>CM073769.1:26562680-27099627 GCA_037158775.1 Hetaerina titia
TGAAGTATGCATACTCAGTCTTTCTCTTTATAAAATCTGGATTCTTCTTCAAAATCATTGTTAAACTTACACCCTTTTCTTGACATGGGATTAAGTTGCAGACATTTTTGTGTGACATATATTTTTAATAATAAAATGTTTTATAAACACCACATGTACTTCATGAAAGGGAGTTAATCTTCTAAGTTTTGGATAAAAAATATCCAAATTTTATTATTTGATTTTTCATTATATAAAATTATAAAAATTGAAATAAATTCAATGATGCTCCATTTATTTGAAAAGTATTAATTCCCCTATGATAAGATCACAAATTAATTAACAACAATAGAGTTTTTGACCAAGAAATTGACAAAAACTGTGATACTAATTGAGATCAAATTTAATGGTGCTAAGATATGATGCTCTAATTAATCAGCAAAGTAATGAACCTGAAGGTTGGTTTGATAAGTTAGGGTAAGGTTGACCCAAAATATGCCCAATGGAATGTGGAATTCACACATTAGGGCAGGAGGGCAATTTCTTTCTCTGTACTGCCTAAGGTTTCCCAGGACAAATTGGCTACCGAAAAATCATATATCTTGGGTGAAGCTGAGGATACCCGAGGTACCCCCAGGAATCGAACCCAGGCCCTCTGGTGAGTAACCCAAGGTTCCACTCACTGGACTGCCATGCCCCTTGATGCTTTCATTAACTTTTGATAACTAGGGAAACCGCACAAGTAGTACAGAAGGAGGTATTAAGAAAAAAGCATGAGCATTTACTACCTTAAGAAAATTGACAAAATCGATCACCCTACTTAGTTTCAATAATCATCTGCTTTCCCGAGAAATTGTAGTTCAATTTAATAAACTGAATTGCACATTAATTCAAGAGTCATTAAGCTTTGAAAAAAGTTTAAGACACCTACACACTTATCATCTTTGGTAATGATGGTGATGACAGTAATTACAATGGGTGGTAAAACTGAACATTGTAATAAAATACAATGGTAAAATTGCGACATTTGTGATAGGCAGTAAGAAAGGTAAGAAAAAATATCTTAAAATTGCTAAACATAAAAATTTCAATACAATGTAAATCACTGTTTCAACTCAATAAACACTGTAGTATTACACTGGCAATAACGATATCACACGATACATTGTAGAACACACACATAGAGCATTCCTTAATACAAGTGCAAAGTGAAAAAGGATTTCGTATAGATCCATAGACTATACGAGGGTAAGGCGAAAATTTCTCGGCCTGAAACAAAGATGGAGCTCAAATCAGCATAAATTTATGATTCCAGCCTGGGTATACGTGTCATTAGTTTATAAGACAAGTTTCAACTTGCTCTCTCAAGTAGTTTGTTTACACATATTCTTGCTGTAGACATCTTTTGTGTTTTTTTTAGAATGGAAAAACTTGAATTTTGTGTGGTCATAAAATTCTTCGTTTTGGATGGATTAACCCCTAGGGAAAATCATCTGAAATTTAAAAAAGTGTACGGGAACTCTGCTCCTTTGATGCCAACCATTAAAAAGTGGGAAGCTGAATTTAAACGTGATCCCATATCCCTCAAAGATGACCCACATGAAGGACTGCCAAAAACCACAATCACACCGGAAACCATCGAAAAAGGTGCATGATATCATGTTAGACGATAGGCTAGTAAAGGTGAGTGAGATAGCAAAGACCGTGGGAATATTGTAAGAAAGGGTAAGAAACATTTTGCACAAAGAATTAGGGATGCGAAAGCCCTACGCAAGATTAGTGCCCCATTTGCTGAATGGCCATCAAAAGCAAATGTACAACCGATTTACGCAGCAATGTTTTGACCAATTCAAGAGTGAAGCAATAGATTTTTTGCAGTGATTTATCACCGTGGATGAGACATGGGTCCATCACTACATATGAGAACAGAAACAGCAGTCGAACAGTGGGTGGAAGCCCTGGTTAAGTGCCAAAGAAAGCAAAGTCGATTGCATCTGCCGGAAAGATCATGGCCAGTGTGTTTTGGGATGTGAAAGCAATCCTGTTAGGTAATTGACTACCTTGAAAAAGGCAGAATAATTACAAGTGAATATTACTCCAATCTTCTTAACCAGCCTGATGCCAAAATTCATGAGATGAGGCCTGGCTTGAAGTAGAAAAAAATCATCTTTCATCAAGACAATGCACTTGCTCACAAATGTGCATTGGCTATGGGAAAACTGCAGGATTTGGGGTATGATTTACTTGGCCCTCTATTCTCCTGATTTAGCACCCTCAAACTGTTCCAAAACTTGAAGAAATTTGTTTCTGGGAAGCGCTTCACCTCCAATGAAGAAGTTGAGAAGAGAGGTAGGTGGATATTTTCACAGCCTTCCAGACTCACTTTCTGGAAGAATTACTGATGCTGGAGAAACGCTGGACCAAGTGTTGAAGTCAAGGGAGATTATTTAGAAAAATGAAATAATTTTTTAACAGAAAATAGCAGTCCTTCATTGTCAGGTTGAGAACTTTTCACCTTACCCTCGTACAGAGAGTACAGAACAAATTAAGCCCTGAAAGGGAATATGTACTCTTTAAAGAGTATGCATGGTCACCTTACTATTAAGATCCCTCAAACTAAAAGTAAGACTTCTATTTCTTTATCAGATAAAACAATCCTCCACTTTGATTCTCAATTTGACTGTCCAGTGCTAAAATCAACTTGGCATGATTTAATCCTTGACTAATAATTATTATTGTTGACAGTATGCTATCAATGTTATTGTCCATTATATGTAAAATATCTACAACCAGGCATTATTGTTTACAGTATGCAATCAATTTTATTGTCCATTATATGTAAAATTATCTACAAACAGGCATTATGTTTGGTGAAGTCAAGGTTTAATTATAAACCAGCAGATATACAACTAAAGGTTCCTCGGTATAACATTAGTTTTGTACTGATAGATGGAAATAGGTGCAAGCCAGCGCTCTTCTTGCACTCATCACTTAATATAATGAGAGCAATAACAATCCCGGCAAATGTTTTATGCATGAAAAATCACATTGGGGTAGGAGTGAACCTATGTTGTACTAAATATACAAATCTGTTAATCCCTAAGAATATAACAACATACCTTATGAGGTTCTAGGACCTTTATAACATCACTAAATTTGTTTTCATTGAAAAGTACATCAGCTTCTTTTAATTTTTGCGCCACAGAAGGTTTTGAAGACAGAAATGTCAAGCCATAAAGAGTAGAGAAAGCAGCAACTTTCATGCAATATGGGCGGCTTGTAGTAAGCAGTCTTATATTTTGTACCTGAAATGAGGAAAATTTTAACTACAAGATATTTACGAAGTACGATTAAGTTTGAATGCTAAATTTTAGAAAAGTGGCAAGTAATAATGCTTGTTAGTTTTGCATACTCCGTTTGACTTTTTGCCATTTTTTTCTAAAATATATCTGGAAACTTTTTTGGCCACTAAACAGTCTCAGATCAAGCACAATTCACATTTTAGGCTGCCAATCAGTACCCTGCCCCTAATGGATAAAATGGAAGAAGGGACTATTTTATCTCAATTACGCCCAAATAAAGACCTCTTTCTATCTATGCTCCAGTTACTTTTACCTCTCCCCACACTAGCACTATCAAAGACAATTATGGATTGGTAATCTCATAATTTCAGTTCGTGTGGATGCGGGCAATATTTTGCGCATCATATAATTAACCCTCTCCCTAATAACTGAAAAGGAGACTGGCTTTGAAAATGAGGAAATAATAAGATGTACATAAAGTCCTGTGCATGCATACCATCAGAAACTCAAATACAGATAACATTCATTGCATACAAGATTGTTTACAGATAAATGCCTAAATAATAATGTAGTAGCATGAAGAATGCATGATAATTGCCAAGCCACAAATTAAAATTAAAAATGACACTGGTAATAATTATTATCTCAAACATTTTAATTTACCCCTCTTCATCTTCGAAGGCATATTAAAAAATTATAAATTGTAATCTAAACAAATTTTACATTGTTACCCAAGAAATAAATTTTTTTTATCAATTATAGCAGGCATCTAATTTTATCATAAAACTGAGTATCCACAATTATATGAATAGACAGGAATATAACTAGTTAATACTATGCAAAAGTCACCACAGAAAAAACATTGAAAAACTCGCATCCTATTCTGATGCTTAATGCCATGGAATCCAAGGTATGAATATGTTCAAAGTTTATGGATTTTAGTTGTATATAGTTTAGTTTGAAGTTAAAGATGTTTAGTTTATGGAGTTCTAGTTTGGAAGGAAGTTCACAAGTCTATAAAATGTCTAAAGAGGTGGCTGGTGTGTGTTAATTCCTTCCTGGTACATGGACCTCCCTAGGTCAATAGATGTGTTCCTTGATTTCTTATGAGTTAAGGGAACTAGTCATTGTCACCTTATGGGCCAACATGGTACTTTTCTGTATATAACTCCACAGGTCACTTGCTCTTATCATATCAATAACCCCTTTCTTTGTACTACTCCTATACTCATTTCCTCAGGTGTCTCAGGGCCACAATCTTTGAACATATATTTTTGTTAGTACATTTTTACAACCAGTGGATGACTTTTTTTACTTAAATATCACAGAAAGGAAAAAACCAACTCTAGTGATGAGGTAAACGCAATATTATACAAGGCAGTTGACCGTAGCAATGGGAATTTTAAAAAATAGCTGATTGTAATCATGAACGAGTATCGTTAGATCTACTTAGCTTAAATAACTAATTTTGCTGAAAGGTTGCAGTTATTATATTTGAATGTACACACAAGGTGATACCATTTCCAAAATTTGATCTGGCCATCAAGAAATCATGGGATTGGGACAATAAACTCGGGTTGCACTTGGCCAATTCTTAGCATTACGTGTCAATGGGCATACGGTGGAGCATTTAATCAGACAGGTATTCTGCACAGGTGGTGCTCTACATTTGCCCATGATGAGAATCACAGACATTCATTTCAACCCATAAGTAAACGTGAAGGAACGGTGCGGTGTTGGAAGGGCACCCGCTATAAGAACTAGACACTAGCTCTTTCTGCAATACAGATCAAAAACAGTTATAATGCAATACGATTCATTTTGGTGTCTACATCATCAGTTCCAGATACTCCACTATCAATACTCCAATAATTCCCGGTTTAAACCACATTTTTTTACAATTACCACTTATTCAAAATATAAGCCATAAAAGTCTCACTAACATCTTTAGCAATCTTCAGGAAAGGACGAAACTTTATGAACTGTCGAAAGACACTAAAAGATTGCTTCATTCGCCAAGCCATTGAAATTAATGGTAAACCACACGCTAATCACCAGATAGTTTTGCAGCTCTAAGTTAAAGATAGGTTCAAAAATTTCACAATTGACTACGTAACTAGTTTGGTAATACGATTACATTACTGTGAAAAGTTGACTATATAATGAATATCAAATATTGATAGTTTCACAAATTAATCGCAATCGCATAAAACAAACTGAGTTGACACAAACATTAACCAACATAATTCAAGCAACTGACTCTTCCACGTAATGCGAATATTCTCATATCACCATTCCAACGGCTGTCACGCACGCTTAGCTTCTGTCAAATGATTCAATTTAAAACAGTCATCGAAGCAGTCGAGCATTATATGAACATTTATTATAAATTCCATCGTTCAATGATCAATATGCTACACTGTCAATCAAAGACGAGATTTAGAGCCAGTATCATCTTACGATATTTGCAAAAACAGCCCATGTCTCTTAATACAGGTCGACTACACTTGGAGGGGTTGATTGAATCTCTTTTTAAGCCACGTGTGATGAACATTGCTAGTCATAGTGATGGCAGAAAAAGTAATTGCTAGGATTTTGAAGTTACTATTGGTTATTCAAATCAATGGATGTAATGTTAACTCCATGGTATGGAGTTAACATTACATCCAGTTAACCATCTCCATGGTTAACTAATGGTAACAGCCTGTTTGACACCGAACACAGTAACCACAAAATACGCTTTTAAATTGCTAAATAAGTAAAATATATGATCAGTCAGCTGTTATGTTATCATCCCAAAACAATGAGAATTATTATTCCTCTAATGCACCAATATAGTTAGTATCCGAAAATATTTCGTCTTCTAACTTCTCCTATTAAGTAGGCCATGATTGAATGGATGGTATTTGCATGGAAAATTTAATAAAATATTAAGGAGTTGAAGGGAAATAATTTCGGAACCTTCTTAAGTAAATGATATTGCACACCACTTCGCATTTTTACTTTGCCTCTACTATCGGAGAGGGATGACATTTACTTTGTTTTTCCTTGCGATGGGCTCATAGCAGAAGAACAACAAACGACAGTCGTTTTCATGTTCGCGGGCCATAAGTCAGCAAGTTTTTGATAAATATTACAAGTATATTAAATTAAGTAAACATGACCTGGGATCTGTTATTTAATTTATTGGCTGGAAATAAGCAAAACTCTTTTGAGGTCGAGGGGAATTTGTTGTAAACTGCTGTTTCTCTTGCAAAGACTCTTTGTAATTAAGATAGTGAATAACTTTAATTTGACGAATGGCTAATGTTGTGGTACTTGTATTAATCATTGGTCTAGCCAGTGGCTGGCTATATTTATTGACTACACTTGCCCCTTCCATTGAAAAGGAAAAAGAGGTATGCAGACCTATAATTATTTGGAGTATTTTCACGAAAAAACAAAAAATTGTACTTTAATTTACATTCGTAGGTGGTTCTCCAGTTTCCAAATAGCCTGGTTGAATTAAAGGAGATTTCAGAAACACTCAAAGCGTACTATGAGAAAAACTATGTCTACGTGTTGTTACTGTTTTGCAGCGCCTATCTGTACAAGCAGTCATTTATGATTCCAGGTTCAGCTTTGCTGGTAGTTTCCCATTTCTTTTGTGTGTTGATGAAAATATTAACGATTTTTCCTGTATTTTGCATGAAAAAATATTGTAATGCTCTTGTGTGATTAGTGTTCTCGAGTGATTCTCTTCAATCATTCTATAGTTGATGCTAATTATGAAAATTAATTTAATGTTCTCAGAATTTACTGGCGGGAGCATTGTTTGGAAGCATGCTTGCCCTACCTATTGTCTGCATACTAACTGCTATTGGAGCTTCTGTATGTTTTCTCATTTCGAAGAATTTTGGAAAGGAAATACTTGAAAAGTATTTTCCAAATCAGATTCTTTCATTGCAAAGAAAGGTTAGTTTAATGTTTTTTCGTTATATTTTAGGAAAGGCGTGGGCTATTTCTATACTCACGCTGCCTTTTACAGGTGCAGTCAAATTCTCACCGTTTGCTGTATTTTCTTCTGTTTCTACGAATTTTTCCTGTGACTCCGAATTGGTTTATTAATGTGGCATCACCTATCGCCGGAGTTCCCATTCATTTATTCTTCCTCACGGTCTTAGTTGGTAAGTATGATTTCTTTTGACCTTGTTTAATCAATAAAATTGAAGCTTTTCTCATTTTCTCTGTATTTTCTCTCTATTTTATTTTTGCATGTATTTTTTCTTCACTTCGATCACACTGTAACAATGTTTTAATTATAGATTAAAGGAACTGTCTCTCTGGCCTTGTTAAGTATTTGAGGTCATATCTTTCATCAAATCTTTCTCTTTATTAAAATATGTATTACTTATTATGGGAAGAATCAACCTCAGCCGTACTCTTACAAATGGGCAAAGGATGGGTTGGGGAAAATAGAGAGGAAAAAGAATTAAATGACTAAAATAAATAATTGAAATTAAATAAAAATAAAATTATTTGGGGGGTTGGAACAGAAAGTGATTAAACAAAAAATAAAAACTAAAAAAATGATAAAAACTGATCTGGCAAAGAAATACTAGATGGCATTGTACCTCGCCCTTTTCAAACACTCACCAGTCAGGGGCTTATGAGAGAATTATCTCTGCGCCAGCAGCCCACCAATTGCACATAATAAAATAAAAGAATGATGGTTAATCACGCATGCTCTAGCTTGGATATACTATATAGCATGGATCCTTGCTAGTTTTAAGCACTCACACCCACTCACGGCTTGCGAGAGACTTCTCTCTTTGCCAGTTGTCCACCAATTGCGCGTAATAAAATAAAATAAGAAATAAAACAAATGCAAATTATTTACACACTCTCTAGCTTGGATGTACTAAATAGCCTTGATCCTTGCTAGTCGCAGGGACACAAACAACCAGGGCTTTTGAGAGGTTTCCCTCTGCGGCAGGGGCCTGCCAATCACCCTCTTCTTGAGGTATGTGCGAACGCCTTAACCCTTGCAAAACTCACTCACTCACTCACAGGTCTACCGTGGAATCTCTTCCAGCATTAGTCCTGTGACTCGCCCTATGGAAAAGGTAGGGGATATGCCCAGAAGCTGACACAGTGTTTTGACTGCCAAGTAGTCCTCTTCAGAGAAGGTATGATCGGCCCATTTGTAAGAGTAAGGCTGGAGTTGATTCTTCCCATAATATTCATACAGCCCTAATTACCATTCACTTCAACATATATATTACTTGTTTAAAGGAACTTTGCAAATGTGGTATTTTAGAACATTTTCTTGACAAACACTGAAAAACATTCACACAAAAGAAAAACTACTCATTTTTTATATATTCCAGTAGTCCCACCTGGCTCCATCAGTGTGAGAGGAGGTGCTGATGGAAAGAGTAGGGAAGGAGAAAGTGGGAGATTGGGGAGGTGAGAGGAAGAAGGATATAGTGAGGGGCATGAGTATTCGATGAACAGTTATTGAGGGATCACAAGTTCAGTTGATGAGAGAGTTTTAATCCTGTTGGTTGGAAGGATTTCAAGAGCGAAATACAAGCCTGTTTTATTATTCTTAATTGGATTGATGTGACTCTATACAGGAGGGAGAAAAATAATTGTTACATTATAGCAATTATCAAAGCATTTGTTGTGGGTAACTGTATATGGAAGAAATGGGAGGGAGGCCTATTGGGAGGAGTGATTACACTGGTGAGGCTGGTGGTCATTAATCCTTACGTTGTGGGGTGTGGTGCATTAGCTGATATAAAAAGTCAGGCAGAGTTGGGTTTGTAAGAGACATGGAATGCACAAAGGAGCTATTAGAGTTATTTGTAAAGGTGCTCTTTGGGGAGAGAATTCATAAGTATTCAGCATGTTTTGCATCAGTTGCGGTTGCATGGAGTCAGCAGGATTATCGGAACGAGTGGATTTAGAAAGGGCCTGATGGTTTTGAGAATATTCAAAAGATTCATGGGACATTTAAATGCAACATTTTCAGAGTGTAAAAATCACTTGCCTTGCCCAGGATTCGAACCCAGCTCCCTCGATGATGAGTGCTTTAGCCAGTTAAGCTATTGAGGCATCCTCTTAAACTCCGAAGTTTTGGGGGCTTTAAATGAACAAGATGTTGTGATGAAATACTGTACATACAATGTCACAGGTATTCGTATTGAATTGGAATGCATAGCGGATGACTCTATTAAAAGTTAATGTTGTGGCATCTCCCACAGTTTCTTGGAATTTGTCAAAGATAAAAATAGCCTAAGTGTTTAAAGTTGGCTTTAACCTCGTGGACTGTGGTGCATCTCGCACAATTATGTGTGTGGAGAGCAGATAACATACAACAATATAATAATACTCACTCAAAATTGGGGAGGAAAATATTTATTGTCACCCTCAATTCCTCTCAAACCCCCCCACACACACCCACATCTCTCAACCAAAATACCTTGTTAATCATCTACTTGACTCTTTATTTCCCATTTCCTGGAAGTACAGGGTGTAGCAACTTTAATTCCTTTTTCAAAAGGGGTTTTGCTCTATAAAAAAGGAAGTTATGTTGCTGCATCCTGTACTACCTCTACCAAATTACCCTTGTATTCCTAATGGCATAAGCTACTTTGGTTGTCAATCTCCTTTCTCAATAACTACTACTGCATACTACAACCTTATCAACCCTAAAAAACTGCTCGGAAACCATAGTAAATATATTGAGGAGCAATATAAGCATAATACATCCTGGTCTCTGGTTGTTATGACAGTGGGTGCATACAATACAACATACATACCTGTACGTGTTATGGCAGTACCTGGTACCCAAGAGGTTAATGCAATGGCCAGGGTTTGAGAAGAAAACTTGAGTATGAAAATAAGTCAATTAAAGATAGAAAAGTTGCTAACCAACAATCCTTTTGTAGTCAATTCTCAGTAATTCTAAGGGCAGGGGTATGATCACTAAATTTAATATAAATTTTAAAGTAAAATTATTTTGATTCTTGTTTTTTTAATAATTTTTTTTCCTTTTTCCTCAAAGGACTTCTACCATATAATCTAGTGTGTGTCCAAGCAGGTGAAGTTTTGACATCACTGACTACGCTGAGTGATCTACTTTCTCCCTCTATGCTCTTAACACTTTCATTAGGAGCAACATTATTCCTGGTGCCTACCTTAATCTCCCGGGATCGGCATGAACATGGTTCATAAGACTCCATCAGAAATTGACAAGAAAATGTGTAAGCTCATTAACCTTTCATGTCATGACATCTAACCTTTTTATCTGTTAATGCTATATTTAAAAATTTTAGTTCTAATGCTTTGAATTTTCAGCAATATAATATACTGCTTATATTGAATGTTATAGTGCTTAATGCTTGTAATGAAGGCTGTAGAAATAATTGCATTTGATTATGCGATTAAAAAAATCATTTTTGTTTTCTGGCTTGTGAATATTCATTGAGGTAGGAAAATTAGTTGGCTCAAAAGGTATATGTTGTTGGAAAACTATTTCCTACTTAATCAATGCTACATAGACTCAAGTATGATTCACCAAATGAATATGCACTCCATGTTCATCAAAATGACCAAGAAAAACTCTGTAAATATGCAAGTGTTGAGAGAAATGATGAGTTTTAGTGCAAGTAAATATATTTATTCAAAAATTTGTTTTAGCTAACAAAATTTTGTAAGAAAATTTTGTTAGTGATCTAATATCATTTAAAATAGCAGATGATTTGCAAAATCATTGTCATAGTCTTTTCTATTTCAAAATTACCCTATTGTAGAAAAATTTATTTATGATACAGAAATTATAAATGGGTAATCTACCATTTAAGGTAGCTCTTGGATGTACATAAACTTAACACTCCTTCATTTCGTAGCCTCTTCTAACAAGACAAAACCTGGAACCCCCATTACCATAAACAGTTCTGCTCTTCAGTTCCATAAATTGTATAGTCCTTCATTACTACCAACATCGCTATCCTTTTCCAATCCTGTCTCACTGTCCTTCCCTCCATCAAAGTCTTCAGCATTCCATCAACAATCAAAATCCTCTGCATCCATCTTTCCTTCCTTCCTTAGGATTCATCCCAGTAAACTTCACCTCACCTAAATCACCATGCGTAATACTTGTTCCTTTGAATAATATCTATCCATTTCACCTTTTTCATCCTACTTCATACCCACATCACAAAGTTCTCCAATCTACACATATCATCTTGCTTCAGTGACCAAATGTCTAACTGAGGTGTACAAAACAAAGTTTTCATCAGCCTTTTCATAATATCTTTACTTAAATTTCCCATCCCCTTGTAGAAACTTCTTTGTCTAATGCAATTCTTCTTCTTATATTCCAATTACTGTAGCCGTGTTGGTTAAAAAAATTTTAATTGGTTAAAAAAAAAAGTTATGTTAACTGTTCCATCATAAAATGACTAATTTTGACAGTTTGATTTTTTTCTGTACTTCTTGAACAACTAGCTCCCATCACATTGATAGTCACAAATTTTAAAATCAGAGGAATAATTTTCTTACTTTTTGTATCATCTATTTACGCTTATTACCTTTGCTCCCCAGTATTGGAATTCCATGCGAAAATGTTAATTTTTAGTTTTCTTTGTGATGTACTTTCATCATATTATTCAAGTAGAATAAAGAATGCATATTCAGATTAAATATGAAAACAAATTTCATCCTCTGCTCTTGAAGTTTTATCCCTCTTTGTTAGGCTTTGGCCATTCTCAATGGTGACTACAAGATTAAGCCCACTGAGAACATTCTCAAATCACCAAGTTCAAATGTCCACACCAAAAAATGGTAAGATAGACAGTCATAGTGGTCATACTAACAAATCTAACTTGTCTGTACCTAAAAGTAGAGTAAGAAGTACATTTAACTTGGACAACTGTTGAAATTATCCAGCAATGAATTAATGTTTTTGTTTCATATTTTAAATTTTATTACTGTCCGGGATGTGACATAGAACATATCATAAAAACATACAGAAAATTGATTTTAAAGCAATGTACAAGGCTAAATAATTACACTCTTTCATGATCTTTTACAATCAATCCCAAATAAAATTTAGAAAAATACAGGGAACCACTACAAATGCACTCTTACATGAAATACTGCTGTCAATCACAAATTATCACTCTAGTATATTGCAGTACTAAGACCCCCACAACCAAACTGTTGTGAAAAATTAAACATGAATTTGTGTCCTGCTCTTCTAAAAAGTTCATATTTTAATTCTTTAAAAAGAAATAAAAATCAGTGGCAAAAAATAAAGGAAATTCAGTCATTCTATATTTCCCTTAGTGTACCCTCTTTATCTTTTTTTAATGTCCCAGAAGATATTCTGTGATGTGCTACTTGAGATGGAGGAAGATTTGACTGTGGGAATCCAAGCTGGAAGACGCTATTTATTCCCACCTCAGAGAGGTTTGGATGACTGACTGTTTTAGCTCTCATCTACTTTGCCTCCAATCTACTCTCACTCAGCATCCATACTGGCATTTGACTAAATTAAAACCTGGTGAATGCATAAAGGAAACTTTTGATTTTATCATGAAATAAATTCTTTGTAATTACTAATACATCTTAATTTTTATTCCTAGAAAAAACAAGGGCTATTCAATGGAGTGATCATAGTGTTTTATTCACATTGTGTATTACACAAAAATTTGATTGGATATAATATTGTTAGCTTATTATATGTATGTTGGGTCGCAGTAGTCCAGGGGGTAGAGCATTGGACTACCGACCGGAGGGTCCCGGGTTCGATTCCCGGGCAAGGCACTCTGGGCACCTGCAGCTCCACCCAAGCTATGGGATTTTTTGGGTACCAGTTCTTTCTGGGAAACCATAACCAGTACAGGGAAAGGAACTGGGCCCCCTACCCTGATGTGTGAATTTCACATGCCATTGGGCTTTGTACTGGGTGAACTCTACCATCACCTACCCAACCGACCTTCGGGTTGAATACTGTGTTTATGGTGTTTTATTATTAAGTTTTAAATTTAAGTATTATATCAGAACAACCATTCACAATCCTGAAGAGGAAAAAATGCATGCGGCTAGGTCAAGATTATAGGGAGGATGAGGAAAACACATTGATTTTCATGGGATAATCATAATTTTGTGATAGGTTTCATGAAATCCACCATGGGAAAACATTTCTCATGTTCAAAGTATTTCTTTGATTCTATCATATGTTTGTCGTATGCTACAAATTCAACTTTCAAGTATTATTTATTATTAGGTAATCTACCGGTTAAGGTAGGTTTTTGGATGGACACAACTATCAAATAAATATTTTGTAACTCCAAACAAAACCCAATCCAGCAACCTAATCTACATCAGGTCCCTCTTCATCTCTGCGTACTTCTTTCCTCCCTTCATCCTGTCCAACATCCCTATCCCGTTCCTGCCCTTACCTCGCTTGCCCAACATTCTCCCCTCTATTACCTTCTTCAACATTCCACTACCACTCAAAACGCCTTTCATCCATTTTTCCTGCCTCCATAGGATTTCTCTCAACAAACCCCTCTCCTCACCCACCATCTCCAGTACTTCCTCATTTGTTTCTTTCAAGTATGCAAAAGTGAATTGCTTTAGTGATGAAAAGATGAATAATTTGAAAGCCTAACATGAAATACCTTAAAACAGGTTCAGGAAGTGTAAACAGCCTGCTTTACTGGAGAAATAATCTTGACTGATGGATGAATATGCTCCATTAGCAAGTAAGGTGAGGGTAGAGTGAGAGGAATTGAGGAAATCATAAAGAAGGGTTAGAAAATCCCTTGTCTTCATTGGGCAAGAGGAAGTTGACACTACAGTTTCACTATAAAAACAACAGTTCATACATGGCAATGGAATAGTCCATAGTAATGGAAACATTTCTATTAAGAAAAAGTCAATTTGTTATGATTTTACTAAAACCTTATTAGCATACCTTGATATTAATGAAATCCAGGAATTAACCATCAATCATGGACAATAGATACATAGTCATAGCGTTATCTTTTTGTTCTATGGCATGATACAGATAAAAAGTGGCTTTCCTTTGTGAAAAAGCTAAGTATTTCAACTGTTAACAGTTGAAATTTAATCGATACTGTTCAGTTAAATCAGGTTCAAATCTGAGTGATGAACCAAGACATAAACACCCAATTATAGTCTTTGTGACTGTCTTTGAACCACATATTTCTGTGAAACAGGTGGTGCCAATGGACAATGGAATTATCTCCCTTCGATCAGTAGGTGAAATAAGAGTGTTAGTATCAGGAGTGCTCTACCAACACCTGTAGAATAACTGTCAGGCTGAAAACTGTGATTCGATTTGGTATTTCAAAATAAAAATTATCATAAAATATGACGGTAAAGTAAAGCAGTTTCTGGCGTAACTTGGTGGAAAATCTTCAAATTAATGTTTTTCAATTAAACAACTTTGCTTTTCCACATTTATGTTTTATATTTTATGTGGAAAAACAAAGTTGTTTAATTGAAAAAGTCAATGACTGTAAATATAAAAATATTTATGGAAAGTTATTAGAGTTTGGAGGCATCTTAGCATATGAAGGTAATTTTTTTATTTGCTCTCTAAATTTATCCTATTATTACATTACATATCTGTGAGCCAATAAACTGTTGTTATTACCCATGTTCTTCTGACCATAATATGAGCTAATGATGTGGAATAATACATATATTATATTTTTTTCCCTGAGAAATATTATGAAAATCTATTCATAAAATAGAAAATTTCATAGTAGGTAATACTTTGTTTAATTTTAATTAGCTTAGTTGCAAGCTTATGTGGTGGTATGTTAGATCACTGGGAGAAGCATTGAACTAAAAATATTAAGATTGATATCAAAGTGATGACAAGTTCTACTAGTCTCACTTATCGAATGGCCTTTGGGTTGATGCTTGTGGTTGCAACAAATGTTTTGTGTTTTGGGGCAGAATAATACCATCATATCCTACCACCTAATTTAGGATATTGCATACGGCATCACTAATTTTTCATGATCTCATTTTGTTAGGTCCAGACTCCAATAAAAAAATGGTTTATTGATGTTGGCGTATGCGCATTTACTCTTAGTAACTACTTTCACCATTGTTCTGATTAAATGTATGTTATCTTTTTCACAGAGGATTCAAAATCTCCAGTTTTATAGAAAAATACAAATTCAACTTTTGTTGTAAGAAAGTTCATTTTTAAATTTTTTATTTGGTAAATAATTATAATTTTTAGGTTATAGATATCAAGATTTCAGATGAGTGACTCTTTAATTGTGTGTTTGCCTAATCTGTCACCCAATTTCTACCTTGTTTCAACTTTACTTTGGCATTTTAGCTATATTTTGTAACTAGTAGGAATTTTACCTACTTTGACTTAATAGTGTGAATTTTTTACATTTATGAAACTACATCACTTGAACTTACAGCACTGTTTCTTACTTCTAGCTTTCAAATTTGGGTGCCAAGTCTACACTCTGCAGTATGTTACTGGCAGCAATTATTTGTTGTGAAGGCCCTCCTA
This sequence comes from Hetaerina titia, assembly GCA_037158775.1. Taxonomy (NCBI): domain Eukaryota; kingdom Metazoa; phylum Arthropoda; class Insecta; order Odonata; family Calopterygidae; genus Hetaerina; species Hetaerina titia. The sequence continues at coordinate 26,578,527 of CM073769.1, forward strand.
GTGATCTTCAAGCTGTCCACCATGACCATAAACAATTATGATTAGCATTTAGATTCCTCTGAATGTGAATAACAAAATAGATATCTTCGTGGTACATAGTTTATATCTGTGGACTCATTGAAATAGACGTGATTAATTCTTTCTGATTGCACCAAGGATTGGCTGATTTAGTAAAACTGCAGGGGATCCTCATATTTCTGCCAATTTGTATTTTTATAATAATTTACCAGTATAATTATTTCATATTTATGGACTCTTTCAAAAGAAAACTCTTTCTTGCTTCTCTCAATCTCAATTTTGAAATTCAATAAACCCTACTAGATATCTCTGAATTCTCAATAATAAGACAATAATTTAACCAATTCCATGGTTACTCTAAATATGATAATTATTTTCTTAAATCCCAATGAAAATAATTTTTGAGAGGGATGATGTTTATTAGTAACATTGGTTCTAAAATCTTAGTTGAGTTAGGGCTTTGGTTATCCTAATTTGAGAGAGTTGTATCAGCCACTTTGTGCTGGCAAAACCAAAGAGAAAAATGATCCTGTAAACCAATTAGGTTTCGGTTATTCTTTTGAAGTGTTTCAAGTCCCAATTTCCATACAAGAGGAAATGTACAATTGACCAATATGGAACTAATCACTATAAAAATATTTTAATTATATTTTTCATTTAGGTTTGCAGCCTGTATTATAAGTCATCCCTGCAATATGCCATTGTTTTTTTACATTTTCAAAATATATCCACTAATGCATGGACTGTAGCTACATATTTAAGTGACAATTTTATTGGCCTTAGTTTACTGCTCCCATTTTTGAACTCATGAAAATTCGAGCATCTTCTTCTAGAAATTTCACATTCTTGAAAGTGGTCATGCAGGAAAGCAGTTATGCAGACCCATTAAATACAGAAATTAATTTTCTTGTAAAGATTTTCATTGTAATAGTGTGGCAGAACAGTGAAGGGAATATAAATATAATAATAGATGACCTTTTCAGGAAAAATATAGGCATATAATGAAAACACGTATCATGTGCATGCATCAAAAATGTCAAATCTATTTATGTGTAAACTCTGACATATTGTGTATAGTTTGTAATTGTGATAGCTTTTACTTCTGTGATGGTAGTGATGATTGCTTTAACCCAGTTTAATGCAATGTGTGATTCATTTACTACCTAGTCTTGGGATCATATGTTTATAATGGTATTTATGTGTCAGTTTAGTGGTTTAAATATTGATATGAATGCATGTGTTAATATTTTTAAATATCTAAAAGATAAATTTCTATTCCATTGACATTTATGAATCAAAAATATGGTTCACAATGTAATGACAAAACATTTTAATACTTATCATGTTATTTCTGAGGATTTTGAACATCATTCCATAAACAGTTTCTTCCTATTATTTCAAGGATTTCTTTTTATCATGTAGGTATGTAGCCATCTTCAAAATCCATTAGCACCACCTATTTTACATGTGATTTGAAATAAGCCTTGAGAATAGTTAGAAATTCTGTGATTGAAACTGTTGGTCGGCCAGTTCTTTTATAGAAATTTTACAACTATTTTTATATTTATGTAAATATGTATTTTATGGCATTTATTTAACTCCTATGAGACATTTATGTCCATATTTTCAGTAATTTCTTTGTTCATTTCTTGCCGTAAGAATTACTCCTTACAACCATTTATATATCTATTCAAGTTCAGGGTACCTAGAATTTCAAGGTTGTGCCAATACAATATTTTAGTGGTTAACAAATCTTGCATTTGTCATTATCAAGTTTTAATGTACTGACATAAACTCTAGTAGGGTTGAATTGTGTATACTGACTTAGGTATTGTTCCTGAACAGGTCACAAGCTCAAATGTCCTTCAGTGGTTATAGGTCACTGTTCCATAGTTATATCATGTAGGCAATGAATGTTTTCTGCCAACTTTTAATGCATTCCCTTTTGGCATTGATAATTGACCCTTGTTACTTTGAAATAATAATTTATTTTTTGTACATGTCATTTACCTGTTCATTTTAGAAAATTATGCTCTATATCATTCATCTGTCTAGGGTACCAGTTCTCATTGTGATAATATAAGGTGTCCTTTTAAATGTGGGAAGTTTCAGGCATGGTTTCTATTTGTGATAATGTTTGGTGTCTTTTGCACTGTTGGAAGGAACTAATAACTGATTATTTATTGAATGTGAACAAGTTTAATGTTTAATTTCTTTTACCAACTTCTTTTCTTCTTCTTTATTCTTAGCCAACAACCTTGAATTGAGCACAAAAATTATTAAATGTTATATTTACTATGTATGTTATAGGCACACACTGCAGTTATTTTTGTATAAAAGAATTTAAAGGTATTTTATGGGTAAGTTCAATGTGTTGCAAGAGAATCATTATTTAGGTTTGTTGTTAAGTGAATTTTTTTGTTATACATTCATGTTGTTTGTTGTTATTTGTTTGCTTTACATTGAAAAAAGTGTCATTAAAACTCTTGATTTGGTCATATCTATTTGCATTCATTAGCAAATCCTAATTGTAGGAGACTCTCCATGCCCTTCAGGGTCATTCTACCAGTCAACAATTAATCATGCTGACAAAATAAAGAGAGAATTGTCATTGGAGTTGCTCACACTCACTTAATTATTTCCTGGGCCATGTACTCTATCTTATTTTGTAATATCTCTGATCCAATTGCTTAATCCTAAATTTTTCCTTTCTATCACATGTTACTTTTTTATTGGGCCATAAAAATCTTCACATTATATATTTGCTTTTGTTGCAATATCTTAATCATCCATGGAAAGCATGAAATAATTGCTTCATCTGTCAGTAGTTAATGATGAACATTAATTTGGGTTGTACATTTTTATTAGGTATTACATTTGTTTTTGTGTTAATAATTGTGTCATAATTTCCCTCAAATAAGTTGGCAATCTTGAGTACATAACATACCCATTTTATAACAGGGCACAATGCCATTGGAATGGTTTTTAAAAAGATAATGCGCCAATTGACTCAAAAAATGTACAACATAGCCTTAAATATGTTTTCCAGGAACACATTTTTTTGCAAGTGCTCACTTGTGCAGTATATTTGAATTGTTTATATGAATAGGTAATTATCAGACCTGTTTTGGATGCATGAAATTTCCATTTGTTACTTAAGTCTTGTTCACTCGGTGAATATTTTGCCAATGGTTACCTGGCAAGATCTCTTGCTTAGTGCTCATGGCTGAGCTTGTTTTATCAATGGTTGCCAGTTCATACCAGGCTAGAGAAGGCAACTCACAAACAGAGATAGTCAGAACTCTACCATGTCTAGATGGTGCTCTGCAGATGATTTTTGAGTGCCATAAGGGAAACAAAATGAGTTTTTAAGACCTGTTTGTAAAAATTAGAAAGAATTACAAATAGAAGGGAAGTCAAGATATAGGCTGTAATTTGGGTTGTTCGAAAAAAGCATTTAGATGTTGTGATGGCTTTGGAAGCACCATGAGAGAGTCTATTTTATCCCAAGCAGCACTTGCATTCGAGTTATTGTCCCTAGCTATTAGTAAATATATTTATGGGGGGCTCATTTTCTACAGGATTGCCAAAAACAAAGTTGAAGTTATGCCCAATACTTTAAAAAAGTAATTAAAGTTATTGTATCCGCTCTTGAGTACAAAATTTAATGTCCATTGAGTTCATCTGAGTTGGGAGATATGTTGGAACAATTTTTACTCTTCGTCTAATCCACATGCATTGCTACTTAAGTTGTATTATGTATTGCATATACAAACCTGTATGAGTGTCGCTACAAAAGTTTTGAGATACACAAAAACCAAGAAACTTGGAATAATTTTGATAACTATATTTTCTCGAAATACTCGCCACGACATTTTATACATTTTTGCCTTCTCGTATACCACTTTTCAAAACAGTTTTTCCTCTCATTTTCCTCGAGTGCTGAAAGTTCACTTTTGTAGGCTTCAATGGCTTCTTCAGGACTGGAGAGAACCCCCTTTCACGCATGTGATTACTGACTGTAGGGAACAGGAAATAATCATATGGGGCCAGGCCAGGATGGTAAGGTGGGTGAGTCAATAGTTTAATCCCTGTGGACTCCAGGAACTGCATGGTAAGGTTGTCTGTATGTGCAGACCCATTGTCATGGGGCAGGCCGATTATCAGCAGTCCTGGCTTCAGCCACCATTCTTGAAGCTTTCCGAAAACTTTTGGTAGAAATACTGTTGTGTCTGCAAAGAGCAGTAACAGTTTTTGTTCTTCCATGAGAACAGTTGCTACATGATTGCTTTTGGAGAAGAAAGTTGCAACCATTTTCTTTCCAATGCTTTGAGACAGCTTTTTGTTGGTGAATGTTCATCAGGAAAAATCCATACAGTTGACTGATGCTTACTTTCAGGAAAAAACTGATAAGTTCATGTTACTTCACCAGTAAACTATGTCAGAAAAATACCTAGATGTGCCCGTCAAATATTTTCAACATTTATTCGCACCATTCAACACAGATGTGCTTATGTGCCTCTGTCTAAGTGTGAGATACCCATTGATATGAAACTATCCTAACTTAAAGATTTTCGTTCAGGATTTTAGAAACTGCCGGTGATGCAATCGTTGTGATGCTACAATATCCTTAAATGTCACACAATTGTTTTCGTGGTTGCCTAGCAATTAGCTGAGCAAGTTGCAACTTGCACGTGTTACTTGGAAAGGACACCTCCATCAACCCGCTTTCTTGGAAAGGCAATTATTGACTACAACATAGTTCATCTCAAAACTTTCGCAGTGACCCTCGTTGTTTGTTGTTGACCCATGTTTCTTCCAGTGTAATTTAATCAAAGCCCTTGTCCAAAGATTTCCTTCCGCTGATATTTCAATACTTTCTCAAAGAGTACACAATGCAGGCAAGAACTGATCACATGATGAGCTGTTGCTCAATAGTGCTTGACCAATATCAACAGTCATCATCACAAAATACAGTGGGGAAGTGGGAGTTAGAGCTGAAATTGAGTAATTATGCTGAAAGGCTGAGACTATGAAAGCTTTCAAACCAATTTCAAAAAACAGCATTTAGGATGAATACCAATAAACTGCAGGGATGTTTCAACAGTAACATTTAATGGAGTCATGTGCTACATGTGCATTACAATGCAACAATTTAAGTGTGTGATAATCATTTGCCTTGACTGGGATTTCTCATCATTTAGGATGCTTCTGATACTAGTGCACTCCATCTGATGCTGTCCAAAAACTAAAACCAAGCTTTGGTTTGCAAAATACAGAATAGTGCTACAAAGAGCCATTTCGGGACCTACATAATCATGGATCCAAGAAGTTGCAGACCAGTGTATTCAATGGCTGAAAATATATACTTATGTCTTGAAGTAATCCCTTAACTTCACTTGAGTATGACTGTATTTATATTTACAGCTATTGTTTTCCTGCTGTTGAGATCATAATATTTTTGCTTGGATGTATGATTAAATTTAAGTGTCTACCTCATTCTGTATGCATTTATATTTCATAAGCTGGAAAAAATTCATGTAATTGTGTGGCAGCTTGGGCTGATTGATTATTTTTAATCTTTTACAAGAGCCCTCAGCCACCACCCTTGAAATACATTAGCAGATCTCAAAATCCCCGAGGATTCCTCTGCTTAAAAAATAGGAGTGATAAATTATGCCAGTAACATACATCTACCTGAAAGAGTTTTATTTTGGCCATATTCATAAAATAGTGGAATAAAATTTACATTCAGTCAATAGAAAAGCTGCTTTTTTTCAAATATAAAACACCACTTCAGAGAGAGCCAAGCTGTTTGGCTAAATCTTCTAGGCTTATATCAGCAACTGAGGGCACCTCGTCAACATTATCTCCTGTTTGGGATGATACTGGAGCTGCATATGCCCTCTTTAGTCCCTCTGCTAATTCTTCATCAGCTGTTTCTTCTATGTTTTCATCTTCTCCAAGAAGGCATATACCTTAAAAGTCAAAAACACAAAATTACAAATGGGAATAGTAATATACTTCACACTTTCAGGCTTCACTTTGTGGAATTGCTTGATCTCCATATTAAATGAGTTTGTAATTTTCCTCTAACTTTACACACTTTACTGTACCTTTCCACAGACAAGTGTGTGAGAAGGTACAGTAAAATAATATTGTAGGTTGTGTCTTATAAGAACCTCAGTTTTTTTATTATTACATTACAAGCTTTTAGAGAAATAGGATAGCTGTTAATACCCATACAAGTTAATAATCATTTTTCAACAAGATTTTACAACCTCGTAAAAGGAATCTCATGTTTTGGTAGATAATTTACTATCACACTCAACATGATGCAAATTCATCTGGAGTCAATCTTTTTTGTAGCAAATTCTCATATTGGCAGAAATTATTTTTTAGTATTGGTTTACTATAGCATCATACTAAATAATTAGTAGAATATGGCATTCATATCTAACATGAAGAAGCACTAGAAAATACCATATTTAGTATATGATATATCATTTTGAATTGTATATCCTTAGCAAATTATTTTTTAATCTACATTGCTGACACATTGTCGGTATTCGTCATAAAACAAAACTGAAACTTCGGCTTTGGAAATAAATGGTGGTTAAGATGTGAGATCAAAATTTTGTTTCATCAATCTGGAAATTGGTTACCCAGACATATTTTACTAACAGTTTCTCATAATTTATCCTTTGTCTTCCTCTAAATTCCTCCCCATCTCCTATGGTTCCTCTTGGTTTGTCTTAGGTAGGCTATCATGTTTCATGGTGTGGCCAATTATTTTCCCTCTTTTAGCATTTCCATACTTTCCTTTCATCCACTTTTCAAAATACATTTCTTCATTTAGCTTCCCTCTTTTATCATCTTCTTACTCTAATGCTCTTGTTCATGTCCCACATTAGTTGAGAGTAAACTCAATGCAAGCACATCATGTAATGATGTTCAATGTCGAAACCTGGGTCGTGTTTTTAAATAAAGTGTGTGGAATAACAAAATCAATAATTTCATTTAATTTCAATATGTTATGCAAATTCCATAAAGTTATGCCGGTGACAACAAATGCTGTAACTTGTTAAGTGCAATTCCTATGTTTAGTAGGAGTCAATGAACCCACATAATCCAAAATTAAAATCAAGAATAGCTGTTCTTTCATCACACAAACCACACGCTAAGACAAGGAATATCTGGGTAGAAATGAATGTTATGAGAATCAGTGATCTGACTCATCATTAATTATCTTATGAATTCATTAATATGAACAAATTTTGCTTCACACACAAGTAACTGGTGTATACTTTTATTGTGAGGTGATGCTCTGAGAAATTCAAAGCACTGAAAAATGCCCTTAACCCTCCATTAGGTATCTTTTTCCTGAGCTTGAACTGTGCTCATAGAGCCTAGGGTCTACAGCTCCTTAGTCCTCTCAGCCTTCCTATTACAGTACATATTCAGAGTATATTATTGTATATTGTTGGAACACATGCCAATTCACTCAAAATCTACTGAATGAAAAGTTCACTCATAGATGCCCCAATCATAACTCCTGAAAGTCACCACTCCTGGCCAATGAGAACTCACCATTTAGAGGACTCTTGAAGAGAGATCAGACCTTAAAGAAGGACCATACCAGACCTTAATTTAACTCTGAAATTAAGCAAGTTGAAAATTATGAATATCCATCATAAAATAACTGTTTTCCATACTTTTTCATTGGGGCACAAGAATATGCTACAGTGTAGAGTTGGCACATACCAATTAAAGTGTGGAAAATACAACATTAAGTTTTACTTTGGATGAACTAATTAGTTTTTGATTCCAGTTTGATTTGTTAAGATATAAAATATGATGGGAGGTAACATTCTTACTCTCTTTGAGTGACTGCAAACTCTATGACTTGTGCTGGTGGAGGTGAACACATTCAATATGATTGTATATGAGTAACACATACATAATGGAGAATGATTATTTCAAGGAAACAACAGAGTTTCATGGAGTTCAATGATCTTTTGGAGCAGAATTTTTAATCTAACTGCTAGTCTCATTGCTTTTACAGTAGCTTATGCACAACATCTCAACTTTTTTCATTAGATTTTGTATGTGATTTCCTTCATGGGTATTACTTTATAGGTATGCCTTTCTTACTAAATATGAGATATAATCACACTGTAATTGCATTTGCAATACTGTTATTAGTACTCAACAAAGTACTGGCCTCATCATGGATAGATAAAATTTTGAACTAAAGAACTTCTGACGAATATGGGTATCTTGTTCTTAACATAGGGACAGCCTGTGCATTAAAAAATTGATTATTAATAACATATAAAGTTTGGAGAGGAAATGTTTTCAAAAACAGTATTCAGGTATTTATTAATTTAGTTGGAGTGAAGCCATTGATATAGGTAAAGATGATCATATAACAAAATAATATATAAAAAGCTAAAATAGATGATTGAAATTAAAAAGAATAAATGAACCTCACCCCATTCATTGTCCTCATGTACCACTGTCGTCTTCACGTCTGTATCTCCACTTGCAGCTCCACCCTCCTTTTCCTGGCGCAACTTTTCAGCCTCCGCATATTCAACTTGTTTCTTTTTACAATTATTATCTTCACACCCAGGGTTTGGTTTCATTCTCATTTTGGGAAAATAATCAAGCAATGCACTGTATCCTAGGTAATGTGATACTTCTCCAAAATGGAGAAGGTACCTGTGGAAATTGAAAAGAGCGTGAGAATAATTCATATAGTATTTAAACCACAGTCAAACAAAAGAGAAAAACTATGACTGAGTTACTGGGACAACTATCAGATAGGTTAATTGATTTCTATCATCCATCATTTTCATTATCGTCTCTCCAATCCATTTATGGAAACATTTTCTGGGAGTTCCATATCATATCAAAGCACCATTATTTCTTCTCTACCTACATCATACTGGTAAAACACCATCAGTTCACCTGAGAATTTCTTCTTTCTGACCTGAAAAAAGTTGCCAGTAAAGGAAAAGAAATGATGGTGTTTTGAGAAGATGTAGAAAACTCCCACAAATGTATACATATTCACAAAGGTGGTATGTTTAAATCCCATTTGGACCATGGATGTTGTACCTGGTGTGACTTCTTACTTACTTCTACTTGTATATAAGTGGTTTCTACACTTATATAAAAGTGGAAAAATAATCAAAACTGCTACATCATTTGAAATCCAGACTATAACTAATTCATAAATAAACTAATGGCTCCTAAACTAATATGTGAACCTCTATGCTAGTAAGAACAAATCCTGTCACTCACTGTACACAATTTAATTGATCATGATCAAGACTTTATGATTGGCATTGTACAATGCTGGCAAAAATAGACAATACTTTGTGATATTCTGCTGTGATACATATATTTTTCCATTTCCATTTTCCACTATCCATTGATTATTCACCCTGTACCAATGCTGGGGGAAAGATTTGCCTAAGTACTATAATAGACTGGAAGGAGGATCTCCTAGGGCACATGTGATTCATTTGAGAAATGGTTTCAGGTTTATTTGTCTGCAAATAAGCTTCCTCGGTTCATCCACATTTCCGGCTACCAAAACTTAGGAGATAATCTTACAACCTAAAATACTTGGTCTTGCTGGAAGAAACTACACTTTGTAAAATTTTCTTCGTACATGGTTTTTAACCCACTTCATTATTCATTCAATATTGAATCCTACTGGAAAGGGAGTACCATCAAATGCTAACACACCAGGAATATAAACCTAGGAATGATAAATATTTCATAATAATATGCACAAATTATTCAACATAATATTATTTAAAGAGTATAGAGGATTTGAGCAATGGCTTACCTAATTCTCACTAGCAATGGAATGATCACAAAATAGGAATATAAATGGGTGGAGTTAAAGGGATTTCAGCATGCATACTGTTTGGTGCACAGCTTATGTCCTTATGTTGATATCAGGTGGAGAGTCAAGCAGAAACATGCAATAAGTTAGCAAAGTAACTGGCAATATGCAAATCATGCACACTGTTAATGTTTGAAGATAAGCGAAAGTAACGTGATGACCACTTTTGAGTTGAGATTAATTAAATCTTAGTCCACAATCCAATTTCCCTTATAAGGTGCAATAATTTCTCAGAAACATATGAGAGAGAGATTGCTGTTGATGTACTAAATACAATACCAAAGAGATCAAAAGTAATTATCTAAACTACAAAAGTGTGGATAGATCAATAATATTAACTTCAGTTAATTAAATAAATTTCATTATGTGAAATAAATACTATTTGTTGCTTTTAAATTTCATGTTATTTCTTTTACAATACATGGGCAAAGGCTAAAGAAAGTGATTTTTAATAGACAAAAAGTGGTTACTGATAATTGCTTGCACGGTACAAAAATAAATAAATAATAAGTAAACGACCATGTTTCTGCACTGTACATAACTGTGATACATATCAAAGTTTTAACGAGCCTTTTCTTAACATCCTTACTCAATGTCCCTGCAACCAAAATCTCCTTGCGAAAGCTTCTTTCCCTAGTGCAATTTTTCTCATTGTACCTACTAATTTGACCATTTTGGTCCAAAACACTTCTGAGATGCATTAATTGTTCCACCTATTCTAGTCTCTGCCCTCCTATTGTAATGTTAACCTTAGCCTTTCTCTTTCTGGAAAACCACATAACCTTTCATTTCATTTATAATGATTCTCATCCCATATCTATGGCACTGAGTTTCAAATTCACACAGAAATGCTTGCAACCCCTTGGCCTGCTAGCAAACTAGAGCTTGGCCATCAACAAACCTAACCGATTTTACAATTTCCCACCAACTTTCATTCCTATCTCCAGTTCTTCCCATGCCCCTTTTATAATTTCTTCCATTTACATATATATGCCTTTACATTAATTGTGAGTGATGTATTATTTCATTAGTCACATAACCCTCTTAATATTCTTTCAAATTTCAAATTTATATTTAGTACTCTCCAATCTTTATAAGTTATGCTATAAATTACTGTGGTAGGTGTATTTTTGTTGCAAAATAACAAAGTGCAACAGTGGAATATTAAAACAATGCGGGATCATCAGGTTGAGAGTCTAGGGACCACAGAATGGCCACACCACCCACACATTCAGAGGATGTTAACTGATTGCCTCAGGTTAAACTTGGCCTGTGTATTCATATTCCATCACATCAATTGAAAAAATTTAAAAATCATTTTCAAGCAGAAACATGTATCCACTTAATACTTCTTTAAACATGAGAGTCTAGCACAAACTTTGCAAATTAAATAATGAGAGAGTTGTTCAATTAAGAGTTGACGATGGTTTTCTTATTCATATAATTCGTTATGCAACAATTTAATTTTGCTTTGTGTAGCTTAATGTGTCTCATTTAATGTGTGACAAGTTTCACTGATTCGACTGTAGTATTGCGACAGCAGCAGTTTTTGCAAGTTGAAACATGTTCACTTCTCCTATGGTAACTGTAGAGGTTATATGAGACGAGCAACACATCACATTGAAATTTTGCTATTACCTGGTCACATCATTGGTTTTCAAACAGCTAAAAAATCCTGAAAATAATCCCCAAATGAGCCACTTATTGTTGGTAGACTGTAAGCAACTCCATTCCTTTCCTGCTCTTTGAGCACTGGCACAAGAGGCTCTTCAGATCACCACAAGGTGTTGTATTAAAGCTAGCTAGTGCATTGCCTTTAGTTTGGGCAGTAGGTCCTTAACCATAAAGGTTTCTCAGGCATGTGTTAGCATCCAAGGGGTTTTGACTATTCTAGCTCAAGTCATGCCCTAAAGTGCTACTTTCCTTTGAAATCATGAGGAATATAAGTTTCTCGTCTCTCACAAACAACACGCACACAAATGAGATGTTTTTTTGGAATGTCATGGCTTTATCTTGTTTGTTAAATGACCGGTTAGGGTGGGTTTTCGCTCACCGGGACGATGTATGTGTGCCCGTGTGGGCCGACAATGAACGCTTGGACACTTGGACAAGAAGATGTTCACAGGTAAGCAACAGGTCATTCCACCACTACTTACTTGAGTGCATTTTGTATTAAAAATCCTGCAACAATACCCATTGTTGTAGGTAAACTAGCAGCACATACACCATCTCGCTTCAATGTTTTCTCATCAATACCAGAAGCAACAACTAGAGGAGGGGCACACTGTAAAAAATACCAAAAGGAATTTTAGGAAGTTGGTACATCCAGTTGAAAAAAACCGCAAAGGAAAAATTAATTTTCACATGGAGGATTTAACATCACCATTACTTTCACAAATATTCAATGAGTTTGATAATTGGATTGCTTTAATAATTAAAAAATTGTAAAGAGCAAAAGACTTCATTATCAAACAACGATGAAAGCTTTGATTAATATGGAAAAAGTGACAGAACAAGTCATAGGTGTTCTTAAAGTTATGGAAAATATGAATGATTAGGGGTACATAAAATTTTTTGGAGTGGAGGAAGGAGAGAAACACGGTCAGCATCAGCCTAACTACTCTTCAAGAATATCTCCAAAGTTTTTTCCCACTAGACAAATAATATGTACTACACTTGAAGTTCTCCACAGATCATCCCATTTAAGAGATCAGAAAACCACTGAAAAATAGCCCCTCACATGGAATTCAAAATGAGTTGTTGACATGAAAAGCTAGTGTATCAACAACCTTTCTGATCCCCATATAGTTTATCCTTTGGAACTTTAGTTCAAGCCCTTTTGCATGTTTTACATACTTACAGCAAAGCAAGCGGTTTCACCAGGGTTAATAAATTGCACATGGCCTGAAACAGCATCCTCCGAAACGCCAGACTCAAACCACTCTAGCCCCAGCTCATTGCAGGCAGCATTCACTGAAAGTCTAGCCTCAAAGTTGTCCACACAGCTAAGCAGCAAATCAACTCGTCCACCATTTACTCCTCCAGTTCTATCAGAAACAAGAAGAGATTCCAGGTGTTTCAATGCCTGATAGATGTATGCAAAGGGAAGGATAGAGAGTAAAGAAGACCAAGTACTATGGTCAATACGTCCTTAAAACATGACTGCTGTGTATTTTGTAAGTTGGTTTATGGTAAGAATGATAAATGCACAATGTATCTGCACAGTAAATATCTAATATTTTAGCACTATGACATGCACAGAAACATGCACAAATCAGGAAAGAGGGGAGCTTCTCTCCCATTTGTAGGAGTGATGAAATTGTGAAGTGGGAAGTCTGGAAATGAACTGCATATTATATATACTGTTATATACAGTTTGCCCAGGGAACATGGGTACAACTTATATTGGAATCTATGGCTTCTATTTTGCCAATTATGTATTCCTGAACTCTTTCATGTACTTTCAGCAGACATCAGTCAATACCTACGTCAAAGTTTACCTGCTCACTATACCGAAAAGTATAAAAAGAAAATAACACAAAAAAGAGAGACATATTTGAGCTTTTATAAGATGCTTAGGATATAAAAACTTAAGTAATGCTTATACTCATCAATACCCTAATAATGATTGGCAAGAGTAGTACAGGATACGGTCAGAAAAAGTGTGAAAACTTTTTACCATGGCTAATACGATAAAAAAAAGAACAGCTATGGGTTGATTGGTTTTTCTGGACTAGTTTAATAATTCCTTGAGATAGCTTTATTCTTCAGGCTTCGAGATCACTATGTTACAAAGAGCATCATCAATTCACCTAAAATGAATGGTACACTACCAACAATATGATGAGTTTTACAGATAAAAGAGATTATTCTAAATCAACCCAACACTGCAGCAGATTTTATAATAATCTAATACTGTTACTAATACGATCATATATTTTCATCTATTTTTCTGAGTACTCCAGTTTAACAAATTAAAATTTTACTTGCAAGTAAGCATTCACTCTCTATGCCTTTGACCTATTTTGGGTAGCCAACATCATTTAATTATGACAATGTCATTTTTATGACAAGCATTCTTATATAAAGGCAAATTTCTAAGTATTATACCAGCTTAAGATCTTGCTTGTGTAGCCCAGTGAATTCCTTGCTTTCTCAAGGGGCTACATAATAATGCTTTTAAAACATGTTTGATAAGAATAAATGGAAAGTTAACAGGATAATAATACAATTCAGTTTCACAAAACAATAGAAAAATCATGGTCATCTCACCTCATAGCTTCCATCAGTTGGTTAAACCCTTCAAGGGTTGTTATATTTGTAGAATAGGCTGAGATGGAGACATCAGGATTTATATGCAGCAAGGCCTGAGAGGCAGCTTCAACTTTGGCCAGTCCAGCCTGGTGAGGCTGATAGAACAAGCGGTTCATATTTGCCATTTCCACACGGTCATAGTCAAAGAGCAGCAACTGAAGGAGATAATATTACATAGTTTATGAAGTTAATTTAAACAATAAAATAGAACGAATCATTTTTAAAGGCATCAAAATTATAACACCAGAATTAAACAACGTAGAAAAATAATTCAGTTGTAGAAAAGTTTTGGAGTAAAGTAATTGGAAGCAGTTACATATACACAACAGATATTAAAGCATAATAAGCACATATTCAATAAGAGAAACTTTATTCATAAAATAGTAAATCAAGAGGGAAAGACAATGTGCATGAAGTGAATAGTACATCTTAAGGTGCATCACCATAATCTTAACAAAGCCAACAGACTTTACTTCAATGAATTTGTGTCTTATCCTCTGCCTTTGGACTTACTGAAGAATTTTGAAGTCCTGTTAATTAAAATTTCCCCAAATTTAAATGGTGCCGCCAATTCAGGCTACCATTAATGGCAATGTGAGGGAGTAAGTCTGAATCATTTTCTATGCATATTTGGCAACCACCGATATATAAAGGAAAAGGCATATAAGACCCTGGTAAGACCAATTAAAGAGTACTCTACACTTGTATGGGGCCTGCATGAAGAAGGACATATTACAAAACTGGAGAAGGTAGAAAGAAAAGCATGTACTGGGGAAGTACAGGATGGAGAGTATTTCCTGAACATTCACTCAAGGTTAAACCACACTATTAAAAGTCTAGCAAAAGAGGCATAGCAAACAAAGAACTAATGTCATCTCAATGTATATCACTTGTATCCTTATTTAATATATAAACACCCGGTAATATGCACAGCTGTAGTATACAACGTATGTCATCCGGAAATAATTAAGAAGTTGTCAGCAATAATCTATCCTCCACAATTACATTATTGATACAATCACTACGTACTAAATATGGTAGCTTAACATCTAGAGCTGGAATTCTTCATTAAAAGATGTTGACAGCTAGACTTAGCTAGGCTAACCATTTTGGACAAGGTTAAGAAGAAAAGAGCTCCTCTGATATCTCGTTTACACACATCATATGAGTGAAGCGTAGTAAATGAACTATCCTGAAATTCACCTTCTATGCGCGGTTTTACTTAACTGACGTACTTGCCAGTATCTCGATCAATAGCTGTATGATTATGTTGACTTATGGCAAACAAAAATTGAACGGAAAAATATAAATAGCAAGGATTGTCAGTTTACATAAAATGCAAGGATAAAAATTATCATCTATGTAAAATCAATTATGTTAAAGCGAGGCTTACGTTCATGAGTAAAAGTCTTTCACACCTTTCCAATCCCACAACGGGTGAGCATCTCAGCTGCAACACTACCGACACCACCCACCCCAACAATTATGACAGCTAGATTTCGAATTCGCTCATAATTGTTAACTATTCCCATACGTTTGAGGGCCATGAGGCGGCTGCAAGAGGAAACGTAACATTAGACATATTCGCTGATTTTATGCGAAATATAAGATTTCAAAACAGCAAACGTCTGCATATTACCTGTAGGGATTCGAATCAACAACTTCGGAAGACATTTCCGCAATTTTTTCTCTTTGACCGCTACCATGACTCTGGATTACGTTTTTCAGCTTTTCTTCTAATTCAAGCACATGCCTTTCATAGTTTTCAATTTTCTTCATCAGATCACTTGAAGACATCTCGCACGCTACAAGTTGTCCATACGACGTGTACAACCATATGCTTTCTTCAAAATATTCGAAAATTCTGACGTGTCGTGTGACCAATACCAGCAACTAAAAATTTTGTATATGCTGCGTACGATATATCGAATTCATAATAGCCAACCCACCAAATTTAAAAAATATTTAATTCTGTCAAATAATTAAATAAAAACCATTGACACAAGAGATGGCCAAACTTTAGTGCGTTTGTTCGGTGGTAAAACATTTTAGGGCTGCTCCAAAGTGAAAATATGAGACGGTGAAAGGATAAAGAGCTATTTCCCATGCTAATGAGTAGACAAAGGGAGAAAAGTTGAGAATCCATATTTTTTATAAAAGAACAATGGATGGCAAAGACCGCATTAGTGATTTCAAGATAATGGAATATACTATCGGTGAAAATCCATGAATTCGTCACATTTCATGAATTTTGTGCTATGACACATTAAAAGTTTTAAAAAATAATGGCACTGTTAGGCAGGTGCTATGACATTAATAATATTTTTATTCCACCATGACATACAGAGGAATACAGTTTAAATAATAGCACATATAAATGAGGGTTATTGTTGTTGTGGCTGAAATTAAACTTTGACATGTACATCACTATTATCCTGAGTGCCATATAATGAAAGATGTTACATGGGATGGATTTTCCCTGTCAATGGAGGCACATTGCAGGATTTAGTCCATTTTCAAGGATCTGAAAGGGGTTTTACTGCGCTATTTGACTGAAACTCCAGCCATTGCTTTCATGGGCTTTAAAAACTCTATCTAATATTCATCTTGGTACCTTGGTGAAATGCCAAGAATATTTCAACAACAGGTGTTCTATCAAAAATATACACCTCAAAAATAAAATCCATAACATAAGTATTTCATAAATAGGAAACGAAAATTTCCGATAGTACAAAAAATATACTCTATCTAACCAACATGCAATCAGTTATAAAGATTTTAACAATGCCTCTGCATATGACAATATATAAGTACCTACTTTTCCCTGGGAAGCAAAAAATTATATATTGATTGGAGGCAATAAGAGGTACACAACTATGTATGCTAGTGATATAACAGAGCATATGTATCTTAGTTGGTACCCTAAATGGTTGAGCATTAAGCTACTGACCTCTCTTGTCATTAGCTGAATATTTAGGAGATTACATAAGTGATAACTATGCAGAATAAAATAATAAAACAATAGTCACTTTTTAGTATAAAATTTATTCATGAAATGAGTGCATTACTTGAAACATTAAATAGAGCATGTATGTGATAAAATGGATGAGAGTGGAGAAGATCAATCAATACACTCTTCTTCTCTCAAACTTTATTTATCAGCAAGATCACTCTGGCGAAAGTAGTTGGCCACCAGGCAAATGAAGAGGTTGAGGGCTGCAATATCAGGGTGGTCTGGTTTATCCTTAAACAAATATGAATGAATTAAGTATCAGTGAAGGTTTACAGGCTATTTACATAATATATTTTCAAAATTAATGCAATGAGAAACAGGTGAGAAAATCCTTTTAAAATACACACTGAAACTAATTCCACTAGAATAAGACAATCAGACCTTCTAAAAAGTAGTGTCTCTTCTACTTTATTGGATAATAAATAAAATCAAAAGTTTTCCAGTTTACACACACAGAACTTCATTATTATGCATGTTCTGGCTTACTGGGCCACTGATCTTGGGTAGGGGTGGGGTGAAGCAGTAGGATATATTGCTCTTAGGACGTTGGGTGAGTGGTCACAATTCTGATTAAAGGAAATGAATGACCACATGGAAGGGAATCAGAAAATAGTTATTCAATCTGTAAAATACTGCCATGATTCAGAATATTTTCATCGGAACCTAATCCTCTAATTGTTCCCCTCTTATTTCTCTCCCCAAATTCTATTCAGTCATTTTTATTTTATGCATTCATAGAATTCAATCAACCTTGTATAATTTTTCTTATATTTGTTACTGTATATATGCTACCCTGAATTATTTCTTCAAAAAAGCATTTGTTTCATAGAAAATTAATAAAATAACACTTTATCTCAACAATTTTCTAACAAAACCCACCATGTCATGGTAATAATTTAAGTCCTCAGGAAGAAAACAAAAAAAGTACAATTTTTTCAATATTGAGGTATGCATCCACATTCTTGCCAGCAAAGAGCAAATCGCACATCAATAGGGATGGCATGTATAAAAAAATTACAATTAATCTACCCCATTTGCTATAAGAAAAACATGAGGGTTATCAGTAAGTTTGTAAGTTTTCATGGGGGCCTTTTAACTTTCTGTGAACTTCCTCAATTCTTTTTTTTTGTGCCTCCTCATAGGGGTTTTATTAACTCTCAGAAAATTACTACAAACATAATGGTTTTACAGACATAAATGCTGCATTTCTCTTTAAAATAGCCCAGAAATTTTTGAATGAAATTAAGCAACTATGCATTTTGCTCCAAGGATTAAAATTATTACCATTTCTAATTCGCTCAGTATCAATGATATGTTTTCATGCATTTGCATCATATGGTACAGAATTAAAAAGATCATCCATCCATCTTACCAACTTGGCACGCAATTGGGAGCACAATCTAGCCAAATTTCGCAGAATGGAGCAGGTATCAGGTGTTAAGGGCAGTTCAAGAGCAGCTAGCAATGCATACAACCAGGAGCCTTGATCATGAGAAAAGGAGCATCTGTTGCTACTCAACCATTCCACTTCATATTCAAGCATCTTCTCCACTACTGGCTGAGAAAAGAAATGTGAGAATGGAGATAAGTAAGATCATTGTCAAAACCAGTACACTGAAATCTATGTTGAAACTTCCTTCAAAGTAATTGCAGGTAATTCTGCTGAGTATTTAGCAGTAATGTGCACACAACAATTTTATGCTATAAAAATCATTCATCTTGACCAAAATTGAAACCTAAATCCTTTAATTTCTGGTTGAGAGCTATCTATGGATGCTTTTACACTGAATGCCTATAGGATTATGGCTATTATGGCTACATTGCCTATGGGAATAACATATTCCAATGAATTACCATTCATAAAATGTCCAAGAGTAATTGTTATTGTGTCCACAGATCCACAGCCTTTGATATTAAAGCCTTCATTTCAATATGTCCACAAATGTGTCTACCTTTGACAATTCATATATCTTATTCGGATATCTTGGCAATTTGATTAACTAAAGCACTCAACCAAAATTCAATGGATCTGGATTCATATGGTAGTCTGGGTGAATGATTTTCCACAGTGAAATTCTTGCATTTATAAAACTTCTTTGTCAAACATGCATTCGAGTATGTCTATGTTAAATAAGACTCGTAATGGACATATAAATTTTATGTATGCACATACAAATCTAACACAGTTTGAGGAAATAAACATTTTTTTATAATCATTACAATTAAAATGCAAGGAAATATGCTAGATATACTTTACTTGAGAAATACAATTCTTGTTCCATCCTAATTGTCTTCTTAATATAAAATCACTGTTTGTAATTGCTAATTACATCAGACCATTCACTCACATTTATTCATTTTGAAGGCTCCTACAGTGTGATTCTGTTATAAATCCATTGATTCTATGATCTATTTTGAGTAGGTCTATTTTGCTATTGGTTGACTGTTCCAGTAAAATGGGTCTACATATATGAAATCCTAGGAAACTTGGATTTTAACTTGCATTACATTATTGACTTTCTCTTAATTTCATTAACTACACACTTTCACTGTGATTTGCCTTGCACTTACTAGAGGCATAAGCCCCATGATCGATATACTAGTATTTTTATAATAGATTTATGAAAAACGTAGGAAATAGTGTCACTTGGAGGAAATGCTTTACATTCATGATAGTTATGGGAAGAAAAGAGGTTGAATATGGATGGGTGGGCTGCATCAGCCTCTGATAACAGAAGGAAGGAATGAGTAAACAAAGTCAGATAAGTAGAGGGTCACTTCCTCACATCGGAAGGGAATGGCAATTTTTGGGGTGGGAAAAGTTAGGGGGGGAGAATGAGAAGAGAACACTTGGCAATTAAAAAGTCAAACTTTAACCAGACTGTTAAATATTTCAAATAGCTCTAAGAAATAACAACATGTGGGCATTGTTCACATAAAAAATAAAAGGAACAAAATTACTTAAATTTTTCTTTTCCATTCAGTTTCTGGAAAAATTATATTAATCTTCACAATCCATCTAACACTTCATATTCTTTTACTGTCCTTAATTTTCTGACAAGTTTAGCTGGTGTATTAAATAGCACAATTCTCCAAATTAGAGGATTTGTTGTTCCATTCTCTATCTTCCTATGAGAATGATACCTTCTATTTCCTCAACTTTCACTTCTCAACTTCTCTCCTTAAGTGCATTCAAACCATGGACATCATAAACCTTTACACCTCAATCCCTCAATTTAAAGGTCAAACATCTCTCTACGACTATTTGTCCGAAGGTCCTACTGCACACATTCTCGGCACTGAATTTCTTTTGAATATCTCTCACTTAATTCTCATACACAAATCCTTTTTTTCCCACAGAAAACATCACCTCCAAATCAAAGACTCAGCCCTTCATATGAAAATCACAATCCTGGCACCTTAAAAGAAAATTTCTTTTCTCATAACCCCAACAATCCCCACTTTGGGAGAAATACATAGATATATTCACTTTCTTGACCATAGAGCAATGATTGCCTAAATATACTCATTTCTTCCTCTCTCCCCTTCACCTCCAATTTCAGTGGCCATCCATCTCACACAAAACAATCTCTTCTCTATTTCCTATCGGCAGTCACCAAATCTACAATTATCTTTACTTCCATCACAATTTATCTCTAATTGGCACCATTCTCGCCTTGAATGAGGACATATGGAGACCCTCCTGAACCTCAGAAATTTCACTAACCCAAACCATCCCAAAACCTGTACACCTTCTTCATCTGCACCACATATTTCCTAGGCATTTAGTAGCTCAACTACATCCTCAAATACTTATCCCCATTCTGACCAAACAACAAAGTTTTTTCTCACAATGACTGTCAGTCTTTTTGAAATGACGTGGGCTTCTATAAGTCATCCTGAAAGCTACAAAAGTTCCATCTAAATCCTCCACTTCCCATGATTGATTTACCCAGATGTAACTGATCTTTACCACTCCTGTCCTCCATTCAGAACTAACCAATTCTTTTCTGTCCTACTCTATTGCCTAATCCATTTCCAGCAATGTAATTTACCAACTGATGTGCATTCTGCCCCACCTCCTATAGTTGACAATGCAACACACCTCTCAATGTTTGCACCAAAAATCACGTCTCCTACTATCCTTTTTCCCCATTAGCCTGTGTGACAGTTCCCAAATGTGTCATTCATTCATGCTTCATCTAATGAGTTTCGATTACCATCTCTCTCCCCCATTAGGCACACCATTACAACTTAAAACAATGAAACAGTGCATGATACAGCAGCAATGCATTGATTCAAACTAAAATATGCGTCCCTAGGAAGTAGCCTACTACTCCTCTTTGACTTCATATCACAACACTCACCCCCTTGACCCTCTTACAAACCTGCACTTTGTTGATTAGATGCTAATTCTTAAAAAAAACTCATTCATAAACATGAGTAAGTTTTCCATAATAAATATAAAATAACTATGCATGTGAATGTCGCAACTTGAATGGTGGCAAAAGACACTGCAGATGTGAGAGCTAAACATCATCTTGAGTTGGCAGCATACAGAAAAATGTTATAAATTATATATTCCCATTCAGTATACCTGTCTATTTACACATTTAAAAGTCTTACTTAAGAATTGATTAAATCACTATTCCTATAATGCACACACTTTTCAATTGTTTACAGTGTTTATGAATATTGAAATATCTTCCACATAATACTGTACTAGGTATGTTAAACATGCCGTATCCAATTCATTGCAACATAAATGTAGATTGTGGGAAAGCTTAGGACCCTGAGTCACCTCCATGGAACACCTAGCAATTACAACCTTCCAAGCTGTACCCACTCCAAAAGAAGCCAACATTAAAAACAATAAACATTATATCTTTTCCTTATAGACTTATCAATCTCAATTATGGATCTTTTAAGTATCCTTTGAAATGACCGACTTGAGTGTTCCCTATTAAAATTATTTGATAAAAGTTTTCTTACATGAGGAATAGCAGTCACAATGCTGAGAAGAGGTAGGACCTTGGCTTTCCCTTCAAAACCATTACCCTCTTCTTCAGTGCTCTCCAGTGTCCTCCCAAAACACATTTTGTACCATTCATGATAATTATCATCAGGTGGCTGCAATACATAATTTTTATTCGCACTTTATAACATATGGTACCACTATAACAATACATGTAAAAGTAATATATAACCCACATTCCCACTATCAACCATAAACCAAATTTACCAGCTTCAGAGGTGGAGGATGTTTCATGTGATTTTTCCTACACCTGGCAAGTCGTTGCCGCACACTAGAAAAGTTTGCAACTTGTAACTGTTGCCACTCCTTTGTGGGCGCATAATCAGTTGGTGCCGCTACGCAACCAGGAAGCTGAAATATAAACAGGTGGTCGCTTCTCTTAATTTCTTAACACGGTAATATTACTCTTTTATCACTATTAATTTTAAATGACATAGTTAATTTTCAAATAGAACTCACATTATTAATTAGAAAAGTCTGCTTTTTGATTAGGGGTTTCTTCACAGACGCAACCACAACGTCTTCACATCTAGCAGCCTCCCAACTGTGAATAAAACAATATATGTAGAAGGAGCCTATATTTTATATACAAGATGAGCGAAAATGATAGGATGTTCAGGTTAACCATAATTTGCGCATCCGCAAGGATTACAAGCCGATGAAATAATAAAACTCGCAATGACTAATTAGAGCTCAAAATTATGTAAATTGGAAAAAAGCACTAACATATGCAAACTACGTGCCGAAGTTAATTCACCAATAACACATACACAACTCTTTGAATGTACTCCTGTCCTGTCGAAGGAGGAACTGTAGGATCAAAATCTTCATCTATTTCTTCCACTACTAACGCCCTTTTCCTGATATCTTCACAATCTGACATGATGAGTACAAAGGAATAACAAAAGGGGAATGTTTACATTAAATTCTTTATTTTCAGGAGAAATTCGTTTCATGTCCTACGTAGATATTCCCAAAATAACCAGAGAACACATGTCACTGTCAAGTTGTAAGCAAACAGATGTGACGAAACATATCTTTACGGTTATTAGTAGGTTCAACAATCAGGAAAATGAGAAATAGTTAACGATCAAATACACCAAAACTCTGTAAGCACAAGTACACTTTAGCGTTGGATTGAATGTTTAACGTTAGTTGCGCCCTCAGCGACTCACTGCGCTCCTTTTCTTCATTGCGATTCTCTTTTGGTTAAAAACGTTAAAAAATACGCCTGTGGAATCCAGTTTGTGGGTGGAGCTGAGTTTGTCTATCATGGTCGTTGTAATGTTATATTTGTGCTGAAATTAGTTATTTTAAACATAAAAATGGCCACCCGGTCGTCTTCAATGCTCATTATAAAGTTTTCTTTGTTTATTATAGTTTTAATGTATGAAGGTAAGTGTGTATACTTTCGGATTTGTGTATTACTGAGATAATGAAAAGTGTGAAAACTAAGCTTTGAATTTAGTTCACAGTAATTCATCATGCGAGATACCCCTTATTATAAGAGGGTCCTGGTTTTCATGGGAGGATGGGTCTAATACAGTAACAGATATAAACGCTGATTCCATGACGAGAAGGGGTTACTGTGTGAATATGAAGGAGGAACATCATGTGAATTATACTTTTGTTTTCAAGCAAGAACGTTGTTATCACTGTGTAAAATTACTCGTTAGAACAGTTAATGTTCTTGAGAAAATTGAGAGTGAGTATATGCCTATTATTCTAACATTTTGGCTGGGCGGCAGTGGGTACCACCAGTGAAAAATATATGAATTTGATAACTAGGCAAACCAAACTTTTTAATGAATTATATGGTGGAATTAAATGCTTTTCGGCATTATAAAGTGAAATTAATCTAGATTAACGATTGTTATTTATGCGTATGTAGGGCTGGAAACTGGCTGAATTTGGAATGCGTTTTATTGGAACGATTTCTGCGTATCCCATTACATAGTTATCTTTAAATTTTAAAGATAATCATTTAATACTTAACGGTAAATCAACGACTTTTTGTAGCGTTGTTTATACAGTTACGAAGTTAAAGCTAATGTTCTTTTGTTATTTGCATTGTAATTTCTTGCTACTTCATAATCCAATTTTAATCTTTTTAGCGGGATGTGTTAATATTCCTCCTGGAGTTGAACCAACTGTGGAGAAAGTTTGTGGTCGGCTTAGGCACGACCAACAGCTCATAACGCTGTTTTCTGAGAATTACACTCCGGTCAATTGTCGATCCTCACTTGAGGGAGTGTGGCAGTTTGCCTATCAAAACAGATTCAGATTCACTGGCGAGTGCAGTCATCCTGAAGCAACAATTAAGTCATGTCAGACCCCTGGAACACAGTTTCTCATTTCTAATCAAAAGTTTAACATTACCTACAAGAAATGCGATGGAATGGCAGAGACGTTCAATGGAGGTTCGTTTTGCCATGGGTATTAAATATGGTCTTCTGTAAATAAGTCGATTTAAGTTTTATAATTATCTTTTGTGTCATTACTATATTGTTTAGTTGTTGAATACAGCTGCCTTGGTGATTGGTTTGTCGACAAAAATCATTTCTTTGCTGTGGCAAATACAAAGGAATCCAGGAAAGATGAGAAATATCGATGTTTCTTGAAGAATCGTGATGATGACCTTTATATTGGAGTTTCTATTACGGCGGAATGTAACACACTGAAAACTCCTGAACAGAGTCCCGAGCGTCTACGAATAACTCCGAGTAAGTAATATGTATGACTGAAATTGCCATTTAATTATACTTCGATAGATTGATTTTAGTGTTTTTTTGTGAGATGCCTTCTACTTACGTGGAATAAGTGTAGTATGAAACTCGTGGTCTCCGCAATATATTAAGACTGACATTGGCACAATATGTTTGTATTTGCTTTTGTTGCTATGAATATCAAAATGTTAGCATACATAATGCAGTGGATGCTGTCTCTGAATTAATTAAAAATAGCAATTTTCCACAAAATAAAATTTAATGCGACCGGTTTCAATGTTACTACACCATCATCATCAGGTGAACCCGATGTTGATGACAGATGAGGGTAGATTCATTCAGGCATAGATTTTTACAGACTTCATAGTCTTGATGCTGATTTTGTGCTTTGTCACTTGCTGACTAAAAATTTGCTTCCTGTTTACATTGGATCAATTGTACCAAATCTGATGTTGTCATTGCAAAATTACTGAAGTTTTGCCTTGTTCCTTGCTTGCCTAATGTTCTCCTCTCTGTCACAGTCTTCAACATCTCATTACCCATCAAAATACTTTGCATCCAACTTTCCTGCCTCATTTGAATTTCTCTCAACCATTCTTTCTCCTCCCCTAAAATGCCTAGGACTTCCGCGATCGTTTTTCTTTCTGTAGATTTCACCATTTTCATTCTTCTCCTCACCCACATTTCAAAAACCTTCAATCTATGCCTATCATTTTGCTTTGATGGCCATGTTTCCATGCTGCATAAAAACATGCTCCATATTAAAGTTTTGCCAAACCTTTTCTTAACGTGCTTACTCAATACCACTATTTGGGATGTTGTTGCCTTGCAATGAAACCATGAGGTGAAAATAAAATCCTAGTGGAATCTGCCAAGTTAGTCTTTCCTCATTTACACCTGTAATTATGTCCTATAACTGATTGCATACCCTAACAACTTCTTCCTCCTTATAATTGCTTGGTAACATGACCCAAACAATGGCCAAATCCATTGGTTCAGCTTTTACGTATGCCAATTATAATTAGTCCCTTCTCTATGTTTCCCATGCTTCTGCCTACCATTGTGTTTAATATTATTTCCATTATTGTATGTTACTCTAAACTATCACTCCATTAATCCCCTGCTATCCTTCTATCTTAGGGGTTAGTGGTAGAAGAGACTCCATGGTCTCAATCTTGCCCCAAAATAAAAATTGTGTTCTTCATTTAACAAACTTTAGAATATTGCATTTTTCCTCAGTACTTTACCATTGAAATGGTTGTTCCTTTTTATTCCAATTTATTTATGGCTTTCAGCTGTAAGACTCAGTTCATAATCTTGTTGATTTTGTTCTACTCACTTTCCAAGGTCTTGGTATTTTTAAGATTTATGTTCCATTTTCAATTAAATTTTTTTTCATTACTAATTTAAAATCACAACAATCTTAATAATAATAACAAATAATTTCAATGAAATTGCTTGAACAAGAGAATATTTTGGCAAATTTCTATTCCAGTGACTAATAATCCTCTTTAAATGAATTAGAAATCTTAGGCAATAAAATAGAGGAATAATCAGAGCATTGGAGTACTTCAACTTTTGGATCAATTTTTAAGCTTTTTGGGTTTTTTCTAAATTTATAGGTTTCTTAATGGGTAACTTTCATTCAGGGTCCCCAAATATGTATATATTTTTCGGAGCATTCTATACCACATTAAAATAATCTGGAAGAGAATTATCAATAAAAAATTTTATGAAACACATGATAACTCCCAATTTATGGAGTAAATATTACCAACAATGGGCAAATTTGTTTCTTTTTGTGTAATGTTCTAACAATTAGTTATCAACAGTCAAAAACAATTTTACAGTACTCCTCAAACTAGATGAGTATCAAACACTTAATAAGTCATTGCTTTTTTATTCAGAGGTTACAATAACTAATGAAATGCATTTTTAATTGTTCATTATTTAGTTAAATCTGAAGTTGTTGAACCTGGATGTCGGTTGCCACAGAATTTTAGTGGAGATTGGATTAACACAGCCAATCTTGATGCAGATGTCTTTATCAATGAAACACACATTATTGAGACATGGTATCCTGATGATGGTCGTTATCGGCGTACCATTTATGTTTGCAGAGAACAGAGAGATAGCCGTTACATGATGGCCCGGTTGACTGTGGATGGATGGTAATGTTGAAGGATTTTAAGGGAATACTTTGTTCCGCCTGTGTATTCACAACCTCTGTAAAAGTATTATTCAACTATTCATCAGGTTCATGAGATTTATCAACCCTGTCTCATCTGTGTTATTTAAATTAAATTGACAGTATTTCTTCAGAAGTTGTTGGAAGGATTGGAGTCTAGTCTTTGGTAGAATTTTCATTGTCTTTCCTTTTCATTAGATGCATCTATCTAGAGTGGAGAGAGTTGCTGGGGACTAAGGGGGTAGGTGAATTACAGGGGTGTGGTACAACTGTAATTTCACTCCAAAGTAAATCATCAATTGATTGCTTATAATTTTTAGTCTTTTCACTGTAAATTAGTAGTTAATAATTGCTCAATGTTGGAATTTACTGTATTCATTCAAGATATTCCTGAGCTTAGCTGGGTAAAAAGTAGGTATTGTTTCATGATAGTTTCAATTATGTTAATGATACTTTCATTAGTTAATATCTCATGAATTAAGAATTATGTCCGTTAGCATCAAGTTATTTTCTCTTGTAATTTTTCACTGTTGTGTAATGTAAAACTTTTATGTTCACTTCCTTCGGATCAAAATTTAACCTAGTTATGTATGGTTATGTATTCAGCTGCTAAGTACTTGCATTATTTCTATTTAGATGATTAGGTGTTCATGTGCATGTGTGAGCTCTGTGATTTCCTAGACATCAGGATTTTATGAGAAACAGAGGTGACTCAGAGAAAGGAAATATAACCTGTGCTCTGGTGTTTTTATGCTGGCAACCTCATTCATGAGATGTCCTCACCTGTCAAACTACCTTGGGAGTGATGGGTGTTGTTTTCGTATTTGCAACAACGAGTGAAATATGATTTTGAAATTTTGGAACATTTACATTTCAATAAGCCTCCTTCAAGAGGAAATAAAAACACTAATCTTCTTGAAAATATGTAAAATTTCCAAGCTGGGGAAATGAATGTTGCTTTAAAATGATGTGCTGGTATACTAAAATGGTATATAAATATGACATCATTTATTTCAAATCATTATTGCACATGTGTTTTCATGACTTCACCTTAACATAATATTTCTGTATAAACTCTGGAAAAAACTTAGTTGAATTCTCTTTGAAATGGTTTTGAATTATCAGGAGTCTGCTTTGAAATCTTGTTAAATTGAAAATGCAAGGTTTAAAACCTGTACAATTAAGGTGTTTGAAATTATGTTTTAATATCAATTGAAACCCTCCCATGGACTACAACCTTGTCGTGGTGGAAGGGCTTGTGTGTTCCGATGACCCCTAGAGCTGTGCTGGCGGGAGTAATAATAATTACTCCTGGAAGGGTCACCCATGCCAGATAGGTCGAAGGTTAGGAGCCAGACGAAAGGTAGTCCACGCAGCGTCTGTTCCTCAGTGAGGCGGCTGCAATGGCGTCTGACCCCAGTGGGGCGGCCATTAAGTGATGGTGTCACGTTAAAAACACTATTGAGGAAGGCAACGGGAAACCACCTCAATTATGATTCCCAAGAATATTATGATGGGCACTATAGATAATATGAGTCCTGGCAACTACGGGACACGGCCCAAGAGGCCGTGTGTCGTGCCCGGCAGCGGGAGAGGCAAGGCTTCCGCGGTCGTCATCCCACGAAACCCTTGCGGGGAAGGAATAACTTCAGCAGGACAGAAGACTCAGAAGAAGGCGAAAGTAGTTAGAATAGGAACCTGGAACGTCAGGACAATGTTGAGGAGAGGCAAATTAGAAAATATTAAGCGAGAGATGGAAAGAGGTAACATAGATGTTTTAGGCCTCTGCGAGGTGAGATGGAAGGATAGCGGGGATTACTGGAGTGACAATTATAGAGTAATATACAGCGGCGGGGACGAGAGCCAACGAGGGGTTGCCGTAATTTTAAATAAAGGGGTAGGAAGAAGCGTAGTCAACATAGAGCAAGCGACAGATAGAATTTTACTCGTAGAGATTAAAGCAGAGCCGACGAACTTGGTCATTATTCAGGTATACATGCCACCGAGCAACCACAAGGAGGAAGAAGTCGATAGGATGTATGATGAGTTAGAGGATATCATCGCGAGTGTTCCTGCAGGGAAACATTTGATAGTGATGGGGGATTGGAATGCGACGGTAGGCGAAGGAAGAGATGGTGGTGAGGTGGGGGACTATGGGTTAGGCACGAGGAATGAACGCGGGGAGAAAGCAATTGAATTCTGCAGGAGACAGGGGTTAGTCATCACTAACACATGGTTTAGACACCACAAAAGGCGTAGGTATACATGGAAAATGCCAGGTGACTCAGAAAGGTATCAGTTAGATTATATTATGGTTAGGCACAGGTTTAGGAACAGTGTGATAAATTCGCACAGTTTCCCAGGAGCGGATGCGGACTCTGACCACAATTTAGTTGTTATGAAATGTAATGTTCGTTTCAAGAAGATAAGGCAAGGGCGGCGGGTTAAAAAATGGAATTTAGAAGCAGTAAATGAATTAACGAGGAAGGAGTATCAGGAGGCTGTAGAGAAAATGATGGATGACGGTAAAGAACTGAGTGTTATCGAAGAAAAATGGGAATGTATCAAGAAAGGGATATTGGAAGCCGCTAAAGACACTATAGGAACCGTTAACGGGAAAAGGATAAGGAAACCATGGGTAACGGATGAGATGATTGCGAAGATGGATGAGAGAAGAAGATGGAAAAATGTAAACACAGAGTTGGGCAAAATGAAGTACAAAGAGTTAACCAATAAATTGAGAAGGGCCACAAATAAAGCAAAAGAAGAATGGTGGAAAACGCAATGCGAGGATATGGAAAGTTTACAGAAGAAGGGTGAAATTGGTGCTCTATACAGCAAGGTTAAGTTATTATCGGGAAGTAAGAAGGCAAGAGCTGTGCTAACAGTTAAAGATAAATGGGGTAAGATAATAGTTGAACCAGGAAAAATCCAAGAGAGATGGAAGGAATATATAGAAACACTGTATGGTAAAGAACTTAGGCCGACAAGGTTAGACATAGAAAAGGAACATGACGTAGAAGAAGATAGCTTAGGTCCAGGCATACTCGACGATGAAATAGAAAGGGCATTAAAGGAGATGAAAGCAAATAAGGCTGTGGGGGTGGACAATATTCCTGTAGAAATGTTGAAATGGTTAGGGAAAGGTGGGAAAAAGGCCATATATGGACTGATTCGTAGTATCTATGAGGAAGGAATCTGGCCGGAAGATTTTGTGAGATCGGTGTTAGTTCCTATTCCAAAAAAGACAAAGGCTTCGTCATGTGAGGATTACAGAACAATAAGTTTGATATCCCACGCAGCTAAAGTTATTCTCAGGATCATCAACAAAAGGATAGAGAGTAAGGCAAATGATTACTTAGGGGATGATCAGTTTGGGTTCAGGAAAGGAAGAGGTACGCGTGATGCCATTGCAGTAATGAGATCACTAGTCGAGAGGAATATAGAATACAATCAGGACGTTTTTGCCTGTTTTGTAGATTTCGAAAAAGCGTTTGATAGAGTGAATTGGGAGAAATTAATGCGTGTATTGCAGAAAATAGGAATGGATTGGAGGGACAGGAGACTGATCCGCAACCTGTACATGTCTCAGACTGCTCAGGTGCGAGTGGGGAACGGAGAGTCTGGATGGGCAGTGTTAGGAAGAGGTGTAAGGCAGGGTTGCCCATTGTCACCGGTACTGTTCAACGTATATGTAGAGGAAATGATTAAAGAGGCATGGGAAGAACTGGAGGTAGGAATGAAAGTCGGAGGGGAACTCGTAAAATCGGTTAGGTTTGCTGATGACCAAGCATTAGTTGCTCAGTCAGCCAAGGGGTTGCAAGCATTGTTGAGTGAATTGGAGGTTCAGTGCGATAAATATGGGATGAGAATCAATATTAATAAAACAAAAGTTATGCGATTTTCCAGAAAGAAAAAGGCTAAGCTAAATATTAAAATAGGCGGGGAAAGAATAGAGCAGGTAGAGCAGTTTACATATCTCGGAAGTGTTTTGGACCAATACGGTCAAAGTGGTAGGGACGTAAGGAGAAGAATTGCGCTAGGCAAGGAGGCTTTCTCAAGGAGGAGGGAGTTGATGACGGGGACGTTGAGTAGGGATGTTAAGACAAGACTCGTAAAAACTCTGATATGGAGCGTAGCTATGTACGGCGCGGAAACGTGGTCGCTGAAGCAGGAGGATAGACGTAGATTGGAGGCTTTTGAAATGTGGGTGTGGAGAAGAATGGAGAAGGTGAAATGGACCGAAAGGAAAACAAATGAGGAAGTACTGGAAATGGTGGGTGAGGAGAGGGGTTTGTTGAGAGAAATCCTATGGAGGCAGGAAAAATGGATGAAAGGCGTATTGAGCGGTAGTGGAATGTTGAAGAGGGTAATAGAGGGGAGAATGTTGGGCAAGCGAGGTAAGGGTAGGAACAGGATAGGGATGTTGGACGGGATGAAGGGAGGAAGGAAGTACACCGAGATGAAGAGGGACCTGATATAGATTAGTTTGCTAGGTGGGGAGTCACAAAATGTTTATTTGATAGTTGTGTCCATCCAAAAACCTACCTTAACCGGTAGATTACCTAATAAAAAAAAAAATCAATTGAAAATATTAAAAAACTTTTTTTTTCTTTTCAGTCAAAAGGATTATGTTTGTTTTGACTTTGTGCCACAGCACCACAATATTATCCGGTTTCGCAAAGGTGTTGCTGTGATAATTGACAATTTCCACACTGTTTGCTCATGGGTGCAATTCCCTAATAAAGAAGATTGGAAATATGATATCTTTCTTGGTAAGTCTTTTGGGTGGGGCTTGTTTTGCCATATTTCATTGAGCTTATTAGTATATTATATGATAGGAATTTAAATGTTGAACTTGTAAGTAAAGGTGATTTAATTGTTTGCTGTCAAGGTAACAGTTGAAATCAATCCAAACCTTATTGATTGTTAGGATATGATGTGTTATTTAATCCTAAAATGCAACTGCTAAAACTGTGAAATATTGGAAAACTTCAGTTGAAAGATTTATTACAGTAATAATATTGGTATATTACTATGGTAGATGTTATGAAAAGTTTTAGAAGATGAATATTCTTATATATTCTATTGCTAATGTAACAATAACTTGCTGAGTGAATTGGTAATTCAGTGAGATAGGTATGGGATGAGGATCAACATGAATAAAACAAAGGTTATGCAATTTTTCAGAAAGACAAAGGCTAAGGTTAACATTAAAATAGTAGGGCAAGAACTAGAGCAGGTGGAACAGTTTACTTATCTCAGAAGTGTTTTGGACCAAAATGATTAAAATAGTAGGGATGTAAGGAGAAGAATTTGCACTGGGGAAAGAGGCTTTCACAAGGAGGAGGGAGTTGATGATGGGGACGTTTAGTAAGGATGTTAAGAAAAGGCTCATGAAAACTTTGATATGGAGTGTAGTTGCGGAAGCATGGTCATTAGCATTAGGTCAGCATTAAAATAAAGGCAATTCATCTCCATGATGCCTTAAAAAAGAAGTCATTTGTTGTCATTTAGTGTGTTCCATTATCAGGGTTTTAACATTTTGTATTGTTTATTACATTTAACTGGCAATTATAAAGTATGCATCAAATGAAAAAGCGATTCAAACAGGTTTTTTTACAAGTATTCAATGTAAGTACCATTTGTCACACGGTACGTATCAAGTCTATTGGTGAGTTATTCCCAAACTCTGATCAGTGTGTCAGAAGTGCAACAACTGCTTCAATCATGTTTCTTAAGTCAGGTAGGTCAGCTGGTAGCATAGGCACATACACATGATCCTTTATGAACCCCCAAAGGAACAAAAATTATATGACATAAGATCAGGTCAATCTGTAGGCCTTGCAAAGCAAGCTCTGTCATACAACTCCTAGCAGCCAATCCAGCGGTCGGGTGCAACATTGTTTAACTAGTTGTGTAATGAGTTATGCCAGTTAAGTGATGCATCATCTCGTTGCTAAATAAAGTTCTCTTTTTCAGCTTCTTCCAATTAAGGAAAGAGCCATAGTTCTAGTGCATCAAGATAAGAAATACCAGTTGCTCTTGCTTCACTGAAAAAGAAAGTTTTAAAACTCTGATATTCATTTTAAATACGCTGTATTAATATGCTTTTTTCATCCAAACAAATAGCTAAACAAGTAAGATTCTTCCTCATTAATAAGCCTTTATGAAATTATTTTTCAAAATCTAAATATCTTACACCGGCTATATTTTGCCTGATTAAAGGTGATGCATTCATGAATATTAATCCTCCACTGTTAATTCCACCCAAACTTTCATAAAAACTCTGTTCATTATTTTTGGATTTAGGACTTTTCAAAATGGAGCAGGATAAAATGGAAGGTCATGTGGTGTAGCTGTCCATTTAGGATTGAATACTTATGAAGTAGGCATGGGATTTAATGTTCACGTATCAAGAATTTGAAGCTCTCAAACTTCATGATTACATTAAAAGTCATTGTGTAACTTATTCAATGTTCAGCATTAAAAAATTTCACTTGTGTTACTCTCCAATTTAAGTTTGTTTTTATAATGTATGTATTCCTAAATTTTAGCTGCAAATCCAGTCCCTGTTCGTTGCCCAGTAGCTGGAAAGTTCAACTTCACACAGAAGGGTGATATTCCATTTGAAACTCGAATTTTGGGTGGTGTTACCCTCTCCCCAAGACCTAATCTGTACTGCAAGGAGAACATATCAGACTTCTCAGTATGTGATACTGATCAAAAAGAAATAGCCATCGATGAAACATATTGCCTTTCTGTTGATCATCTTGGAAGACCTGTAGATATATACAGTAAGTATTCAATTGTTTTGGTTTCTGTGTCCTAAGGTGCGCATTTTGTTTTTAGAGATTAGTCAATTTTACTCCTTAAGGGACTTACTAATAGTTATTACATTCTCTGTTCCAAAATCCTTAGCTAGTTTCAAAAGATAGCGTAAGGAACTAGATGCACAGAATCCCTGGAAAAGAATATTCTTTTATTGAGAGTTTAATGCATCAGGCAAGCAAGGTATTATCAAACAAAGATTGGAGATGACTAAAAGCTATTCTCCTCTTGAAACAAAAAAAAATTACTTTTCAGATAATGCTATGCAAATAATATTCAGAGAAGTATCATGGGCATTTGGGTTGATAACCTTGGTAGGTTATATGTACCTTAAATAATCAATTTGCAAAATTTTGGAGCACTTATTATCCATCAGAATGATCAATGTTCACACTCCATTATAAAAGCTTAAGAATTGGTAGATATTTTGATTCACAGAAGGGAAAATATTTCGCCTTGAACTTTAATTGAATTAAAATTACAATGAATTGTGGTTTGTTTAATCAATTGATAAAATTTCATTATAGGTGACCCAGATTACAGAATGAAGTGCATTGGTTATTGGAAGGAGAATCTTAAGTCATATCTCATAACATATGATGAATTGGATGCTTTCAGCAAGTATAGATGTTGGGTAAGTTAAGGCCATAATAACTCAGAATTGAGTAACTTGATGTGATAATTTATAAGGAATTACTTATTGTAATTTTGCTTGATCTTAATTGTTTCTTAGTTTTTTGTGTTTGAATTTAATGTTGAAACTTTAAATGGTATAAGCATTGATGGTAATTGTGACATAGTTGTATAAACACATTGTTATTGAGTTCCATATGAATGGGTATGCATCTCTATATGTATATGTTTTACTAGATAATGTTTTACTAAAATGTTTGCAAGTTAGTCTTCATTTAGGTCAGGCTGCTGAAATGTAAAAATCTTACAACATTTCCGAAATCGATCATGTGCATCAGTGGGGATCTAGATTTATGAATTGGTTTTATGATAAAACATGTTAGCACACTTATTATTTGGGGAACTAGGCTGTGGATCACTTACAAAGTGAAGGGAAAGTTAGAAACTAATTGTTGGTGTAAATTAGAAGCAGATACCTACCTTTCTGTAGACATTACAAACATATTACTGAACTCATTGTACTACATTAGTAGAAACCGTGAAGATTATGTTTGTTAGAGAAATTAGAAAATAAACTTAGGAAATTACATGTAAAAAATATTTTTTCATGAAATATAAACGATCAAGAGTAAAAGTTTAACATAAACACCTCAGTGGTTGAGAAGATGTTTCAAGGAATTATTCCCCTCATATGAATTATAAATCGTCTCCCTCTCTGATATTTTAGTCATATTTAAATTGGATAGAGCATTCCAGATGTATATTTGGGACCCCTGTGTAGACAAGTAGGCCAGTGAAATTCACTCCTCTTGATATACATACCCTCGCCGTTCTAACAGCAACGAACAACTTTACCTCTCATCTTGTCTTGCCAACTTGCATGTCATGGGTCGCAATCCCATTGATCTTCGGCTCGATTCCCACATCCATTGCGGATTCTACATTGTGATATTTTTATACCTTCTGGAATTGTTTTAGCAGCACAAACTGACCTCGGCTGCGGACCTCCAGGTGCTGATCCCCTGCATTTTTTTCATGAGGAAAACTTTTCAGATGTGTACAATCCCATTACCACTTTCTTCCAAATGATGTGCTACATAAGAATAATCGCATATCACATAAATACATTCTAAGAATGCAGTTTAAAATCCTTAAGGCCAATCTAGGTCTTTTTTTGTAAAAAGTTTAAGCTAATGGAGTCTAGACTCTATGGAGAGAGAAGAGGGGTTAGAGAGAGGGGGGGCGAGGAAGATGTCCTTTAGACAAGAATAATTGATTGTGGGGAAGTTAGCAAATGGGAATGGGATGTTACCATTGTTTAAATAAGAATTCTGCCCAGATATGCTAAAAGGAATAGCTCTTAGCATATCTGGGCCGAATATTTATCTTCTATATTCTATTTATAATAGAATATTTATCTTTGATGAGGAATGCTTAACATAGTTTAGCTTAACAAATTCCTATGTGGGCAAACCCATGTAAACACTTTTGACCGGAAAAGCGTGGCACTTAGTGATAGGAGTTTTAGAATCATGCAACAAATTCTGTGAAATAAAATAAGAAAGCAAAATCTTCAAGGAACGTATTCTGTGTCATCAGTAATAATCAACTAACAAGTCATACTGATTGGTTGATCCATGGCCATGCCTATCTCACGGTGGTGGACCCCGTCTTGTACTCATTAGAATTTGCTTTCCTCGCGGCTTAAGACCTGAAAACATACTGGTGGCCCTGTGTTACATATAACTGCCCATCTATGCAAGGGCGAAGCGTAAACAATTTGTTTGTCAGAAAGAACTTTTCATTCTCAAGTGACGGATAATGAATGGCGGTTAATTGCAAATTTTGTTGTACATTTAGCCAAAGTAAAAGATGTAGAACCATGAGAAACATTTTAATCAGGAGAGAATTTACTGAACGTGTAATCCCATACAAAGGGCTTGAGATTCCCTGACAAAAGTGAGATAATCCTTGAGGATCTTCTGACTTCATCCAAGTCCCACGTCTAATTGGGAGCCTCCCCATGATTGGAAAACCAAGGACTCTCTCTTCTATAACATCCCTCTAGCTCATATTATCTTAAATGTTTTGCATTTAGATATATATAAATATATATATATATACAGTCAAATCCAGAAAATTCAAGACACAAAGAGTCCTCCCACAAAAGGTCATCCATGG
The DNA here is from genome assembly GCA_037158775.1 of Hetaerina titia. Classification (NCBI taxonomy): domain Eukaryota; kingdom Metazoa; phylum Arthropoda; class Insecta; order Odonata; family Calopterygidae; genus Hetaerina; species Hetaerina titia. The sequence continues at coordinate 26,615,388 of CM073769.1, forward strand.
TGTTATGTAATTCATTGGAAATTATAGCCAGGTTTGAGCTTGGTCAATTTCAATATGCGATAATATTCCACGATATAACATGAACAAAGTTAAAAGTCATGTTCAAATATGAATATTTAGAAATTTGGTATTATACATTGTTCTCTCATAAACTAATCAAGTTTTTTTACATGTTAGGAACTTCATATTTCCTGGAAAAGTTGAATATTTAAGTTAGAATGACTTAAAAAGTATAAAAACATTGTAGTTATCTTTTATTTTTTTATTCCCAGGTGTACCAACGTGCTGACCTCAACAGAGTAATTATGTCTCAGGCTATTGGTGCATTTTGTGACTTAAAACAAGATGTCTCATCATGGAATTATACAGAAGGAGCAGCTGTTGCTATTGAAATGCAAGAGTATGAAAGAGAAAGTAAGTACTACACCTGCGGAATACTATTGTTGGTAAAAGAGTAATGAACCAAAAACCTCACAAGTTTACAACAAATATCTTCTAATGTATTTGGTCTTTGTGGACATTCATTTAATACACATTTAATAGGTATGTAGGTTTGTAAAGCTATTTTCTTGTTGTTTTTTGGGCAAATTAGTCAAAATTTTTGGTGAATATAATAAAAAATGGTTTCATTCACTGAAAGTGAAAAATTGGTTGTGTGCACGAACTATCTTGAATGATTGATTCTTAAACCAGAAAAATGTTATTGATTTAGGTTTTCCACTCATATAATCATGATATTGTTAGAATGAATTTTCTTATTACTTCTGTTTGTTGAATTTCAGGAGATCAGTGCCCCATGTATTTTGATGACGGGAGCAACCCATGGCTAGTAACTGAGAATTACATCAGGGTTTTCCACTTTGGGGGTGCTGAACAGGTTGTGAAGGAAGCTTGCTTTTCCTTTGTTATATTCGTAGTATTTTTATTGAGATTTATTTGAAGTTTTGATGATGGAATATTAGAAAGGTATGTTCTGTTTTGTAATTCATTGTTATGTGTAAATAATGTGTTGTACATTTTGAGTATAATGCAGTTTCCAAGTAAGATTTTAGCAAAAAGTAGGTTTAGCATGTTATATGCGAGTAAAATTCTTTTTATCTAAAATTTTGAGAAGCATCCTACTGAAGATAAGTGTTTCCTGGCATATAAGCGATCAAAATAATAGCTGAATCCAAACACCTCATAAAGAGTTAAAGTGATAATAACCTCATGGCATCTCAAGGGGAAAGATTGTCATACAGTATTGCATATTAATTCGTGAATTATGCTTCAAAATATGGAGACAAGGTAGCTGAGAGGCCTTTTTGCCCACCTCCTTCTGAGAAGATGATATGAGAATAGAGGGAACAGGTGGATTCAGTAAATTGCACATATGAATGAAAAAATCACGTTAATCTGCTCTTAAATGATCAAAGCTATCCCTGGAACTCCCATTTGAATATGAAAGAAAGGCAATTGGGCACAAACTTATGACTCATCAGTATGATGTTGGGAAGAATGAATGATGTTACAAGATATCTTGATGATGAATACCGACAGGAAGAATGAAACGGGCATTAATTTCTAATGTTTGTGATTTAAAAAATCCTGGCGGAAAATTGAAAGTAGATATCATGATGTCTTTTAAAAATATGAAATTAGCTATATGGTACATAGGAAGTGAATTGACTTCGTGTAAAAGGAATATGACCACCCTCGTGAAAGTAACTGGGGAAATGATTTAGCAGGAGTAATGATGATTTTCTGGGATTCTACGATGGATAAATGTTGATAAACTTGTAGCTGCTAATTTTTTAATGTTCCTTCAATTTTATTCATATGAAGTGTTAAAATCAAAATACTTGGACCTTTTTTTCTATGATCCAAGTATTTTTCGTATATTCTATGCTTAAAAATCAGGGTGTTTCTTATGGGTCGGGAAACGGGATATATGAATAGATGAACCAGTATTCATGTAGCATGCTGTCTACAATAGTATACAATAATTTGCCTAAAGTAAGTAATGTTTTAATTCAATAAATACTTTTTATTAATGAAAAATATAAAACTGAAATATTACAATCAAAGGAAAGTGTTTTATAATGTCAATATTTAAAGTAATGTTTCATTAAATACAATTTTGTTTTTTTAACTCCACCCGGTCCAAAATCATGTGATTTCTGATGATGCAGTTATCAGATTATAATTTGAATCATCATCTATTTAATCTCAATAAACCAATGTTAATTCATTTCCAAAATGTTAGGCAATTTCAATCTGATGCTGCAATGGCAATGGTGTGCAATGGCAGCTATGCTTTCATGCCTTATATTGACTTCAGTACCACAATCTCTTGTTAAAATGTGTTCGCTCCCCCACTTGGCACTTTGAAAGTTGGTGGTCATTTTCTATCAGGTTTCTTTCTTTAGAAATGCAACATGTTTCATAGCCACAAATAATTTCTTAAAATTTCTTAATAACCATGCCAATCTTAATAGGCAGGGGCAGCTATATATTTGTTTGTTTCTATAAACAGCACCACATTGCAATCATTTAAGGGAAAAAATTTCCTATAGGCTGCTGATAGTATATTGATTTCAGCTGTAAGCAACATAGGACATGAATACTGATGATCCATTTCATAAAGGTGGCCATTCAACCATGACTTCATTTTAAATTTTGAACAACATGAATTAGCTGTGAAATTCACAATCAAACCTGCAATTTGATTGCATTGATCATTTAGTTTATTGCCATATGGAAACCCTTAAAATTTTATTATAAAAAAAAACTCCATGATGGTTGATACTTTGTCTAGGAAATATCCATAGCTTATTTTTACATCTGTGAGCCTACACCACAGTCTTCTTTTGGTGTATGATGGCACATGATTTAAGGTCTTATTCATATTAGAGCAATTTGTTATTACTTTTTAAAAGTGCTGCACTGGATGTGATTTTTGTCTAATTTACGCAGTCTAATACAGTTTCCATGAAAAATCCATGGACCATTTTGCATCACTCCAGGTAGAGAATAATTGTTTTAAAGTTGGGGCACCTAAGTGACCCTCTGAAGATGAGAAATATTAAAAACAAAGGCGGGAAAATGATGTATATCTACATGAAAACATCTTGCAATTAATGTGATCAATATGTAACTGCAGCGAGTTCTGTTTTCCAGATTCATGTTTTGGTGTATGAAGCCCTAATCTTTCAATGATTTACTGATGCACTTTCTGCATTAGACTAGTGAAACACTTGAAACTAGTTGATCCATTCATAAAAATTTGTAATTTTGTTTTTCCTAGGGTAAGTAAAGTTCCAGAAATCTTACTTAGAAATGCTTTGCTCATATACAGATGGACCAACAGGCATGCATTTTCAGTTATTAAATAGTTGCGGAGTTTTGGATAGATTTTTCATGTTGGATATTTGGATTTTCACAGTACTGTCTTAATATGTAGGGAACTTTGAAGTTTTATGTATTTTGCTCTTCAGCAGTAAGGTGGGCACCCACTGCAACATGCCTAAGTACCAATAGTCTTTTTGGTATACTTTTTGACTGACCGATTCTTCACTCATTATCTTTGATTCCATTTCTTCCACAGTTATTATTCTCTGAATCATGGAACTCCCTCACATCATTTACCTATTCCCAAGAGCTCATTTTGCCTAGTGTCAGCAATTTTTGTGGGATTTTATGTTAGTTTTTTCCTGTGCTATAAGAGATCTAGTAAGCTTGCATTGGAGAATAAGATCCAGTGAAACCCTTTGCAGTTCGTCTGATTAATATAAAAAACAGGAATATTGACGTCATTTACCTAGTGTTTCCTTCATGTTGAAATTGTAAATCACACTTCAGGAAATGAAAATTATGCAAACTTGAACCATTTATTAAAGAGTGACGACCTAGTGAAGCCTAGGTGTCTTCCTTGCTGATTAGTACCATTAAAATATGAATCATTATGCAAAAAAAGTATGACTATGGATAATATAAAAAACTTAAGTTATTGTTGATCTTAAAAGCCTTGAATTTTAAATGGTTGATTGAATGGCCACCTTTCTAGTATAAATCGGATAAAGACATGAAAGCATGCAGGATGTATAGGCAAATATTTTTAGCATTTATTATATTTTAGATATATTTTTATGGCAAGGAATAAATTGTCTAATTATGTGAATGATAATAAGGTAGCTATGCCTTATTAAAATCTGTTTAAGACTGTATGAGAAATGATATTGCATGCACAAGTAACCTCTATCCACATCATTGGTTTAGCTGGAGTCTATGCATGATAAATTTTTAGTTTTTTTTATTGTGAGAATGGGATAAATGGATGACATTTTAGTCAAATTTAAAAATGTTAATATTCATGTGCACTTCATATTACTTCAAGGAATGCCACAATAGCATTTAAGATTTGTGTGTGTGTATGCATTTTAAAGTATGCTTATGGTATTGTGCACACTTGATAATATTTCCGTCCAAAGTGCTGCTGTGTTGAATATTTTTGTGGTTCAATGTTTGCATTTGTACACATTTTTCTTCATGCTCCTGTTGTTCTTCATTGTGTAGTGACCTCTTTGCTTGTGCTTGGGGTATTTTTGTTGATAAATTTTGTCAATTTCCCCAAAGAAAGTATTCCTAAAATACTGTGACTGATATAGTAGAGGCACATAGTAAAAGTTACGAAAGGACAATCTTATTGCAAATACTCTTTGAAGCCTACAGCCTGCTTTGGGTATTTTGTAATAATTTTAAGCATTAATAAAATTAAATTGTAACTCATATGGGCATACCTCATTTTACAACAGGGCCAACAGAAGATATATTATTAGTAAATTGTTATTAAAGGAATGATTATTTTAGATGTATTATCCTATTGAAATTACAACAATTAATATATTTCTGAAAAATTGCTACACTCATGTAAATTTTGATAAGTAATATCATGATCTCCTGGAGCATCAGTAATGCTGTGATAAAAGTTAGGGAATCAACTTTGCATGTACTCTGTTGTTACCAAAAAAAAAACGTTTTTCTTTCTTTCCCTAGAATATTATTTTGTGATTTGCAAGGTAACATAGTTTATGTATGCATCAAGGATGAATGGAATGACATAATATGCAGAGGCACTTGGCAGACTAAACTGACATAAATTGCCATGTGTTCATTTTGTACCATGTCAGTGATGAATTATTTATCCGACACATTTTAAAAAAAGTATCCAGAAGTGAAGGTTTCTCATTCATAAATTGCAGTGAACATTTTTGTTTTAATTCCTTTGGCTTACAATCTCCAAGAGAATCAAAAATGCAAGAGCCCCATGCCATCAAACAAATTTTACCATCCAGCAGTTACTCCTAAAAACAGTGAAACAAGGCCTTTGATTATTCTGTATAATTTTGTGGTATGTTTATCATTCAAAGTCATATATTGGATGTGGATCCCTTACACACTGTAAAAATGCATCATAAAATGTGTATTATGTTTAAATAATTTGTGAAGTAGGTTTTTTTTATTTCACCGTTCTAAAAAAATTCATTAAATGAACATTGGGGTGATTTTAATATTTTTATGCTAAATTCGTTTTAAGTGAGGTATGCCTGTATATATATTTCATAATAAAAAGCCAATGTTTATGAAAGACAAGTAATAAGCCATCATGAGAACCCTGGCCCATTTCATATCAAGAGTCACTCAGTATTATATAAAATGTTGACTAATGCTAAAAATGAGATTCTTAATAAGCAAAGAATCCTTAAATTCATTGATGTATGTAGTGTAATCCATAAAGTATGTTTTGTCTCAATACATACCAATGCCTCTATGATAATATTGTAAAAATGAAACAAAATTGCCCAAGAGCTTTGCAATATGTAATTTATATATACATATTGATTATAGAAGTATTTGTTTTGACCTGCTGTACTTGTGAAATTGAAGTAGCATAAAAATATATCCGTCCATCCTGTGGGAAAATTGTTAAGGACTCATGAATTTCATAAAATTATTTTTATACCATTTTTGTTTTTGTAGTTAACTTGAATCTTGAAATGATACTCAGATATTCATATTTTAAGCTTTATTACCATTTTTGTATATGACATGTTGTTAAACATATGTTTCAATATAATATAATAATACTGTTTTAGTAAATAAGTGTAAACAATATTTTGGACAATGAAATTTTTTATTCTCTAACATGTACACATGATTATAAATAAAGAAAATCTGATAAAAAATCATCATTCACTTGGTCCAACTCACTTTAGGAATATCAAAATGCTCTGTGAGTGTGTCTAAGTACCTGTTGAATTCTTCGACACGTTGCTTGTGAGTCATTGATGCCTTTTGCTTGATTCTCTCCCTTTGCTGAAAAGTAAAATGATTTAAATTATCTTCTAGAATGTTCTTTCCCTAAAAAATTATTGCCATTTACTTATAATAGAATTACAGTGATGTGAAATACATGTCCCTGATTGGAATCACATTTTCTTGAAGCACTATGTTTTCAAACCACATGAGGCACATTGATGATTCCCATGAAATAACCAAACATGGTATTAAGCTACTATCCCATATGATGAAAAATATCCACAGAAAAATTATGTGGCATGTCAGGAGGCACAAAACCCCTAGTGGTAAGATATAGAAAACAATATGCCGGCTATCAAAGTATGTAGGGAAAGGTTAGTGTATATAAAGGTTTGTTTATCATACTGAAAGCAGGTTTGTGCTATTAATAGAGTTTGCTTGCAGCATGCAATCAAAAATGCACCAAAACTTGCCCTGGAGTGTCATCACCATTATCAGAGAAAATGAACTCGACACAGGTTCTGCAAAGGATGGGAACCTTACAACTTTTAAATACCAATGAAAGAACTTAAAATTAGTAGTACTGCGAGGGATAAATGGTTGGGGTTGTGCAAAAGGGGATACCTCCAGAAAAATGAGAGAAATTTAATGAACCCCAAGTGAATTAGAATTGTAAAAATTGCTGAGTGTATCCAAGGAAAAAGGATTGCCTGAAATATATGGTTTGATATGAAGGACAAGGCAGCCCAATGGGTAAAATTTTGACTGGAGGGTCTGAGTTTAATTCCTGGGGATGGCTCTAGGCACCCTCAGCTTTGCCAAAGCTGTGTGATTATTTCCCATCTTCCTGAGAAACGATAGGCAGGACAAGAACTGCCTCCCTGACCCTGATATATGAATATATGCCATTAGGCTTAGAAGTAGGTGAACTCTACCCTCACCTATGCATCAAACTGACCTTTGGGTTGACAACTGTGGTTTGATTTACACATATGCAGGTGTGTATTTTGTATGAATACATATACACACATGTATTTGTATCCTTGACGAATGGGTGTTTTTTAGACCATGACTGATTTCATTTTGTATAAGATAATGGCAGCATTAGTGAAGAATACAGGGGCATAGAAGATGCTTAATGTGAAAGTTACCATTGGCTACTAGTTAAAACAAGGTATCACAAAAGATTAAGAGTGCGCTATCAATTTGCAGTAATAATAGAAAATTTGCACAAAAAATGAAGAATGCAGTATGAGCAGTGGTAGGCATTTTGAAAAAAATATAAGTATAGATGATACATCAAACAAAATGTTTGAAATTAAACATCGTGTAAGGGGATGACAATTTACCAAGGTATTTTGATGCTTTTACGGATAATTGTATGAGGGATGCAAACAAGGATAAATTAGGAGTAACGAGTGGAAAAGTAAGAGCATCCATCCTTCTACATGCAAGAAATTCAATATTGATGGCTTAAAGCTAACGAGTTCTACTGGTGATCCTCACAAGTCTCAAGAAATAGAAGAACAGTATTTTAAACATTTGCCTAAGGTGGCCTCACTGATTTGAGTTCACATTTTCAATTTTAAAATTTTATTCTCTCAAATAATCACTGGAAACATGGCTAGAGCAGGGCACAGTAAATCAATTTCTAGAGCTGCACTACATCCTAATAGCATATATGGTGCAATTAATTTCTGGGATAACTTTGAAGAAAATAAGACTGTGTAGCTTCTGGATGAGTGGAAAAGTTTCTATTAAATAAGTTGGTAAACTCTCTGGACAAACTTTAAAATGCTACCCACTTAAATTTGCACTCAAAAGAACATTCATCAAGCCAAAGGTTAGTCTGACATGCCAGGGTAATGCTTGCATACTAAACCTGGTAGCAAATATAACTGTGATAAAAGGGGTTCTTGTGGCACCTACCCTTTTCCAATATAAAGAGAATATGCATGAAAACATTTTTAAAATTATGAAAATTCAAATTAAGGTTTTAAAATTTTGATCCAACAAAGATAAATAACATTCTACAATTAAGAAAAATGTTTACAAAGTGCTCAAATCTAAAATGGGGTTTGAGGAGGAGATATACCAGTGTGAAGTTCAAAGTAATCAGTGTCACCCAAAATGTTCAATGAATCTGATTGAATCAATCCATAACCTTATTTATAAAGAATTCCACACAATTAATCAACTCAAATGTATAAGGTGAAATGCCTAAGAATTTTTATCAGTATTATTTATTGTGGGACCATTATTTTTGACTCTGTTAAGGTGTTATCGCTTTCTCTCTCTCTTCACTTACATTTGGTACCACTTTTTAATTTCTACCCATCAAGCCCTTTAAATACAAAAATGTTTACAAACTCTTATACTACCCAATTTCCAGCTACCTTTTCTGTTATTAACAAACTGTGAATATCTCTTAAATACATGTTTTACTCTGTTACCTTCCAATTCTAATTTGAATTTGTACTGTCTCATATTTTCTTAACATGCCCAATAGCTGTAAATACAAATCAATGACTCATTGATTGTTATATGATGCTCGGTTTGTATTTAACCCATTTTTGCGTGACCAGCATTCAGGCACCTAGCATTTCATCTGTATATTTGCAAAGCACTTTTCTTTAGTAGGTAGTTAAGATACAGCATTCTGACATTTTACAAGTTTGTACATACATCCACATTTTGCACAATATGGTGTTTAGGGTTCGGGCCTAATTTACCCTTGAGCCGTATTTCTCTTTCTTAGATGACAACCTGCTGGATGACCATTTTTTCAGGCGCCACCAAGAAGTTCACATAAAGAAAAGTATAGGTTAACAGCAAAGATATTCTCAAGTTTTTTTTCACGAAATGCAAACGAAAGGAAATTTTTGGTAGTGGCTTTCTTTCAGTCAAGTTATTCAGGTATTTTGATGTTGCTCTCGGAAATCATTAAGTTGCTGATTCAAGGACCTACTCTGTATTTCGTCACGTTTACAACTGGTGTGCCTATGGAAAATTTACAAGGAGCGGTTGTTTTTACCTTAAATACTGATGTAAGTCGTTATAATTAAATTTCACAACAAAACAAATGTGCCAAGCAAGGATCAATTAATTTATAGTTAACTGTTTTAAAAATATGCGAAATCTGTCTCACCATTTTCTCTTGCATCTTTAAGAATGCTTCTTCAGCCGGGGTTCTTTTTATCTCCTTTTTGGGTAACTCGCTCTGCTCCACCTCATTAACCTTTGGAATTCGCTCCGCGATCTGCTTCTTGTCTTTCTTCTTTTTCCTAAAGGGTCAAAATAATCAATGAAGGCTTCGCAGAATACAGTCAAATCATTGTGACATTCTCAGGACGAAAACTGATACACAAGGCTGACGAGCTAAACGAATGGGGTAGTAATTTAATTGTTAGGCCTGGACGACGTGATGTTGCATATTGATATGTCAATTAATAAACAATACCAACACCGTATCTTAGAAACAACGATAATAACAAAAAATTATAGTCTCCGTGGAAACATTAAAACCTACTACTCCAAAATTGGTTATTCGACATCATATAAATTTTGCGTGGGGAAGTCGACTACAATCTGTACATACATAGAATTTGATTTTCATGTTATGGATCAAACTAAATGCATACAATAGCGGCCATTTTTGAGGAAATAAAGATACCATATTCATTAATCTCCAAATTAAAAGTGAATTAATGACAACACTGTATTATTATTGATAATGAAAATTAAAGTTACAACCAAATTAACTTACTTTTTCACCCCAGAATCTCCCTTTAGTCTCAAAGGTCCTTTTACGACTCCTTCATACTCCATTACTTAATTGGTTCTCGGTGTTTTAACGACAATATAATGGAATATTTACGGTATTCACCAGACCTGTGCCAATGGTGGTTCCTTCCTTAGTCAAGGATAAACAAGACTCCTTGTTTATTACATCGAAATTTAGCTATCGATATGCGTATTCGATGGCTCGTTTTATGGTCGAAAGTTTGATACAATACGAGAATCACGAAAATCAAACTAGGATCACAGGTGTCAACAAAAAAAATGCCGAGACCGTAAACTTGATTGGCACAAAGTGAAAAGAAAGAAACGTTTGTATCATATTTTCAATTAGTATGAATGCAATACAAGGCTGTAACTTCTAGGAGAATAATTAGGTGGTATCCCTTTATCTTCCTAAATGTAAAGCTACGACTGATTTCATGTCTTTCAAAACTATGGCATTTGATACTGGACTGATCATCTTGATCTGTGCCATCATTGAATTATGGTCAAATTTCTGCCTTTCAACATGGGTGCAGGGTAGAGTTTAATGTAGGATCAACTCTTCTCATTACCTTGTTTCAGAAAAATTTTTCCAAAGCTTTGATGCCTCTGGGAATCAAGCTGACAGGCTTCAGCTTTGTAGTCTGATTTGCTACCGCTGGTTTATCTCTCCTCTTGAGAGTCTTATTAAGTAATTGATTCTCTTATAATATTTTCATCCTATACTTAACAAACCGATCCTGTCACACACTCAGTAGTGATTGCAATCCATTGACCAACTGCCTAATGCTTGATCATTGCAAATCTAACTACTTGGATGAGTTCCCCTCATACCTTTATTCCTACCTCAAGTCCTAATGCCTACCTTACCATTTCCTCTATGAATACATAAACTGGTGGAGTGGTAATCCAGGGTTTCTGATTAGAGGTTGCAGGTTCGTTCCAAGGTAATGCCCCTGGGAATTCTCAGCTTCATCCGTAGTGTATGATTTTCGGGGAACCAAATATTCCTGGAAAAGTTCAGGTAGCTAATGGAAAGGAACTGCCTCTCCTGCCCGGTGTGAATTTCACATACCAGTTGTGATTAGTATTAGTGCTTTTAAGGTTTCCTATGAAGCCAATTTTCAAGTTAATTACTGTTTTATGTTGAAAATCATGGGTGATAATAGCTGATTCTCTCTTCTCCCTTGCCCATAACTCATCCTGATTCTCCATACGCTTTAAGTAAATCTGTAAAATTGCATTCACTATGAGAGGTTGTTGTGTTTCCAAAAAGTAAACTCTCACCTACTGTCCTTGTGTGACTCATGACAGATATGGATCATACATAGGGGCCCAAAAAAGAAAAAAGTTAACATCCTGCTAGAACACAGCAGAGTGTCTTCTTAACATGAGTGGTTATTCATCGAAAGCCATGATACTGGAAAAATGTCTCTGACATAGGTATCTCTTCATGTAAATAAACTGAAAATTCCATTATAAGATTTCTGGAAAGTGGGATTATTAGAAAGGATCCCACGGTATATTATTTCTTCATTATGACACTTCTTTTTAAATTATCATAATGAGATTTTAACATTAAAATACACTGAATCTGCCTAAAATCATTATTTATTAATAAATGGGCATCTTATAATCATGTATGCACCTTTGCAGTTCACATCCATATATCATGTTAATAATGCCAGGACTTTGAAACTTGTTTGAAAATTATTTTCTCTTAAGACTTAAAATTTATTATTCAAATAAAAGAATCTAAATCCTAACACAACTATTCAATAATAAATTGGCCTTGATTATGTCATGCTAAGGCAGGAAAATATGTAAAACTAAGACATAATTCAAATACTGGAAATCTTTTTAAGGTATTTTTATTTGAAAAACAATTTCATAGTATTTTCATGGATGATTTTACATAAATTATCTGCATCCTCTCCTCTTGTAGCAGCAATTATGTCTAATATTTGCCTAAAAGAGGATAAGAAAGGAATCATTAACATCAGTTTTTAACTTAGAGCACATATTGATGATAATAAATCTACCAAGGAAGATAATGATTTACGTGATGCTAATGATATTTTCTTTGATGGAGCAATATCAAAATGTAGATAGAAATTCTTAGCCCCTCAGCCTTAGGTTTTGGATGAGATATTTTGGAAATAAACCAGAATTTTTGCACATGTTTTTTGATTTGTAAATTCATGTAAAACTTAAAGCTATATCTGATTTTGGTTTGCAAAGATTGAACAAGTAAATCAAATATTGTAATCTGACCTCCGAAAAATGTCAATTTAACATTACTAACTTTTTGCAATAACAAAAAAATGTTTTTATCTAGAGAGACAGATTGTTCGAACAGAGGATCCTCGTCTGCGCTCTATCGTTTCAGATTCTGCCAGAAGTTGGGCCCTTTGAGTGCGTGTGTGTGTGCTTCTTGAGTGCTAGTGTGTGTGATTGGTCTGTGCTCGTCCTTCGTGGATAGTCACAGAGTGTGTGCTTGTAATACATCCTGGTATCCTTAACGGGGTCTTCCTTACAGCCTCGTGAAGGATTACATTTCCACCTGGAATCTTTAACGAAGTCTCACAGCTTCGTGAAGGATTCCAGACAGGATAGTGTGTGTGTGGTCCCTGGCGTGGATTAATTTCCCGTAAACCACCACAGAGGGTATTCTTGGTCGAGAGGTTGTGGTTGGTTCCCACGAATACCAACACAACAATTTGGTCTGACGAGAGTTGCGACTGTTTTTACGGCCAGTGGAGTTTTCCCCCTTATTATTACTTAACCTAGAGGCCGTAGAGCTCTTGAATTCTTGCTAGAGGATGCTCAGTTTTTTATGTGAATAATTTTAATCTAGATTTCTTCACAGAGTCACACTAACTGATGAATGGACTCCTTCATTTTTTAATGTTTAGTTTTCACTCTTGAATTGACCATAATTTCATATAATATTATACAGATTGTATCTAAATAATCTGTATACAAATGCAATATCAGTATGAAAGTTGTATTTAATCTGTAAATGACAAACTGATTAAATACAATCTGAATAAAATGTACAGCTTTTATCCAACATGCACGTCTGTACACTATTCACAAATTTTGTAAAAATATATATGAAATTTTTATACAGGTTGTATGGAAGTTTTGCTTTTTTCACTTTACCACTCGTAGTTTACCAGGAAAATCTGGTACCCAAAAAATGAAACAACTTGAGCTAAACTGAAGATATCCAGGGTCATCACGTAGATGTGGACCCTGGATCCTCTTGTACCTAGTGAAACACTTTCTACTAAGCTAACATGCCATCCAGGTTTCTCACTCAATGTCTATTGAAAGGAACATCCTATTTTTTAACAAAATTTCCTTGCATTGAATGTGAGAAATTGCTTTTTCAAAAGCTGACTCAAATTGTCACATTGTAACAATGGAATTGACCTTGTAAAATGTTTGTGGTCACCTAGTGATGCTTGAAAGAGAAACTTCCTATGCCCAATTCACGACCACAGGAAAATTTTGAAGCTTCTTGAACTCTTTCATAATTACTTGAGCTTTTGGTTTACATGTTTTGACACTTTTAAAAAGCTACTTTTCTATGACATTTAACTAATTAGGCTTAATCCTCAAATACCAAATGGTACATTTATTTAATTAACCTAGCAGTGCAACATAAATTATTAAATAACATATTAATGCTACATGTCACAGCAATTCAATGAAACTGTACAAGAGCCTTCTATAGCCTCACCAACTGATGAATCTGCTCTCATTCCTTTCATTTTAATTGACAAGAGTCATCTTTGGGTATAAAACGTACACACCAAGAGGAACACAGCATACATGTACATATATAGACAGAAAGTGAAGGGAGAAGAAGAGAGTGAAAGGGGATATTCTCTCTACCTGCAATCTTCCTCCACTCCCCTTCCTCTCCCAATCCCACTTCCCTGTACTTCCTGTACAACAATCACAGTTTTCAAACTGAAGGTTGGTTTGATAGCTGAGAGCTGAGCTCACCCAGTACTATGCTCACGATAGGGGAGCCAGTGCCTTTCCCTATGCTACATGTGGTTTCTCAGGAAGATCTAGAACCCGAAAAATCATACAGCTTGGGTGAAGCTGAGGGTGCCCAGAGAGGTGTGCCAGGAAATCAAACCTAGTCAGCAGTCCAGTGATCTACCCCTGGAATAACATGACCCCTTCTGTACATATATGAGTTCATTAACTGGAGCAGGTGGAACAGTTTCCCTATCTCGGAAGTGTTTTGGACCAAAATGGTCGAGGTAGTTGAGATATTAGATGAAGAATTGCATTAGGTAAAGAAGCTTTCACTGGGAGGGAATTGATGAAAAGGAAGTTGAGTAAAGATTCTAAGAAAAGGCTTGTCTAAACTTAGATATCAAGTGTGATTTCTATCATACAGAAACATAGTCATGGTAGGAAGATGATAGTCAGAGATTGGAGGCTTTTGAAAGGTGGGCCATTGCGATTAAAATCTTATTCTGTGAAAAGTGCTAAAATCTTATTTTGATTAAGAAGTCCTTCCACCACATCAAGCTGGAATCTCATTAAAAATTTATAACCACAAAATGACTCACATGGAACTTGAAAGCTCTATCATCATTTTTAGATAACACTTAAATTAATATTTCATACTCTGAACATTCATCATACCCAATGAATCCTGGTTCATTCCTTCCCTTAACAGTACAACCAGGTACCCATTTTTCCTTTTTCACTTGTTTTTCTGGAGCCTTATAGGGAATAATGCTGTTCCAGGCATGAGTAGGTCTTGGCTCACACCATGGACTGTCAGTCTCTATTAAAATCTTATCAGAGGGTAGAGATTTCAGTGCTTCCAAATTGCTGTCTGTCTTTAGCGAACTGCATTAAAGAAATTAAAACATATAAGAATTATAAATATCCTTTTTATAAACACACAAATAACATTACTAAATTCTAAATATTTATTACATTAATTTACTTGAAATTGCACAAGATATTTAAAATTTTGCCTGATCAAATTTAAATTTTAATGGTAAAAAACAATTTTATTTTACATTTATATAAAAAAAATTTAATAATTGAAACATCACCATCTTTGACTAAAATCATTTTCAAGCAACTTTATTTACATGAACTGAATATGAGGCAAAGAAATATTTTCCTGGTTACTCATCTACTTGGCAGATATACAATATTGGCAAAAAATGTACTATTTCCACAATGCTTATCCATCAGAATGCTCTTCACATTATATAAGGGAAAAAATAACAAAAGGAGAACATTACAAGGAAGTACACATCATAAGCTGAAGAGTTTTTTTTACCAAACTAAAAAAGGCAAACAAAATGTGATTCTTTTGCCATTTGTAATGCATTTCATAATGAAACCATTTTATAAAAATATCTTTCTACAGTAAAACAAGGCAAGGTTCATATACACTTCTAAGTGTAGGTCCATTAGCCCATTAGGTTGTAAAAACAATGTAATATGGGGGCAATTCGAAAAGTTATCGGAATGGAAATAAACGACTTACCTCAGTGAAACTTTTACTTTTCAATTTAGTCTTTATGTACACTAATGCACTTGGTCCAGCAATGTTCCAATGTCTAAAAAATTAGATTTCTTCAGCCCTGCAAAATACCAATCTATTTCAGCCATTAGTTCATTGTTTGAAGAGAATCTAGGTCCACAGAAGAAAATTTTGAGCTTGGGGTAGAGATGGAAATTTGATGGAGCCAAATACAGCAAATAAAGCAGGTGTGGCAATTCGTACCTTAGTTCACGTATTTTTGACATGGCAATGAAACTTGTGTGTGGGTGTGCATTATCTTGATGAAAGATGACTTTTTCTTGCCAAACCTGGCCTTTTTTCATGTATCTTTTGCTGTAGTTGATCCAGGAGATTAGTGTAGTATTGTCTAATATATGTTTGACCAGTGGGAGGATAATCTATCAGCAGAATCCCTTTCGCATCACAGAAAACTAAAACCATCACCTTTCCGGCGGACCCCATTGTCTTTGCTTTCTTTGGTGGTGGTGAATCAACATGTTTCCATTGCTTTGACTGCCGTTTTGTCTCTGGGGTATAGTAAAGGACCCAAGTTTCATCTGTGGTCCCAACCGGTGCAGAAAATCTTGTTGGTTGCTCTTAAAACAGGTGAAACATTGTTCATAAAATTCCATTCTCATTCCTTTGTGATCTTGAATTAAGAGTCACCATTTAGCAGGTAATTTTTTCATATTCAATTCCACTGTTAAAATGCGATATGCCTGTTCAGATGACATCCCTACAGCTTCAGCGATTTCTCGCAATTTCAGTTGATGATCCTGCATGACCATATAATGCACTTTTGCAGTAATTTTTTGGGGCAGCGACACATTTTGGCTGACCACTATGTGGATTATCATCTAAGCTCTCCAAACCAAACTTAAACTCATTTGTTCACTTAGCAACAGTTGAATATGAAGGAGCAGAGTCTCCCAGAGTATTCTCAAAGTTGGTAAGATTTTCCTTTGCTTTCATACCTTTCTTTACGAAGTATTTAATCACTGCTCGAATCTCAATGTAATGAATGGGATTTACAAAGAATAATATTCATTGACTATTTGGAAAAGGGGCAAACTATTAATGGTGAATACTATACATCATTGCCCTACAAGCTGATCCATAGACTTTTGGCAGGAGATATTAATGTCTTAAAAATCAAAATTGCAAGGAATTAATGTGTGGGTTCTTAATAACGTCTTAGGTTTCTGAAGGTCTCAAGTATCCTGCACTTTTCTCTAAGTCTTTAACTAGCTTGATCTCTTCATGACTGGAAATGCTCCCATTTTCAACTCTTAATTACCACGTCACATTGTGATGTTTGGCTTGGTATACAAGGGGTAATTCATCCCAGGAATGTCAGTAACCTTTACCGAGAGAGTTCAGAGGAAGGGCCACCAGTTTCTCAGTCAAAGAACTTCTTTTTCTTCTATAGTATCAGTTTTACTCAGATTTCACTCATTGATCAACTTGTTCTCAAGCTAAAATTTCTTTCTTTCTCTAGTTTCTTTCAGCATTTTCATCTTAACTATGTATAAGGTCAAGGAGAAGTGACAAGGAGGTATAGCTGATGCTGGTAGTTCTTCCCCCAATGCTCAGCCATAGAATTCCAGAGATGGTTGGGCTCTCTAGATATGAACCTTAAGAACTTCCTCATCATAGATGACATCATCACTCAGACTTACATGAATACTAAACAACCATTAACTTATTGACTAATAGAACACTATACTAGTGGTCATTGGTATGCCTAAACTAAGCACAACAAATGCAAAAGATTCATGCAAGAATTAACAATCACAAAATACTAAAGACAAAGCCAGTCATGTCCATAAACACAGGAGAGAAGAAATATTTATTCAAAATTAGAGAAGATTTATGGAGTACAATGACAACTCTAAATGAGATAGGGAATGGGGGCAGGGGGAGAATGACAGGGAGGGAGGGAAAGGCAGCATGAGACAGCTCAACATTCCTGGGGAAAATATAGATCAGTGAAATTTCAAAGTTTAAGCAATACCAACTGAGACACCACAAAATGAAAATATACACTCACCAGCCATTGATGCCTATAAAAAAACCAAGGTCAAGTATCTTCTGTGCTTCATCGCTGGTGCCATCAAATGAATGTACCACTCCCCTGAGTTTTTCTTTGTTCTCATCTACCAAATTTTGGTGGTAAGTCGATAAAACAGTCACAAGATCAGAAGCAGCATTTCGGCAATGAAGGAATAGAGGCAAATTAAAGTGTGTAGCTAAGGCCAACTGCTTCTCAAAATATCTGGAAAGAGTGTACGAAGTAAATACATATTGATATGAAAACATTTGATTAGCATAAGGAATGATACAAATAAAAAAATATACTAATTTTAATAATAATTTAAATTAAAGCAAACATTTTTGAAATCATGGTCATTATCCAATCATTATTAGTGTGAACAGTGACATGTGTTTTTAATTAGTCACTCAATGTGCTGAGTGAAAAAATGGAGAATATTGTACAATATCATAAAGAGACAAATTGTAAAATGAGCTTGCATATGATTCAACACACATCTGGTTTAAAAGCTTTTGCCACTTATTTTATACATTGCTACAAATGATAACATTAAATATGAATGACACTCAGGCACTGCATGAACTGAAAGTATTAAATAAAATCAGGTATTTGGAGTACAGAATTTAAAACACACCTTAATTGAGTTTCCTTAGGGCAAAATTTAAGCCTATCATAATCCAGTCCACATTCTCCTATTGCAATAACCTTTTCCACGTCAACCCCTTCTTCTGCTAATTCCTGCAATGCTTGTATGTGACACTCTGGTGATCCCTCAGCTTCAAACTCCTCACACCTAGTGGGGTGGACTCCGACAGTGCAATAGAGTTTTTCTGAAAGTATGAACACAGGAATATAGATGTCAATTCTTATATAGTGCAGAAAGGAGTCAGCAATTCTGATATAATCATGGAAACTTAAATTAATAACATCTCAAAGCTAAGGAACCCTTGGTCATTTTGTTATCATTGTATAAAATATAGACTATTTAAAGATTTGTGATGTATTGGTTTAGATCGATTAATTTAATTCCAAATTATCATTAATGTAGTATTGCTTAGTGCATTGTGATTAGCAATATGTATTGGCTGGAAGCTATTATCATTATGGAGTTAGTATTCAATTTAGAGTATAATCTATATTTTTAACTGTAAAATAATGGGACAAAACTAAACCAATTGGATGACCATAGGCTATTGTAGAGAGAATGAACACATACTAAAAGGCACAATACATAAAGCTAACAATCTATGATATTAAGTGCATGAAATACCATGTCAGAATTCAAAGAGACAATTCAATTTAACAGAAATTCACATTAAAGCATAATGGAAAACTATAGTTATACTAGTCTTTAACTAAAATTTTTATTAATATTAGCCAATTATATCCCTAAGTTCTGAATTTACTCTGCTTGAAATGTCAAAATGATATTTTATTTAAGTTCAGTTTCAACCATAATGAGGAGTAACCACAGAAAAGCTCCAGTGAAGTTTGAAAAGTTTTCCCTCCATTCCATAGGAGCTCACATACTTTCTTTTAAAATATTAAACAAAAAACACATCCTATAAGGCAGTATATAGAGGAGAGAGTTGATGCCAAGGATCCTAAAGGCTTCCATGCAAATACTCATTACCAGTCACCATACCAGAACACAGTTAAACTAGCATTTCAAATATAATCAAACCAAGGCCCTTAAAACCTTAAGGCCCTTAAACCTTACTTAAGGCACTTAAAACCAAAGACAACGGGACTAAACCCATACAATAAATTACCTCACTGTAATGGTGCCAAATGTTATATGTTACTCCCTCTTATCTAAACCCAGAAGGATGAACAACTAGGTAGTTGTTTGCAGTACTATGTAGCCTTCTATTGACAATTCTCAGAACATTTGCTGCATGCAAAATTTAAACTTTCTTAAAGCTACTAGATAAACAAATTCATTGTCTCAAGGTATGCTCAACCCCTCTAATTTTCTTTCCTTGTTGTTTTTTCCTCATATAAACTTCTGCTTATGTCTTTGTTTCAAATTGTAACTGTCCTCATGATCTTCAGGCATTCAAATCCAGCACCAGATTTTGACAGCTTCTATTTTTCTCTTGGGCCATGGCAGTCCAGTAAGAAAAGCACTAGTGCTACTGACTGGAGAACTTAAGTTTGATTCTGGGTGGCACTCTCAGCTTCACCCATGTCCATCACTCTGATCCACAGAATATCACACTAAAAAATGCTTTCATGAATGTCTTGCTAATAATCACCATTTAATATGAAGCAATTCTACAAAGAGATCCAAGATTTGATAAAATTGATTTTTGAACATAGTAGCTGCATCTTTTTGGCAGACATCTTCTAAGCTTGAACTTTTCTCTGCTTGATAGCACCAAGCTCCTTCCAGCCCACATTATGCTACTTCTTAGATAATCATAATATTCTGCCTGTTCTAATTTCTTCCCTATTAATTTAACATATGCCTGCATCTCTCCTCCACATACTAGAATTATACTTTCATGTTAGTCCTCTGAAGTACTTAGTCTATTAATTTCAGCAGGTTTTCTGAATTCTTGGCCATAACACTTGATGTCATTTATGATACAAAGGATGTTAATTTCTACCCAATTCAACTTCATTCCTTTTCCATCAATTCCTTGTTTTGCTTTTATTTCTACTTCCATAGTGTTTACCCATATGATGAATAATGCCATGGGGTATAACATCCTTGTTGCACTCTTTTATTTTTTCCACCATTCATTTGGATTGTGATGATTTGGTTTTGATATAGCATGGAGAATATTCCAATGTCCTGTAACCCATCACTTTGATAATCTTGTGCCATTTAACATTATCAAAGGTCTTCTTTTGGTCAATGAAGATCATAGATACACTGACTAGTTGAAGTGTACATATTATTATTTATTACAAAGTGTCTGGAAAAAAAGCAAGGGCCTAATATGTGGTGATTTCACCATGGATATATCCTCCCAAAGTGGGTTGCGGTGGTCTAGTGGGTAGAGCGTTAGACTGCTGACCGGAGGGTCCCAGGTTCGATTCCCGGGCAAGGCACTTTGGGCACCTGCAGCTCCACCCAAGCTTGTTGATTTTTCGGGTATCTTCCTGGGAAACCATAACTGGCACAGGGAAAGGAACTGGCCCCCCTACCCTGATGTGTGAATATTCACACGCCGTCTGGCTTGGTACATGGGTGAGCTCTACCATCACCTACTAAACCGACCTTTGGGTTGATTACTGTGTTTATGGTTTTTTTTTATCCTCCCAAAACGATCTGTCTACTAAACTTAGTGAAAATTTGGGTCTGTATGGATGGACTTCAGTTATCAGCTCCCCAACTAGAGAGACTGCAACCTCTTCCAGAATTATTGACCTTGTTGTCACTAATCTTCACTTAAGTGAAAATGATCACTCAAAGGTTGTCCACTTAGGCATTTCTGACCATTAACTCCATAGTTTCAGCCTCAACTTTGCGGAAGTTCATTTTAATAAATGAAAAAGAAAAACTTTGTTCCAATCCACCACTTTATTTCAGGTACGACTAGTTTCGACGCTATGCCGACACAGGTACCTGAGGATGATGCTGTAGCGTCAAAACTAGTCGTACCTGAAATAAAGTGGTGGATTGGAACAAATTTTTTCTTTTTCACTTATTTCTGACCATTATGTGCAAATGTTATTTATCTCAAAGTCAAATGAGGGGGTGTGTCAGAAATATATACGGTATTACCCAATCAGTATGGTAAATTCTTTCCATGAGCAATTGTATAAGATGTCATGGAATACCTTGTGCAATTTAAAGTGTGTACAAGAAATATACGTTTATTTAATAAGCAGAGTAAAACTCATGTTTTAAGAATGCTTTCCTAGAAGAATAGTTCCTGTGAAAGTCTATAATAAAACTAAGTGCTGGGTGACAGAAAAGGTGAGAAGTACCAGCAATTAATTTGGAGAATTATGTACTTTGAAAAAAGGGCAGGATGATCTAGGCTTCATTAACTA
Organism: Hetaerina titia; assembly: GCA_037158775.1. Lineage (NCBI taxonomy): Eukaryota > Metazoa > Arthropoda > Insecta > Odonata > Calopterygidae > Hetaerina > Hetaerina titia. The sequence goes on from CM073769.1 coordinate 26,637,086, forward strand.
CTTCCAGAGAAATAAAAAAGGGTTAAATCTTTACTAATTCATTCAAGGAGATCTTATTCTTATTACTTAGTGCCATTCAAGTTTACGGTCCCGGTATTTTTTGTTTACAACAAAGATGAGTTTCCAGACTATTTAAAAATAGCAAAGACAAAACTTATTCATAAGAAATGGGATGAGGATGATATTAACAATTACTGACCATTGTCCTTATTGACTATTTTTTCTAAAATCTTTGAGTCCTTAATGAGAGACAGGCTTATGAAATATATATCATTAAAATAAAATTTTAAGCATGGAACAATTTGGATTCCAAGAGGGAAAAAGTACCAATCATGCTCTAGCAAGTTTTCTAAATAAGATTAGCACTTCTTGAGACTCAAAGAATACTCTGTTGGTGTATTCAATGATCTTTCACGTGCATTTGATAATATGGACCATGAAATTCTTTTACATAAATGTGAATGTTATGGGATTAGGGGAATTGCAAATAAATGGCTTAATCATATATAAAGGACAGGAAATAGATGGTGGAGATTTCTGGCATTGGAGTCAACGATATTATAATAAATTACTTATCACCCATAGAAACAATAAGTCTTGTACCACGTGGTAGCATTCTTGGGCCGTTCTTTTTTTTAATAGATGAAGTTTAACTGTTAACTAATTCATATTTCATGAGCAATGGCCCATTAATGTACAAAGTATGATTATGATGTTTTAGAATAAAATAATTTCTATTTCCAGGAATATAATCATGTATATCTTTGTTAATGATCACATTTAATTTAGGTTTTTATTCTTTGAGGTACCTGGTGCATGATACAAACAAATATATGCTAATAGAAGAATTTCCAGTTGTTTAAAAAGATATCTACCACTGTCATGTTTTCTTGCATAATAATCCTAATGGACCATTTCTGGAATTTAAAGTGACTTGCAATTTTAAGTGAATTTCCCCACACTACAATGCCATATTTTAACCTTTAATACACATGACCATAATAAATTGAGATGAGCACTTTCACATCTGCTTATTTAATCATTCTGCTAGTTGTGTAGCAGCCAGAGGCTACTGATGAAAAGAAAGAAAGCCGATATATCTCTCCCAACTTAATGTTTTGTCGATAAAAAGGCAAAGCAATTTATCATCTGCAGCACATCTCAAGCTGAAGTCAACAAGTTTTATATGTGGACTGTGACAAATTCTTTTTTGTGGGATGAAAAAGATCATAAGATTTATTCTTATCTATTTCTAACCACAAAATTTCTCCATGTTATAGACATTAGCCTTCTGTTTTAGTTGGTGGTTTGTATCATCAGCATACAGTCATGTATATAGTTTATCAATCAATGATGTTGGTAGATGATTTAAAACAGTAAGAAGAGCAAAGGCCAAAGAACAAAACCTTGGGGAACACCCCTGACTATCTCGTGATAGGAAATTAGGCAGTTATCACCTGATTTCTACTAGTAAGGAAGGATTTATCCAATCACTTGCTTTACATCTTAATTCATAAAGGTAAATTTTGTTCAAAATAATTTCAAAATCTACTAAGTCAAAAAATGTCCATAGTAATAAAATGTTAATCGAGGCCATCTAGAATTGATTTAATAAATTTATAAAGGATAAATTCTAGTAAAAATCCTTTGATGAAGCCAAATTGAGAAGTTAATAAAATACTGCTTCTAACCAGAAATGTCATTATCCTGTTTGCAATGAAAGCTAATATGAAGCTAAATTGAGAACTTTATAAAATACTACTTCCAATGAGGGTAGAAAAAGAAACTACACTTCCACATAAAGATTTAACACTTCACATGACCATCGTTTTGATGCTGCGCATCATCATCAGGTGAAATACATGAAAAAATGTTCAACTTATATAGCCTGGCTCCAAGAGGAGAGGAGGGTAGGGAGAGTAAGGGAGAGGGGTTAGGTTAAGTACTGGTAGTGGGCTATGGGAGGGGGAGGGTATGAATTTGATGGTTTCTGGCCCACATTTGTTGAAGTTTATATTCATTAAATGAAGAACACAATTTATCCCTCCGTTCTTAGAAAGAATTGCAGAAAAAAAACATTGTGTTCTTAATTCAATGAGGGGGGTGTTTGTCTGCAATGGTTTGACCTTCATTAAGGGATGGTTGATGATCATCACTGCCTTGGTGGGGGTGGGGTTGGTGCGGAAATATACTGGGAGGCTTTTAGGCATTTTAGGAGGAAGGAACTGGAGAGGTATAGTGTTTTGTTGACCAACTCAAAATCTGTCTGACTGAAGGGATTGCCAAATTTCCAACCTTTATCCCTTCTTTTCTGTATGAAGAATGTCCGGTGTGAAGTTACTGGTATGATTCTTATCCAAGAGATGTTTGGCGAATTGGGATGTTGTCTTTCTTTGTGAAGCATGATTGGTGTTCTTTAATCCTAATATCAAATGTCCTCCCTGTCTGTCCATTGTAGATGGCATTGCAGCCCATGCAATTGAGTTTATAAACCCCGCTTTGTTGTATTATGACAATTTTTTCTTTGGGTGAACCCATTATGTTTTTTTAAGTATGTCTTGTAAGATGCTGTCTTGATTTTGTTCTTGGAGAGTATTGGTTGTATCCTGAGTGAAATGTGCCCAAGAAATGGAATTCTTTGCCATCAGTGGTCATCACGTTTAGATGTGTGGTATTTAGCTTTCTGGGCTATTTGTTTTCTATTGTAAATGTTGTCAATCATTATTTCCCTGTAACCATTATTGACTACCATTTGCTTTATAATACGTAGTTCCCCTTGTTTGCTGTGTGGGGACATTGGGATATTATATACCCTGTGGAACATGGCATGAAAGGCTGCACATTTTTGTGAATGGTGATGCTTGGATGTGGAGTGGATAATTTGGTCAGAGAAATACTTTTTTCTGTTTATGGAAAGATCGAAACTTTGATCAGTTATTTCCACAGTCAAATCCTGGAAATTCAAGGCACCATCTGATTCCAACTCAGTTGTGAATTGTATGTATACATATCTAAAGAATTTAGCAAAGTCAAAAAATTGTCGAACCATCTTGTGGATCCAGTCCAGACACATAGATGTCGTCATTATATCAAAACCAAGATAACACATTTTTTTGTAGGAGATAGTTTAAAACAAATAATTGTCTCTCCAAATTGTCCATATAATGTCCGATAGGATAGCCCATGGCCAGGCCTTCTAATTGTCCATAATGTTTTCTATTGAACACACTTTGATTCATGCATAATGCAAATAAGTCACACAATTCACTCATCACAGGAAGTGGTGTTTTAGCTTTTATGAGGGCTATCTCAGTTAGTTTCAGGGCTTCCTTCCTTGCGATGCTTGTGAGCATGTTGGTAACATCGAAGGACACCATAATACATTTTGGCAGTAGTACTATATCTGGCAACCTACTAACCTACTTGCAAGGTCGTATGAGTTCTTGATACTGTATTTTGAGGAAAAATGAGCATGTTGTCTGAGTAGGTTGTTTAACTTAAGATTAAGTAGGTGGGCTGGTGCAGAGACACTAGACACTCCTGATCGGATAGGGATATCACTTTTGGTGACATCTCTCTGGTATTCTGCAGTGGGATCATGAGGAAGGCTGACGATTTTATTAGACATAATGAAGCACGACTGAATTCCCCTCATCTGCTTTCATGACAATGAGCTTATTTTTTGAAATGGAGTTTTTTAGGGATGAGACCTCCTCAATTACTTCTTGTGAGCCTGTCTCACTCATGAAATATGAGAAATTCCTGTCAAGGCAAATGATTTTTACACACAGAAAATATTGCATCATATGACTGAAAATTTTGATATTGGATAGTAATTGTCTATCGTTTATGTAAAGGGATTAACATTCCTGTACACAGAGAGACATTTACTAATAGGACCTAAAAGATAATTGCAGCAAAAGCCTTTCAAGAGTAACCATGGAACCTTATCCCATTCAGCTGAATGTTTAGCACTAATTTTGCCATTAATTAATTATATTTCTTTTACATGGGTTGCCTAAAGGTTAATGCTAAATATTGGTGAAGTTTTGTGGTCTAAAACTATTTGTGTATGGCTGAAGGGCACGTTGAGGGTGAAATGCTTTTTCTAAAGAATTTGGGGAATGGCCATTACAATAAGTTGCTTTCATATTGGGTTCAGGAATCAGTATACTGTTGTGGAGAATGAAATCAATTGATTTACTTTTCTGCAATTTACAAGTTAAAATTATACTCCTAGCCATTTTGTTATCGAAGGAAAGCAATGAATCGACAAGAATTTACCACGGAAAACTGATTTGAGTTAAATTTAGATAAAAGGAAAATAAACACAAAAATTTTATAAGTTTTTGATATTGAAATACACTTAGAAGTGTTTTAATTAGTAAAAAAATGAATTAATTTAACAATGTGGATCGATTAATAATAATTCTAATAAAAAATAATTCCTTTCCAACTAAATGTAAGGGTTGTAAAGAGATGTATGAGGAGGGTTTGTGTGTCACATAAGAATTGACAGCGAGATGAAAGACTGTACACATAATAGTTATACAGCATGAAAAAAGTGCTCTTCACTGGTTAGGCCATATAATGGTAACGGATGAGTCACCAAAGCGACACACAAGAGTAGTTTGTCAGGAAGGGGAAGGGAGAGAATCTCTAAAGAATGATTAAAACAAGCATCCAGAAGAAATGTATGTAAATGTGTTAATGCGGCAGAACGGAAAAAAGTATCCTGGGGTTGTAGGGATTACAGTAAAGAGCGATTAAGATTCCTGAGACAGGTAGCCAAATTTGAACTTCATTAGCCTTGCTAACCCAAAAAGGATATTCCAGTGTCTAAGGCTGAGATCTTTTCAATAAGTTAATCCAACATTTAATTTAATTCATACACACAAAACATCGAATCACAAGGCAAATTTGAAACTACGGCTTCCCGGTTAACCAGATAGCACCCATTCCCGAAAATTGGGAGAGGAGTTTTTTAAAGAACTTGAATGATTTACCATGAGTTTTAGCAATTTTTAAAGCGGCCTTGCAATCCTCCAAACTTCCTCCGGTTACGATAATTTTATCCACTCCAGCATTCCACGCTCTTTCGAGAACCGCATTCAGATCACCCTCGTGCTTTTTTGTCCCATTGTAAATTCCTTGGAACATTGGGTCCGTTAAATTTGCCCCTATATCTAAGTAAGTTATGAATGGGTAATGTCACAAAAGTTTTAATTTAATGTCACTATGAGCTCTTTCGACAGAACATATTTACCAATCATTTTCCTTGAACTCATTTTCTTAAAAAAGCCTGTAATCATATATTCACTGACAAATTAAAAATATCAAATATTGCCACCGCAATACAATTACACCCCACAACTACAATAACATTTGAACGATGACAACTACTAGAGAAATACGATTGGACTGCCGTCTGGCGTTACAAAATTTTGGACGTTTACATGCTTTACTCCGTCAATAATGACAGTGGTTGAAAGGGTGAAGTTTGTTCCTCTGTTATGTTTGTTATAAGTTATTGTGTTTGGTGAAGAAATCGGTTAAAACATTATGGACGAGCTAGTTCAGTTATTTCACAAATTTGATGTGGTCCCACAAAGTGACAGCAAGGATTTTCACTCCAGAAAAATAGGAAGACAAGTTTCAATCAATACGAAGAATTCCTCGAATGGATTCATTGGTGAATGCAATTATTAATAGTTATTTAGTTTAAATTTAATGTTATTTACGGTTTTTTAGCCAACTTAATTAGCTAGTTAAGTGCTTCGTTAATGTACCGAAATATGTATGGAAGCATTGTTTTTTCCTGTTTAAACACTGTCAACTTCGTTTAAGTAATAATGTTGACCTTTGGACGTATTTAGACAATCGTTTACTTAAGTCTAAAATATTAACTGTAATGTCGTATGCTGCGCATACGTTATTCATTCTTCAAATAACTTCAGTAATGGCCGATAGATGTTGTATATAATGCAGTAGGGAGAATGTTACGCTCTGCCCGGTTGAATTTTGTGTTTCAGGCTTTAACAAATAATTTACAAAATTCTGTATTATTGGAGTTGCATTGTGCCTTGTCATTACACAATAGAAAGCTCAGGCTGGATTCATGTAATGTTATGGTTAGAAAATTTTCAACGTCAAGAGGTAGGAGGGTGCGAAGTAATGTTGTATTGCGATATTTTTCTGTTGTAATACATTGAGTCGAGCCAAGTAAAAATATACGTGTATAAATATTCATCAGACGTATTCCTATCATCTAGCAAAATCCAAACCCCAAAGTATTGTATATTTTGCTCTTTTATTTCGAGCAGATGATGCGTCGTCGAATCCATCCAAAGGAATCCTTCACAATGTTGCAGCCCAAGTTAAAGCCAAGCTTAACGTGGATATGGATCTCCAGTATATCACCCGGGACATTACTGTCAACCCAAGAGATATACCGATAAAGGAGACGACTTTGTTAATGAATTGGCCTGAGCCGTACAAGTAAGCAATTCTATTACTTTTCTTATGGTAGGGTGCCATTTAAGAGGTATATTTTGCCAGTATATGTTAGTAACGAGTATTTTGGTTGTGATCTTTCATTATTTCGATTATGTTATAAATATTTGGTTTGTGCTCTGTGTGGTCTATTATCTCGGTATGGAAAGGACTAACATTAGATTGTAGTGTGTCAGTATATGACTCGTTGACTCACATATTCCTTGCATCATTAAAATAGTCATCATTATAATAGTAATCAGATGTTGCTCTTGTGTAAGTAAGTCAGTAGTTTATGACCCATATTATAATATATACAAACATTTGACTTGGAAATCGTCTAGCTTGATATGGTGTTGGACAATTGCCATTCAGAAATGCCATTGGCTGTAGAACCTACCCATTTTTTTGGGAATGACAGTAACCTGTTTCATGGGTCAATAGTTTGAAACTGGTAATGTAGTTGTAGTTTTAGGGGAGGTGACCGGCAGCTAAGGTCATTTGCGCCATTAGGGGTGATTGGGAAAGGAAGGGTGGAGAGAAACCCAGCCTCGACATTAGCCTTCTTTTGTCGAAAGGTGCCAAGGGGTCTGCAGTTTTACGTCCCATCCGACGGACGTTATACTTACTCAAAGTGCTCTCCACAAAGCACCTCAGGTAGGGATCGGGATACTACTGAAAATATTGGACTTCATATATCGATAAAATTACATAATTGTTTCATAGAATATCGCCATTCATTTGTGTATTATGTTAATCATACTGTGCTTGAATGCATGTGTGTGCTTCTATGACACTTCCTTCAGAATTGGTGACTCATAATGATTTTTGGGAAAGAAATTTTCTTGATGCAATTCTGCTCATAATACAATTCTAATTTGTACCAATGGGAACACATTGATATCTATGAAGTCTTAGAATTGGGAAGTAATTTTTCAATTCCACTCTGAATCTAAAAGTTTTACATGAACTGAGACTATTATTTATACATACACTCCAATCAGCATTAAAACATCCTCTTTCCTTAGTAAAAGGAGGACATGGAAAAATCATTATAAATAGTGTAAGACCTACATTATAAAATAAATTTTCATGTGTGCATTAAAAATACTGGTGCACCAAACATCCTATTTAGAACCAGATGCGTTAGTGGTTGAGTAAATTCACAAAAGGGAATGGTAAAGGATGCCTATAACAATAACCACTGAGACAGCTACAATTCTGGAAGAAAGAAACACCTAACATTGGTGAAGAGTTACTGGCAACATCAAATCGTAAATAGAAATCATATTCTTTAAGCTGCTATGCAAGGTTCAGTATCTCATGGTTGGAAGATAGCTCACATCATTCCCATCTATAAAATTCATCATTCCAGGATCTGTGTAATTACAGGCCAATATCTCTAGAATCAATAGTATATTAGAAAGTATTATTGTTAAAATGATATTCCTCTATTCATTGCCCTTCTTGGGTATTAGGAACTTATCAACCATAACCAATTCTTATTTAGAAAAAGTAGATAATGTGAAATTCAGTTGGGTTTATTATCTCATTACTCGGGTAGATGCAGTATTCTTAAACTTCAAGAAAGCTTTGGACAAAGCCCCCCACTCAACTGATATGCTTCTATACATTTATCATTATCATTGAAATAGTACTTAGCCAAAATTGAATTTATCATTATCATAAGAAATTGGAGGAGCAGAAGTCTTGCATATGATGGTGACTTACTTAGGACACTTAAGTGTCTTGACAATAGCTCTTCTATTTTACCAGTATTCTAAAATTACACCAGGGTATAAAATAAGGGAGTTATTAAATATATATTTGTTTCCTGGAATGAAATTCAGAAAAAATTGTAGTAGAGCTAAAATCTCATTAAATGCAAAATTTCCAAGGACACACGATTGTAATTCATGTTTACTCTTTAAATAAACCCCTGAGGTTTTTCACAGAGCACATTGTTTAATGAATTAATCAGAATGTGAAGCTGTAATAAAATAATTGCCCTCTATACTATAATGGCCTGTCTGTGGTAATAAAGACGTGTTCATAATCACCCCCAGATTTGAATAAAAAGTTAGGGTAATAAAATAATTGCCCTCTATACTATAATGGCCTGTCTGTGGTAATAAAGACGTGTTCATAATCACCCCCAGATTTGAATAAAAAGTTAGGGTAAAAGTGATGTCTTGTGTAAGAGACTACATGAACAGTGGGACTACCATTAGCATTAAGATGCGTGCCTATGAAATATGGCATGTGAGCTTGTTTATATGTGTGTAAGATATTAGCTCCTAAACTGGGTGGTTTAATTATTTCAATTTTAATTATACTCAAGGGTCCTTTTTAAGTTATGGAATGCAATAAATTGGCTTGTCCATAATAAGAAGTAGAAAGATGGCAGAAAGTCTACCATCTTTCTTCTCTCATGCAATTCACATTCACAACAGAAATAATGTTAAGTACTCCAACTCAGTGATCAAGAATAGAGTTGTAATCTATGTGATGGTGTCCAAACACCATAGCCATAATGGTGGCACATATGTGTAGAGTAAAAGTCATTTATGATTTTAATCTAATGCATTTAAAGCCATCTTAAAAGCCATGTAACTGCTGTTCATCTGTCTTCACCCTTTGTTGATTTTGACATTCTTTTCAATTTAATGTAAAGGTAGCTTAAAGCAACCTACATCGTCTCAATTTGATGCTCTGGCTTCTTGTTCTGTCTCCGTTTGTGTTCAGATGTTGCCGATAATTTTTCTCCATTCTAAAATTCTTTCTTTTTTGATTTTTCTGGAATGAGGAAACAAGAAAAAGGACATTTATTACTGCACTGCTAGTAAGATTGGTGTAGTAACGGCTGTGATATTATAGATGAGAGAGAGTTTCATGGATTTTGTTGAAGTACTGAAATGCGAAAGAAAATATTGGGACTCCTCGTAAGCCTTCCTGGAAGAAGTATTCCTGGCGGGGGGGGTAACGTCCTCGTCTGCCAATACAAGGGTCCCGGGTTCGATTCCCGCCAGGGTGTGTTTTTTTCCACTTTCCACAGGGCTTGGGTGTTTTTATTGTTGTTACTGTTGTGTTGTCATTGTTGTCCAATGTAAAGGCCAAAAAGTGCTGTTTTCGGACCAAGACAAATAAATAAATAAAACTCAGTGATAACCCTCACAAAACATTCCCTAATTAAAATAACAGTATCATGATAGGATTTCTATGTGGGGACTAAAGAAGAGGCAAACTCGTTCAAGGTGATGTCATGAAGGAATTAAAAAGTATGCTTGATATTATTCAAAGTGAGCAGTTGGAAAGTTGGAAAACCCAAGACAAATAGTTAGGCATTCAAGGTGCCAGCAAAATGAAATTATTAGGGGCACAATTTTTCTGGAGCAGTGAATGCAGAGACGTCTTTATGATTATTTGTAAAGCTGGAGAGGATTTTGGAGTTCGTTTTGTTTGGAGTCACTAAAACCACACTGAAATAAGTTTTTGTTATTGCATAACCTTTAGCATTGCATGTGCAAGTCCTGGCAAGAACAGAAAATAGAAGAATGACTGATTTCATGTTCACCAAAGGCAGAAGAGATCATCCACAAAAATACCTAATCAAATTCCAAACACCCTGGGTAACAGTTAGGGAGAAGAATGGCGCATTCATTGGAAAATAGGGAGAACGTCAGGGATGGGAATCCATTAAATGTTGCCTCTTTAATTTTCCTGAAATATGGTCTTTCACATATTGACTGAATTCAGTAGGCGTTCTTGACAAATTTTTTTTTATTAATGATACGAGTAATCCCATCATAACATTCTTTAGGTATTGGAAATCTTGATGTATATCAAGTGTTTGGGACCCTGTATTGAAAGACTAATTTCAGAATAAAAGAGGCTACCAAGAAAAGCTTATCATATTGTGAAAATGTGATGTGAACAAAGGAAAGTGCCATATTATTGTTGGAAAATCTGGATTGGGAGCCTCTGGAAGCAGGCATATCATATGCACAACTAATGAATCAGTGCAGCATTGCAATTTATGTACATCATGTACATGATGACCAAAATTTATTTGCATATTTACCTAACTTTTGGCAAAAAAATTGAATTCTGTTTGTGCTTTTTTCTGTCAAATTTTTTTTTAATGTTTCAAACATTAACAGATGTATTTGTGTTTCAAGTAAACAAAACCTTGACTGCAAATTAGTACACTTTCCTACCATGTTAATATCATATCAGCTAAAACTGGGAATCATGCTGTTCAATTTTGAATAGGAAAAAGTATGTAAATGAAATGGTATTCATTCATTCAACTGGGAAGTCAAAAGTGATTGAGTTTCCAGTTGAAAAATTTTATTGCTTTCAACCCTTTTTATTTATGAAATAGTTGATTGTTTTCAGTCTCATCACATCTTTACCATAATCCTAGGTTTCTAAATAAAATCAATTGCGATGTTCTTTTTTTTATAGGACATATGGCCAGGGGAGATCTAAGAAACTTGCTGAGCACGATGCTGCAGATCGTGCCATTATCTACCTGAAATCATTGAATTTGGTCACAGATGATGGCCGTCTGTCAATTGGGTCAGGAGGTGGAGGAGGAAAGCATGGCAGTGGAGATCGTAGACGCAATGTACACAGGAAGCGGGGGGAGGCTGAAGATGAGGATGGGCGCAAACGAAGGGACAGGAGGCGAGATGAAGAAGGAACGGAGAGAAGGCGGAAATGGGACCGGGAGCAGGTGAGATAATAGAGCTTTAGTTCCATGTGAACTGTCCCTGTTGTAGAAGGAACTATAATTTGATCACAGTGCAATTTGAAGATAAAAGTTATGCATTTTTTTATGAGATTCTTAATAATCTTTGATGCAGTTTTGCAAATGAATTCTGTTGTTGTGGTGCAATTTGTGTTCCTTCTCTTTTGGGATTATATTGATGTCTTTTTATGCCTTAAATTTTGAATTTTTAGTTAAATACTGATAATTTATTTGACATTTTGGATGATTTAAATATGAATTTTAAAATTAATTCAAATGTTATTCAAATGTTAAATAGAAACTCTGAAAATGCTAAAAGAAGCACGTAAATATCTTAAAAGTTTTCCAGGTCTAAATCTTACAAATTTAAAAATTATTAAATGTGATTGATAAGGTAAGGTATCAGTATGCTTGCTGATTTCTGAGGATGAACTATTGTAATCTGTTATGTCCGTTGACTTTATGATTCAGCCCCTCTACTTCTGCAGTTGGGAATGTTTTTTTTTTTGGCTGTCATTGGTTGGGTTCGCCGCATGAGAATTCACTTCTCTGCTTTCAGGAGACAGGGAATCGGGTAGGCAGGGGGAGAGATGAAAAAGATGTATCTAGAGGTGGGCGTCAATCTGGGCGTGATGCAGAACGGGCCAAGTGTAGCTACAAGGAGGTGGATTGGTGGAACAAGGACGGTGTGCGTGATGAAGCGATGGATGAGGAGGTGGAAGGTGACCTCAAGAAGGATGGGACAGCAAATGAGGATGAGGGAGTTGTGGAGGACTGGTGGGACAGAGCAAGTGAGGATGGTGGCATGAGCAGTGGTGGCCGTAGCAATCTCGAAGATGAACCCAAGGCTGGAACAAAGCGAGTCTCCCATGTGAATTCTCCAGCAATGGAGCCGAGCAAACGTTTATGCTCAAGGCAGGATGAAGAGAGTGGTGGGAAGCAGAAAGGTAATTGGACTTTTCAGGGATTTGTCCTGGATTTGTATATGCTTATTGATCTCCATTATTCTCACCATATACATCCCTGGCTGTTTGCTTTCATTAAAAACCCTCCTGTTTAGTTCTTGTCTCCCATATATTGGCAAGTAACTTTCAAAAGTTGCTTGGAGACCCTTTGAAGGTAAAATTGACCACATTTTGTGCTAAATATGACACCCAATATACATAATTGTATGTATTTTCTGTATATCTAAAGTTTTCACCAAGTGACACATGAAAGTACTTAGGGTTTTTAACTCTCTATTGTGCGAGGATTCAAATCCTCTGGAATCATAGGGCATTTTTAGATATTAGAACACTGCAGGCATAAATCTGGAATTTTATTGGCAGGAGTTGTAATGTTACAAGTGATGATTTACCTAAACCCAACCTTGTATGTTTTCAGGCAAGTCCTCTACAATGAATAACTCAGCGAGCAGTCGGAATAATTCTTCCATAACCAAGGAACCAAGCCCACCACCCTTGTGGAGACTTCGAGGTACTACTCTGGGTGAAGAAGCTGATCGGCTGAGAAAAGGATTAGCACTTGGGCCACTTGATGACTCGTATGACACTGCTGGTAATTTAGGACATATCTTTCATCAAAATATCATTGTTGAATATTTAAATAATTCATACCTCTAAACATAGTATGTGTTAATATTTTTAGATTTGGAAAAAATTTCACGCCAGTTTCCAAGCTGTAAGAACACATTACACAATGTGTTTGCAGCAGTCGCACAAGAATATCGTGACCCGAGCATGCAGCCTAAGCCAGTTTACCGGGCGTTACAGAATATGTGGCCTTCAAGTGAGTGAAGACTTTAAATAGTATTTCTTAGATTTTGATACTTCACTCCTGATAATCAGAAAAGAATATATCTTTTAAATGATTCATGTCTGTTTTTCATGTATTGGTGAAGTCTCATTTCCTCTCATTTATTAATGATGTTTGGACCATAATTGGGCTTTTAATTCTTTGGATAGTTGTCTTTCTTCATGGTTAACACAACTATTTATTAAATATATCTATACATATATAAACTATAATTAACTATTATAACTCATAGCAGTACCTTGACTGATAATAAGTAGATAGGTTAACAATTCTGATGTTGCTTGCAGAAACTAAATTTTTTAGCAAATTGTTCATCCTGACACTGAGATAACCTTCGTGTCTCAAGCAAAAGGAAAGTAAGAAGGGATAAAGAGGTTGGTTATTCAAATTTTCAGTTCATGGTATTGAGCACTGATTCATAAGCTGGCTGTGCTTGGAGTCATATTTCTCTGTGTAATATTCTTATGAGTGTACTGTTTTTTCTCTCTTCAGAACTGACACAGCCTAAGGAAACATAATATTCATCTCAGATTTCTATCACTCATGTGTGCTTTCTCAGGTTCTTTTAATTTTGTCCTTTTCTTAATCTATCTTAGAGAGCTGGAGGTCTTCACAAAAGAGCAATGGGTACTCGGGTGAAGGATGGCAGTGCTCATACAACCTAATGTGGCCAGAGATACGGTCTTTTACTGGAGAGGCTCGTGCCAAGGCTGCTGCAGCCACCCAAGCAGCCCTGAAGGCCCTACTGTGGCTTAGGCAGAACGGCAGGGTTGGGAGGGAAGGCAATGTCATCTTTAACCCATCTGCTGCTGCTGCGGCTGCTAATGCATTTAGACGAGGTGAACCGGAGGAGCCACCATCGCAGCCTCGTGGGGGTGGTAGGAGCAAGGGAGGGGACGTGGCCATTTCCAATCCAGGTGGTGGTGCTGGTGCCACAGTTGTTGCAATGGTGGCACCTATTGACCGCTCCTGCTTGAGGGAAACTGAAGAGCTCCTTGAAAAATATCATCAGGTATTAACAATAGTACAATGTAGTCCCAAATGTGCAGAAGTGACTCATCCTGAAAATTTCTATTCACTCTTCAAGCCAGTATAGTAATTTAAATGCTTGGGCCCTACTCGCAGTAATTAATTTTTTTTAATCTCTCTTTTTGCAGCATCACTGAGAATAATTTATATCTTTTTAAATGTTTATTCTAAAATAAAAAAAAATTAATCTTATGTTAAATTGCTTATTCTAAAAAAATTCTATTCATAGTAAAAATGTTCCTTACGAAATATTTCTTATTTTCACTTCTTCATTCACCTTTAAGTTTCGAACCTCGGTTCTAAAAGTTCAGTTTTGTGTGATATATTTTGAAATAATCCTCGAAACATAGGCCTGCATTGCAGTCGGGGCACCAGTACACTGTATCCCTCCTTTTACCTTGTGTGGAGCACACCTGACATATTCTTTGAGGCCTGGACATCTTCCCAGCTGGCGGTATCTTTTCAATGAAGTGCCTCTCGACCAAACTTCCTCACTTGAACTTGCACTATGAGATCCAATGCTCGCACTACTTTCTACATTCCAATCTTCAACTGAATTCTCTATTTCATCTTTGCTCAAAAAAGCTTATTCCTCTTGGAATCCATTAGTGGTTATACACAAAGCTTTTTCACTTCTCTTTATCAAGAAAGAAGTCTAACAGCTGAGACTAGATGGTGGTGAGGCCTTTTGGCCTTGCAACTGCTGCGACGAAACAAAAAGCAAGAATGATGCATGAATGGTTCCAGAGAAATTTGATAGGGGGATCATATGAAGCAATAAAGACTAACAGAACCTGAGGACAAAGCATAAATGCAAAGAACTCACTTATCTCATAAGGACAGATTTGCTAGAGTTATCTTTGCTTTTTCATGTAGTCAAAACAGAATGATTAGGAAGACTCATTATCTAAGAGGCCAAGGGCAACCATAGATATTAAAAAAATTCTATGGCACTGCAGAAAAAAATTCAAAACTGAGAGAGTGGAGAAGAAGGTTTGGCATATGTTGATCCGCAAATAAGGTCTGCTGACTGCAATGTACCATCTACTGAGAACTGCACAGAGGTGTTAAAGTTGAAAAACATGCTGATTTTCCATTAATATAAAACATTCAGAGGTTGATTGCTGAACCTCTTAGTCTGCGAGTGCTTTCTCTGCCATGGCATACCACCACCTATATTGTCTGGAACATTTTTCATTCTGATTCCTTTTTCTCTCTCAGAAATTTAACCTTCCTTCTTTGCCACTTATTTCCCAACCTTATTGAATCAAATTGTAGTAATTGAACAAAATCATATGCTTTGGCATTTTTCTATTGTTCTTCCTATTTACATAAGTCCAATGATTACATTGCACTGTTCAGATCCCCTCAAACCCTGTGTGTGCCGTAATACTTCAGCTACGAGTCTGTTTACTGTAATTTGTTATAAAGAGGAAGTGCTTTCCAAGGAATTTAGAATGTGATTCCTCTTGTTCATCTCAGTTCGCCATTTAATTACTGAATTATCTGGTCTATTGACATTAAATTTGTCTTTTTTTTGTGCAAATATAGTTGTTGGTAGATTTCAGAAGCAAGTCATGGAAGCATTTAATGTGATGCACCTTTGATGATTTCAGGTACTATACCTGATGTGTGAAGGACTTGAAAAAATCTCTTAAAATCTTCAAATTATTACAATACCAGAGTTGCCAAATAAATATGCAAGGCATACTTCACTGTTGTTAATAAAAGTTTAATCTTTTGATGTTCATGAATAATTATTTGGTTGGGTTGTATGGTATATGCCTATGTTATTAATGTAAATCGAATCTCCTTGTCAAAAAATCTGTGGATAAAAGGTCATGATAAGTGCACTTATATTTATTGAACATTGCAGGATGTGGAACCGTTGTTGAGTGAATTTGTGAAAAGTGGTCGCCTGAAGGATCGAGGGGCAGGTGTTCATAGAATGTTTCGCAGATACACTTCTGAATATGACGGGGAGGACGATGGAAGTACTCTTGCTGAAGATGATGGCAGTACTGGTAAGAAAATCATTTTGGCAATCGTCATATTTTATTTTTAAAAAATTTGGAATAGCACTCATAACATTCCTGTTTAAAATTTGATTGTCTTCATTATGCCAGTTTCTCCAAGCCATTGTACCATTTTTTTTATTGGTGCTTTAAAAAATGTCTAGCTCTAATGTTTTAAACTATGAATTTTCTGGTTATCACATTTATTTAATGGTCAAAAAAATTTATGTACTTTGTGGTGGTGAAAAAAGAGACAGAAACAAAGACTGTAGAGTCAAACCAAGGGACAATTTATTTGTTACACAATTCTCATTCATATCTCTCAGAATTTTTTTGGTGTCATCTAAAATAATTCATGGCTCTATATTAGGTGTGCAATTAGTGGGTATTGTTTTGATTTGTGTTCTAAAGAGAAAAAGTTGGTATACATTCCTTGGACTTGAACCTAAAATGGGGTGGTTTTGATTGAAAAGTATTATTTCCTACTTATTTATATTGATTTGTATTTTTTTGCTGTATAATTAACTTAATATGGTAATTATTACATAATAGAATTTACAATAAACTGCCCTGAAATTCTAGCACGCATATAAAAAGATTCAACCAAAAATGGTGTGAAATATCTTAGGTTCAGCATATTCAAGGGAAAATAACATTAGAATATTATGGAGAACATGCATAAAATTTGTTCTTCTTATGTGGATTGTTCATATGATGACAATTTCTCGTACAAATACAAATATGCAATCAAAATGTGTATATGCTACAAACAAATAATAATAATTGTTATTTAAATGTGCCTTAAAATTGACAAGTCGTATGACCAATAATTTTTCTTGTTGTTTCTATATTATTACATGGTATTTTATTTTATAAGTATTAAACTCATACTAAAATATTTTATAACTAAATTATAATGCTCTAAATTTATCTCCCTATGCCATATTTTTACATTAATAGGCAGCAGATGTGTAGCATTCTGTTGTGTAATATAAACTAAAACCTTTAACAGAGTTATAATTGATATGCTCTTTTGTATTTTAATGTACTTTATTTCTTGTATGCAATTTTATATTTTACTAGCGATTCGCTCATTACCATCAACTTTGCATGAATAAAAAAATAAATGGACATTAGCTTATTATTTTTCATGACTGAGATAAATACAATAATTTTTGCCATATTTGCTCCAACTTTCCTGGAAGTAGAAACATTGACTAACAATGCCATTGATACCAGACCATGACATCATCCTTGACCTTTCTATTAATGATGCACATGACTTTTATGGATGTATCAGTGAAGACTCAATGGTCCTATTTTTAGCTTAATATTAGATATGGTGTACCCTTGCCTATCTAAAAAACCTTTAGGTTGAGTAGAATGATGAGTATTATTACAATAGGACACTGCAGGTTATGAAAATGTGTTAATAAGAAAGAAAATAAGTATAGTAGATATAATAAAGAAGAAGAAAATAAGTGAGAAAAATTTGTGTAAAATCATCATTTATAGCTTCCTTCCTGACATCCTTATTCTTATGACAGAATATACCTGCAGTGATCGCCATCCTTAAGTCATAGGAATTTGAATATTAGTGAGTATAAAATTGCTATTATTAATAATGAGAACTTGATATAATTGATGGTTTCTGGGTTTCCAGCATAATTTTGTGGAATCAATTCATATAGGAAATGAAAAAATAGTAACTTTGTGATTCCACAGAAAATTTATTACCCTGTATCATATCATGATAAATTGTGTCCTGGGTCCTATTGTAACTACCTGAGCAAAATATACTGATATAAATAAATTCTAAGAATAAAATTGATTGCTTCTGCTTAATCATTCTCCTTTTGTCTTCACAGACGTACTCGGTCGTGGTGAACTGTCGGACCCAATTACAGGCAGGCGCTATGAGGAGCCAGATACAAGGAGGTTGAGTCGTAGGTCAGAGGACATGCTGCAGCGAATATTCAGGCAACGTGAGGCAGAGTCTGGTACAGGTGATGGGCGCATGGCAGCAGAGTGGAGGCGCTTCCGTGACATCCAGGATAATCTTCCTATTGCTAAATTCAGGTCTATATGTGGCTCATCTCTCTTTTATGTAACCATATTTTTACCTTTTTAAAATTGTCTTAGCTTTCAGTTTATTGGTTTGATGTGGAACTCTGTAACTTTGAACTAATATCTAAATTCAAAAATGAACTTTGATGGAATCTATAATGTGTAAAAACTGGCAAAACAAAAAAATTTGCATGAAGGTGTTCTCACTCATAAATATATTGTGCATATAATATTTGAAATGATTTGTTATGCATCTAAAAAATATCAAAAATTACAATTCATTCCACTACTCACACATGAAACAAGTTCTGTCATTGAATCAATTTTATAAAATGCTTTATGAAAATTTTTTGTGCAGCATGTGTGTGTTGTTAAATTTTTTACAATCATCTTTTTAAGTTTAAAGACTAAATTTTTTTTTAATTTTTGAAAAGTTTTTAATTCTGCAGTGGTATAAACCTTCTCATTAATCATATGTCACTCCCAGAAAGGTGATCATTTCTGTGAGGTGATCTTTTATTACTATTGCAATGCTCAATAACTTGATCCAAAAACCATAACTGAGAACTGAGACTAAGAACCAGTCAGACATCAAACTAAGAAAAAAGTGGAGCCAACCTATCGCTAGGAGGAATATTCATTTTTATGATTACTCAAGTTTTTCTGTGATTGACTACATATGTTCTAATTTTGAGAAAGTAGCTGATTTTGAAAAAAATGTAGGCATATAAAATTATACAAATTTTTTGTTGCACTAATATTTTGGTGAATTGGTTAACTATCTGATTTTTAATTAAACTTTCATGCCATACAGAATGAAATGGTGAGAATTTCATGTAAATTGACAATTTTGAAAGTAGAAAATTACCAGAATTTCCATGTTCTGGTGACTTGTCTCATATTCTTATTCACTGCTTGGTGCATGCTATTCAGTGACTGTTACAAGTAAGAAGAGGTTGTTGAACATCCTGTTTCATGTTCTTTATGTCAATGTGGACATTATTTCTTTGTGTCCTCTTCAGAGGCTTGTCTTGAAATTCATCTAATTTGTTTATGTCAATAATTGGTGTGAAAATTTTTGGTCATGATTTGATAGAAGTTTTCCTCTGCATTGCAGGCAAGAGATCATTAACCTCGTGGATGAGAATCATGTAGTGGTTGTGACAGGTGAAGCAGGATGTGGCAAGAGCACCCAGGTGCCTCAGTTCATATTGGATGAATGGGCTGCACGTGGCAGGGGAGGTCACTGCAACATTGTGGTTACTCAACCGCGCCGAATATCTGCCACTTCACTTGCTGAACGTGTTGCCCACGAGCGTTTGGAGAGGGTGAGATCTTGGGGATTTTCTTCTAGTTATTAAGTTTTCAGACATGCCAACTCTCCCGATTTAAGCGGGAGACTCCCGATTTTTCCTTCTTACGTTCTTGATGAACTGGTCAAATTGTGTACTTAGCTTAACATGTTAATAAAGTGTGACATTCATTAAAAATTGGCAAAGTGTCATAAAGGGATTAAGGTGCCATGCAAATATTGTGGTAATTAAAAGTGATTACTTCGTGATACACTTCTAAAAATCTCCCGATTTTTCATTTTTGAAAGTTGGCATGTCCTCCCGATTTTTCATTTTTGAAAGTTGGCATGTCTGAGTTTTGAAACAAATGTGGCATGCATTATGATGAAATGGTGAGCATTCATAATAGTGGGTTGGATGAGGATGCATGTTTTAAAATACCATAATAAAAGCATAAACACAGTAATCAACCTGAAGGTCGGTTTAGTAGGTGATGGTAGAGTTCACCCAGTACTAACCCAGGCTAACAGCTTGTGAATATTCACACATAAGGGTAGGAGGGCCAGTTCCTTTCCCTGTGCCGGTTTTGGTTTCCCAGGAAGATCTGGTACCTGAAAAATCACATAGCTTGGGTGGAGCTGCAGGTGCTCAGAGTGGCTTGCCTGGGAATCGAACCTGAGGCCTCCGGTCAGTAGTCCAATGCTCTACCCCCTGGACTACCATGACCCACTTTTGAAATACATTTACAACAAATTAATGGCACATTTTGTCTATTATTTTGTGGAAGTTTCATAATTTAATAAAAATAATATAGAAAAATAGTTAGTTATATGAGACTCAGTGTCTTTTCAGACAAAAGAATAAAAGGACTTTCTGATTTGTTCTAATTCTATTATATATCGATAAATGAAGACCTATCATTATCATGAAGTAGTATGAATTTATCTTTGTAACTTAGCATGACTTATTTATTTACACTGTACAGTTACTGGGGTACTGTACATACAGTGAAGCAAGGTTATTTATATTGCCTTTAAAATATTTTTTCAAAGCTTTTAGGTGGTACATTTTAACTTTTTATTGATGAATTTTGGGATGTGTAATACATCTTGGTATCCTGTATGCTAAAATTCTCTTATCGTATGCAAATTTAAATAGAGCAGGGGCTTTTTGATATACATCCAATGCCGTAATGAAACATGACTATTGACTAAATATTCCTTAAAACTCAAGCATATAAAATAAACAATATGTGACTGGTACCAAGTATTACCTTGAATGGTTTTGATATGATTTACTTAATGTTTATATTGAAATATATATATGATAATGTTTATATCAAAACACTGTGTAAAATGTACACAAATTAATTAATTTTTATGAATTAGTGGAGGGTATATTGTCAGCTATCTATATGAACTGCTAAGTTTCTATGGATTTTAAACTTTTCTCACAGTTTGATTGTGTGCATAGACTATTGCTCTATATTTCATGTTGAATTCCTGCGTAAATCAAGCTTATATGTCAACAGTCATACCATACCATAATATTATTTTTCTCTTTAATTAAATTTATTCAATGAATTTCTATGTCTTGGCTTATCAAATATGGCTGTTGTAGATTCCATTTTTCTTTTACCGACCATTAGGTTGGTGACACTGTTGGCTACCAAGTCCGATTGGAATCTAGACTCCCTTCATCTGCAACAACATGTGGGGGTGGTGGAGGAGCCATTTTATTCTGCTCCGTTGGAATCCTACTCCGAAGGCTACAGACAAACCCACGACTTATTGGTGCATCTCACATAATACTTGATGAGGCTCATCAGCGTGATGTGGGAACTGATGTGCTGGCCACGTTACTAAGGAGAGCTTTGGCATCTAATCCATCATTGCGGCTTATTGTCATGAGTGCAACTCTGGATGCACCCCTTTTCTCTGCATTTTTTGGCAATGCACCCACTGTCCATGTTCCTGGCTTCACTTACCCTGTTAAGGAATATTACCTGGAAGAACTGGAAAGTGAGGTGAGTTAATTTGCCTGAAAGGTTCCTTTTGAGGAGATCTGCAGCTGTTTTCCATTAGTTTCTCTTGCTAAATCTCATTGTTAAAGTCTTTTTGGTTATTATTGGAGTAATTGTTAATTAATTTTGAGCCAACTTTTATAAGATGCCCATTTTTGTTCTCTATGCATGTGGTAATGAAAGAAAATATGCATCTAATGATGAAATGAGTCTTTTGTTGTCATCTTAGCATAAATTTTTGTTTTTAGGTCCCATATGGACATCTTGAAAATTTTCTTGTTGATATCTATGTGCCTTTGTTTGTACTGAATCCTGCATTATGTTTTATCATATTCCTTTTTCAATGCAAATTGGTTTAACCTCCCTCTGAGCCCCAGTCAGCATTCCTCATTGTTTGTGGTTTGTATGATAAACTGTTTATTTTAATATTGATATTCAGCATTAATGATGAAAATGAATACTATCTAGGTGATGTCCATGAGACGTCGAAATGGGAATTCATTGAGTTCCCTTCATTCAGCCAGCGAGGAAGAGTCTGGAGGAGCAGTTGATTTTGATCGCCTGCGACAGGCCTCGGAAAGGCCCAACCCAGTGGTTGACTGTGAGCAGGTTGCCAGGGTCGTGAGATGGGTGGACTCTTCAAGGCCATCTGGAGGTGCAGTGCTGGTATTTTTACCTGGGTGGGCTGAGATTAAAGCAGTTGCCACTGCATTGGAGAAACCGCCTGTTTCGAGGTATGTGGCTGTTGCATAAAAGAATACATGTATTTATGTAAGCAAAAAAATTGAGACTTTAAACTTCAAGTTTACGGTCTTGGCATTTTTTTGTTTACATTGATTCATGACCGTAGCTACGTTCCTTGTATATTTAAACATGTATTTATGTTTGTTAAGTTTAGGGCTTCTACCAGTGGAATTTTGTAAATGGTGGATAATTCTATGGTGAAACCTAGACTTCTGTGTTTTTGGGGTTGAAATCATTGAAAAAGTTTTAAATGTAACCTTGTGTAATATTGAGATTAAAGATGGGGAGTGACTAAAGTCAATCAACAGCTGTGGTGGCATTTTTAGTGATTTAGAAAAACTGATCCGACTGGACAAACAAAAGAATTATGTTTCTTGCAGTTCATATTACATGGCCAGCAGATGAGTAATTGATCATTTTAAAAATAATTAGTATATACTTTAATTACAATACATTTATCAGCAAAATTCAATTTGTTGAACCAATATACATAATATAAACATGACAACGTAGTTTTGGTTAAAACTTGGGAAAGTGTGATAAGAGTCAGCTGGAATTTAAATTTGACATTTTGAATGCATTGATTTGCTCAAGAATATTTTGTTAATTAATTTTTAAAAGGAAGAATGTTTAGTTGGTTGAATTTTTGTAAATCATTGGTCATTTCACATTTATTCCTATAGTAAAATGAATGAGTGTAATGTAGTTTTATACCTGTTAGGGGGGATTCATGGTTCATATGTATACTCTATAGCTAGTCCTTCAGATAAGAATGCATGTATGAAAGAAAGTTCTCCATTTTTATATTTGAAGAAGGCATATGATTGGGAAAACCAAGGAAGGTTTTGAGAGAATATTGAGTGAATGAGCAGTTTTGGATTTATTTTATATAAGTTATGTATGAAAATGCCAAGGAAGTTTTAAAAGTGAATGGAGCCTTGAGTAAATGAGAAAACTTGAAATAAAGTGTGATGATGAGATAATTTTCAGTGCAGATTCTTGTTATTTTAGGTCATCACGATGTGCCAGCAGTCGTCTCCTCATTTTGCCTGTTCACTCAAGATTGTCACATGCAGAGCAAAGACGAATTTTTGATCGTGCGCCTAATGGCACACGTAAAGTCATAGTTGCAACAGATGTAGCTGAAACTGGAATCACTGTGGATGATGTGGAGTATGTTGTGGACACGGGAGCCCATCGAGAGGAAAGGTAACATATGTCTTCTGGAAATAGAGCATTTATTTTTTAATTTGTGTATAAGTTTGTCAAAATTCTCTGAATTAACATTTATTCCTAAATTTTCATCCAGGCATATAACATAATTTACCAATGTTTTCTTGTGAAGTTATAAACAACAGAGATAGATGGGCAAAGTATATTTGGTGAAAATAGAACTTGTTTGGCTAATTAAATCAAAGGATTATGAAAAAGACCAAAATTCACCCAAAATTTAATCTTGAAAATGTAGTGTGGTAAAACACTTGACAAAGAGTAGATTACTTGGAAATGTTATACTATTGAGGGATTATAAAATCAAAAAAAAAGGCTCCCAAGCATGGATAAATATTGTGTAACTACTGTGCTAATATGTAGTTAAACTGTATTAGCTTGAAATTTCTTATTTTTCACCTCCTCCATCTGTTTGTAGATTTGGAGCAGGATCTTCTGATTTGTGAAATTGCTAGCTCAGTAATTATGATGACATTTCAAGCTGTGATATGATTCAATTTTTCATGCTAACAGCAAAAATTCTGTTATAGCAGGTCATTTTTGGAAAACTGATATACGAAATGCTACCCAGAATACTTAAGAATTTGAATATCCTATGAAAACCGCTAATGCTATGAGTCTGTACCTCCACATGTGTTTCAGTTAGCTTCTCATGTCATATTTATAAATGCAGGCACTTGTTTTGGCTGCTCTTTTGAAAGTATACCTTATTCCTGTGTTTCTGTGAATGCCAAATTGGAAAATATTAAGGAAGCCATGAATATAATTTCAATTTTGCTTCAGCTTTAAACTTTGCATCAAACTGAAGCTGAGACCTACTGAGTGCTAATAGAGACCTTTGGTGAGCAAGCTTCCAGCTAAGTGTGAACATTCAAATGGTTTATGCTTTTCAAAGCTGGCCAAGGAATTTGTGGAAGATGACTAACGTTAAGGTCAACCACCATCAAGTGCTCTGGAAATGATGGAGATAGTGCTGAAGTTAACCAAAGAGAAAGAAGGTTTACTATCCATGATGAGAAATGCCTAACCAGGCAGCGGCCTCTACTTGTAATCATGTTGGACTGCCCTTCTAAACATGCAGAAGATGAACTGAAGATGAGATGAATTTTAGCAAAGTTTGTTCCTCTTGTCTTGATTGAACAAACAAGGCCATTGGATTCACATGCGTGCTGAGCTGGGAGATAAAGAGAGATGAATTTAACTTCCTGTCCATTGTCATAACTGGCAGTGAATCATGGATATATGGTTATGACATGGAAGGAGCATTCTTTGCAGAGATACCATCCTCCCTTTTGGCAAAACAAAACAGTTGCACTAATAATATGCAGCACACATCTAGTAATTGCAGATAATATTCTTTGACAAAATAGAGATTGTGCATACTGATTTTGTTCTTTCAGCTCATACAAGAAACTTTATTAAAATGTTTTGATGTGATTAAGGTGAGGTATGAATTACTTGAAATGTAGAAGAACAGGGACAGTTTGCATCCATGACGAATGTGCCTGCAAACATTTTGCTCATTTTGATCGGTTTCTTGATAAGAAACCACGCGACCACTGTCCCCATCCCTCTTTAATTGCATTCATGCAATTTCTACGTCTTCCCTAAAATAAAACTGGTTGACATGATGTTTTGACTACACTGAAGAAATCCAGACAAAATCACAGCAGGTGCTAAACACACTGGCAGCTGGCAGACATAATCAGTTTTTTCGGAAATAGGATAATTATTGCATTCAAGCCCAAGGCAAGTGAAAGTATTTTTAGGTGGTTTAACTTTGTGGAATTGTTCTAAAAATTCTCAAGACTTAAGGAGGGTGAAGTTAAACTTTGAAGTAGGAGGACATAAACTAGAGCAGGTGAAGCAGTTCGAGTATTTGAAAATTACGTTAAAGGAAAATGGTTGATGTAGTGGACAGAATGGGAAAATAAATAATGGAAAAAGAATCATTTGAAAGAAAAAGGGAATTAATGATAGGCATACTAAGTAAAGATGTGAAGAAAATATTAGAATAGACTTCACAGTGGAGTGAATTCCTGCATGGAACTGAAAACTGGTCTTTGATGCAAACAAATGATTTTAGAGGCTTTTGAGTTGTGGTTATGATGAAGAATTGAGAAAATAAGTAGGATGAAAGAATGTAAAGGAAGATTAACAATGAAATTTTTCATATGTTGGTGAAGGGTGAAACTTATAAGTGAAATCCAAAGAAGGCAGTGGGTGTAGGAAACGTCGAAAGGTCTGGTGTTATGCACTGTTGTAGGGGGAGGGTGGTTAGGTGAATGTGGTAAAGGAAGTAAGAGAATAGGCTTTTAGGGTGACATGATGGCAGGTCAAAGGTGTGGGGAATTGAAGACGAAAATAATCTATGATAAAAGGTAGAAATTTTCGTGATGTGTAGGACGCAAAAGTTGTTTGGAACTATCCAAAACTAACCTTTCATAAATATTGTGATACATTCAGGAGATACTTATTAGGAACTTTTCCCTAACCCTCTGGCAGGTTTGATGCTGAGAAGGGAGTATCATGTGTGGATGTGCACTGGGCATCAGCAGCAAGCATTCGTCAGAGGAGGGGCAGGGCAGGTCGAGTCCGCCCTGGCCAGTCTTTCCATTTGTTCACTCGAAGTCGTCAGGAGGCTCTCTTGCCATATCCACTTCCCGAGGTTCACAGGGTCCCACTTGAGAAGACAGTGCTCGATTGCAAGGTTTGTTGTTTGTTTCATACTATTTTATAGTATATTTTTTGTCTTGATATTAAAATTTATAGGCCACATCTCTTGGAGTAATGCATCATGCCTTGTTTCTCATCATACCATGTCATTCTTGCTATAATCTACTTTTTTTTAATTAACCAACACACAACAAAAATCACAAGGATGTATCATGGGTATGTGTCAGATTTTTAAAAGGTTTGATTGTTAAATAACTTTTACACTCACTTTTACTGGAAGTCTTATCAAGACTCAGTTACTCTCTAATTAAATATTTTTTTCTTTTTGAGATTGATGTGTGGCCCCCAGATTTTAATTCTTATTTTCTATGTAGCTTCATGTGG
The DNA here is from genome assembly GCA_037158775.1 of Hetaerina titia. Lineage (NCBI taxonomy): Eukaryota > Metazoa > Arthropoda > Insecta > Odonata > Calopterygidae > Hetaerina > Hetaerina titia. The sequence continues at coordinate 26,663,606 of CM073769.1, forward strand.
ACCTCCCTGCCAACAGTCCATTTTTCAATTTCAGCCATTTTACTTGACAATTTAAAATATGTAACCTTGCCATTCCTAATTAAACTTGGACATAAATTCTTACTCTTTCTCCATTTTGTTATTAAATTTGAATCCTATTCCTGCAATCTGTAACAGGAAACTGGTGATTCTTTTCTCTTACAATTAAATGTGTCATTTTATTGATTCATTTTTAATTCAGGACCTAAAGTAGTAGAATATTACCACCTGAATTCTATGATGGTGGTCTGAAAGGTTCGACCTCAACCATACATGACATCACTACTTGCATGATTTTTTCATGCTGGCAGAACTTTTCAGTAATTGCAAGCCATTCCATCCAGCAGTTTGCTGTAGGCAGTCGTTTGAATCAGTTGCAGTGTGTGTGTTGTTAGAAATAAAAAAAATCGAGCATCATGCAGTGATAAAATTCTTTGTAAAAGAAGGTTTATTGCCTACTGAAATTAATTTGAGGATTGTCCATGTGTATGGGGGCTCTTTTCCTTCAATTTCCACCATGAAAAAATTGGTGGCTGAGTTAAAACATAGCCGTGAAAACCTCTTAAGATGACCCTCGTGAAGGACATCCGAAAAGTGCAATTACGCTGAAATTCATTGAAAAATGCATGATATGATTTTGGAAGATCAGCATATGAAGGTGCATGAAATTGCTAATACTGTAGGGATATCAAAAGAACTCATCGGTTACATTTTGCATGACAAAGCTTTGCGCAAGATGGGTGCTGTACGTGCTCTCTGTAGATCAAAAACACATTCGTAGGACACTTTCCAAACAGTGCTTAGTGAACTTAACAAAAAACAAGAGTGATTTTTCTGCATTAATATGTGACAATGGATGAAACGTGGATTTGCTATTATGTCCCAGAATCAAAACAAAATTCCAAGCGTTGGTTAGAGAACAGTTCTTTGCCTTTGAAGAAAGCGAAGATGTCTTGGAATTGGGAAAATTGAGGGATTTGCACTATGAAGTGCTGGGACATCTACCCTCTTCCCTGGATATGGCTCTCTCGAACTTCCATCTCTTTCGAAAACTCTCAAGTTTCCTCCCTGTTCAACATTTTTCATCCAGTCAAGAAGCGATTGTGGCTTTAGGAGAAGTAGCCTAGTGCCTTAGCCACTGAATTACCATGCCCCTTCATTTTCCAGTGGTTAACCAAAATGTAATTTTGGTAATTCAGTTGATTGGTCAAGGGTTATTCTTCTCATACATACGATTGATAATTCAGTGGAGACAATTGCTTCAGACTTTAAAGCAGTTGATTCAGTAAATCAAAGTGAAGAGGTGCCGCAGAAAGAGAAAAAGCGAACTGATTCTTGAGTGACTAGTACAACCAAAGAATGTTTAATAATATACCATATTGCTCTGAGGAATTAATATATTCAGATCAGGGAGGGGTGAGGAATGGCCTAGGCCGCTATTTATAATTGGGTTAGGTGGATCAACTGTAAAGATGAGGATGTCTTTAAAAGGATCCCTGAAAGTAAAAAAAAATCTTTACTCAGAATGTTTTCTAATATTTCACTAAAAATAAATAATAAAAAATATCCTTTCATGATAGTGTCACATTTTTTCCCTAGTTTTTCCAGCAGTGAGCATATGCAATGTTATAAAACTCAGGTAAATCAAATAATTAAATTGTTTGCATCAGAATAACCTTAATTGGGTCAAGATTAAGGAGAAAAATATAAAACCAATTATAAATGTGCTATTCACTAATGTTGTTTAATTTAAGTATTGATTTCCTTATCATTGCTTTGTAGTAACTTTTATCGATACATTTTTATGTCAAATAAAATTTCTTTGAAAATTGTGAAAGTATTGTGTTCATAAGTAAAAATATTTGAAAACTGATATGCTCAAAATGGCTTTTCTCATCTGGGTATCATTTGTGTTTCTTATTGCAGACTTACAGTAGAGATATGAGGGCAGCTGAATTCCTCTCTGAGATGCCTGAGCCCCCTCCCACTGACTCAGTTGTGCAGGCAGTACGGGAGTTGGTAGGCCTCGGAGCCCTTGAAGAGGGACCTGAGGAGCGATTGACCCCACTGGGGCGGCGAATCGCTCTCTTCACCACCCATCCTAAATTGTCTAAGGCCTTAGTTCATGCAGCCATCTTTAGGTGAGCAGTATACTGTCTCTTTATTCACATACAAGTCAAATTACATAAAATTGCACATCTTCTGTGATAGATTTTGTTCAGCCATTTATCTTATTTGTGTATAAGATTGGATGGAAATGGATTCCCTTGATACTTTTATTGTGCATTTTTAATATTTTAAATCCACCCATATTTTACACTTTTTCTCCAAGAAGGGTAAATAAATTGCTTTATTCAATGTATTTTTTCACCTACCGATGCATATTATTATTATTGTGAAAATATTTCCAGTCTGACCACCCTTATTTCTGAAGTTTAATAGCAGTAAGAAAAATTCAATTTTCTCTTACAGGTGTGTAAGCCCACTCGTGACCATAGCAACAGTTCTGTCAGTTGAACGAGAACCATTTCAGTCTGCTCTTGTGGATAAAGCTGGTGTCCGAGCTGCCAAATCTCATTTCTGTCCCACAAGTGATCATTTAGCATTATCCTTCATGCATGAGAAGTGGGAAGAGGCTTCTGGGATGGCAAACTGTTATGGTAGGAGTATTTCGTCATCATCTCTTTCATCAGACAGTTTCTGTGCCAACTACGGTCTGAGCAGGGAAAGCATGTCTCTTATACAAAGTAAGTGGAATAAATTTAGTCTTGCAGTAATTATTATTAATATAATACTAGTCTACTGTTCAAGATATACTTTTTATGACTAAACGGTGCTACTCCTCTAAGCCTACTCCACTGACAATTAACTAAATTCCCCAAAAACCACACATTGTAATAAACCATGGTTAAACTCAACATACATTTGCCTCCCCTCATGCTGCCAAGCATGCCTGATCTTTTCCTTCCTCCAACTTACTCCACCAACATACCTTCCAATTTTCCTGTCTATCAGTCTTCGTCATTCCATTACTTTACAGTACGCTTTGCATCCACCTCTTCGGATCTCAAATTTATCTCAGTATTTTCTCTCTTCCTCCTTCAGGCCTAAGCCCTCTTTGTATGTTTTCCTTTTACGGTTTTATTTTATCCATTGCTTTTCACGTCCACATCTTGAAAGCCAACAGTCTACACTTATCGTCTAGTCTTAGCGACCAAGATTGGGCTGCTCAAAATTAGGCACTGAAAGAACCAGCCATGAAGTGTTGTTGTATTGTCTCTCTCTCCAAAGTATAAATACATATTTTTTTAATGACTCCAACTTAGCTCTCATAAGTTATCTCAAAAGCAATGCACAGCATTTTACTTGTTTGTAAGCCTTATGCAGTGAATAACCTTGATGTGGTGGAAGGGCTGGTGCATTCTGATGTCCCCTAGAGTTATTCTGGTAGGAGTAATGAGAACTCCTGGTAGGGTCACCCAGATAGGTCAAAGAGTGGAAGCCAGATGAAAGGTAGTCCGTGCAGCATCTGTTCCTCAGTGAAGTGGTTGCAAAGACATCTGACCCTAGTGGGGCAGCCCACAAATAATGTTGTCATGGTAAAAACACTATTGAGGAAGGCAATGGGAAATCATCTCAATTAATAATTTCATGCAATAATGATAGACAAACATGCTGTGGTAACTGCAAGTCTTGGCCTAATGGCATGCCTGGCAATGGGAGAGGCAAGGCTTTCCGAGGTCATCATGAAATCCGTGCAAAGCGAAATTGACTGCAGTAACAGAGAAGGAAGCACAGGAGAGGACCAAAGCAGTCAGGATAAACTTGGAATGTTGGCACAATGTTGGGTACAGGGATATTGAAAAAAATAAAGTGGGAGATGAAGAATGGAAATGTAGATATTTTAGGGCTATGTGAGGTGAGATTAATGGATAGTGGGTATTATTTGAGCAACAAGTGTGAAGTAATATAAAATATAGAAAAAGAGACCCATCGATGGATGGGAGTAGTATTGGAGCAAAAGGTAAGGAGGAGCATAGTAAACCTAGAGCAAGTGAGTGATAGAATATTATTTGTAGAAGTAAAAGCTGAACCCGTGAACTTGGTCAGTGTTCTGGACTACATGCCAATGAGTAACCATAGGGAAGAAGAAATAGGGTAAATGCTTAATTAGAGGAATTAATTGTAGATGCCCCTGAGAGGAATCATTTAATAGTTATGGTAAATTTTAATGCTGTGTTGGGCAAAGGATTAGATGAGAGTGAGGTAGGGTGCTACAGTTACAGAACAAGAAAACACCAAGAGGAGAAGGAGATAAGAGTTTTGCGGAGAACAGGACTCAAAATGATAAAGAAAAGTTGCTTTAAACACTATGATATATGTTGGTATATGTGGAGAATGCCTGGATATTCTAAGAGTTATTGGTTGGATCATATTAGGGTTAGGCACAAATGTAGGAGCAGTGTAATCAATTTACTCAGTTTTTCCTGAGTGGATACAGATTTTATCATAATTTAGTACCAATGAAGTGTAATGTCAGGTTTAAGAGGTTGAAACTGGAAAGACAGATGAGGAAATAAAATGTAGAGGATTGACCAGGAATAAAAAGAAAGAAATATGAGGCAAAAGTAGAAAACATTGAGTGAAGACAGTGAGACGGGTACAATAGATTAGAAATTGGAGCATCAATATCAAAAGCCACTAGCCAAACTCAAGGAATAGTTAATGGAAAACACTGGAGGAATCTGATGAGTTGATGCAGATAGATTGTAGAGAGAAATGGAAGAATGTAGCCACAGAACTAGGTAGAAGGAAGTGCTAAGAGTTAAATGAGGTGGCAAATAATAAACTGAGATAGGAAATTGATTAGTAGGAAGCATGGTGGAAGACACAGTGCAATGACATAAAGAACTTACAGAGGATAAGTGAAGTGGGCGAATTGTAGGGAAAGGTGGAAGATCTATTAGGTTGAAAGGAAGGAAAATCTATGGACAACCTTAAATATAAGGCAGGAAAGTTATTAATTGAACAGGGAAAGATTTGAATTAGATGGAAAGAATACATACAGGATCTTTATAATAAGGATACTAGGCCAACAAATTTTGACGTAGAAAAAGGATTTGAAGTTGATGGAGATTGCTCCACCTCTTTCCGCAAGAGGTCAAGAAATCATTCTTCATTTTGCCTTTACCATCTTTGTTTGTGAAGTGGAAAAAATATTATAGGTATCTCAGTTCTTAACAGCTTTGTTTGAACTCATTGATGATTTTATGCAGGAACTATGAATTATTATTTTGAGAATCTAGATCTAAAACATTCTAATTAATAGCAGTTTATTCCAATTCTTGACTTGTCTCTACCTTTTCCATGTTTCCAAAGATCCAAAGTATGTAAAAATACTGTGTTATGTCTGATGAAACTATGAACCTCAGTTGTCAATCTCTTGCTCAAATTACTCCTACTCTTGGCTAGTAAGTTAATGAGAATGTTTAATATTTTGCATTCCATAAATTCCATTTGATTTATTTTTGTGTGCCCTAATTTCAGGTCTTCGTCGCATATATGCGGAGCACTTGTACCAGTCTCGGCTTTTGTCTGAGATGGAAGGCCTAGGTGCTGATGCAGAGGATGAAGATAACAACTGGGGGAGAAGAGGCATGGGGGGTGACAGCTGGCGCAATGGACGGTCAAACAACTCATCCATGACATGGAGTAGCTGGCGGAGGGGTCGGGGTGCTGGGGGTTCCTCCCTCGATGGCCTGGAGTCCTTTGCGAATAGGTCAGCACGTTGCAATCAGTTGGCTGCTGAAAATGAACTTGTCCTTGGAGTGCTGCTCTCTGGGGTGGGCTCCATTCTTCGGCGCAGGCAGTGGGATGTCCGCAAGGGAAAAGTGAAAAAGAATGCTCCAACATTGGTTACAGAGTATGTATGATTTAATGGTTGTGGCTTTACTTGGTGGAATTGAATTTGTGATAAACAAAACATATGTGATTCCATTGTAAAACTGGATTTCTCGTGGTCTTGCTTGTGCCCTTACATCCACTCTGGGGTCATAATGTGTAATTTCTATAACCTGGGGAAAACTTCTATCTATTTAGTCGGCTTTCCCTGATTATTTATTTGCAATGGTTCCAAATTTACACTAAATGCAGCCTGCCATATGTGGTACTGGCATGCACCTTTAGTTGCCATATGCCCAGAATGATTATCTTCCTCATATATAATTGTACTCTTAAAGATGCTGACTAGTGAAAAAGAATAGGCTGTGTAATATGAGATCATATTCGGAAATAATAGCATGTTATCTTTCAGAAGTATAGAGTGGAAACATGGTTTAATGAGTTATTTTATATATAATGAGTTATAACGTGCAATATTACAAGTAATCCAGCAGATACATAAAAATGAAACTTGTAAAATTGCATCATTTTTATGGCAAGCACATAGGTTTCTTTCTGTTTTGGAAACCCATTCACAATTCCTATTTACTGCATCCACTGTGGACATCTTTGGGTGAATAAAACAAATTATTATTATTTGATATTACTGTGATAGTGCATATTCCAGTATCTGCATAAAAGTGGAAATTGTGTCTATATTTAATCTGCAAGCATACATTTTTTAGCACACGTTTGCTAGCCAGCTCATTCATAATTTCAGGGCATACTTACTCCTGATGGCTAATTTCTTTCCACAGAACTTAGCAATTTTAGTCAGACAATGGCACCTAAATGGCCTGTCGGTTGATTTTGCCAGCAGAAATCAGTAACTGGACAAGGTGCTTAATATCAGCTGGAGCATCAACATAAATGGGCATTCATTCAAAGCAAAAGCACCAAGAGAATAACAATGTTCTAATGTCTGAATGACTTGTATCAGAATATACGAAATATATATGGATAAACTGTCAAAGTCTGGATTCCAAAAAGGATATTTAAAGAAATAAGCATGTCTGCCAGCATATAAAGTCTTAAAAAAATAATTTGATAATTAATAACCCAGAAAACTTGAAATGTTACTCCTTTGGAAGAAAATTGAGGCATGTGGTGAATCTTGTTGAAAAACCTTCTGGACATGGGTGTTTACCTTAGCATTCAACCTGTTATTTCTACTATCATACTACTGCAGTAACCAAGACAACTGCTAAAAATTATTAGTGTGACAATTCATATTATTATAATAATGCAAAGTCATAGTAACGAATGATAATCCTTAGTAATAGTTTCCTGGTTGATATCCTTTTATCTTGCACATGAAATTCAGCGTAGGCTATACCATCCTGAAAGTCATAGGAATTAGCTTATAAATGATTACAAAATTACCATTTTTAATAAAAATGAGACCTTGATACATAATTAATGCATCAAAGACATGGACCATTAAAATGCAGACCCAAGGAGAACAGGAGCTGTTAAAGTCTGAATCTGGAGGTTAACACTGATGATAAGACACATATGGGCAGATTAGTGAGAAATGAGAGTGACAAAGTGATTAAGTCTACAGAAGAGTGGCAGATGAAATCACTATTTGGTGCCCTGTATAAAGGAATAGAACCAAAAGGATTAGACAGATCTTGAGATACAATGGATTTGTTTGGAAAGGTAAATGTACAGTAATACAATGGTAAAGGAAAAATTCCATTGAGGAAGAGCGAAGTACAGATTGACCTAAAAATATGTATGTTAGTAATACAATGTATTTGTGTGCAAGAGAATGTATTGAATAAGGAAAAAATAAAGGGCAACCAGCAACCAATCCTTGGATTGAAATACTGATGAATGCACAATGAACAGAGTGGTGGAGTGTAATATCTGTTGAATTTAGTGTGTTTTAGATGTGATTTCTAAGAAACACCTTTTGCTAAAAGGTTTTGGACAGTTGTCAAATAATTTTTCCTTGGCGTTGAAATTACATTTTATTAAGGCCACTAGCTCTATGACTTTCTCCATTGTATTATTTCTAATGTACCCCATCAGCACTCATTATTCTTAAAATTAACGTTGAATTGTATTCCTTTTCTATTCCATAGTGATGGCCAGCGGGCAACTCTAGGTTCTGAGAGTGTTAATAATGGTCGATGGGGTGAGTCTCGTTCCCCACCTTTTCTCACCTACTTCCGGCAGGTACGGTCTCAGGAGAGGAAAAGTATCCTGGTGAGGGAGGCATCTTTAGTGTCTCCTATTTCAATTCTGCTTTTTGCCAATCCCCAAGGACGCGTCTATAAGGTTAGTAAACTAAACAGTTTTTTGAAAACATTGAACTACCCTGTGCTCCTTAAAACAATTCTGATTTTGAAAAGACGGCACTGCTTTCTAATAATGATTCTTTCTCCTGGGCTAACCATATTGTGAGTAGATAGTCAAATGAAATGTATTAAAAAGTCAATGAGTATTTTTTTCTGGATGATACATAGGGTTATTCATAAATATATCAAATTACGTGTTTGGTGACATATTCCAGAAGAAAGTGACAAACAATGTAAATTAAGCAATGAAGCATTGGAAGAATAAATTGGGGATTTTTGATGATTTTAATCAGTTTTGGCCAGTATTCTTGAATGAAGACTATTAGTTAATTCCAAAGTATTACTTCAATTTGCAATTACTGTAGAAATGATTTAATAATCTCTTTTGGGGGACAGTCCTAATGACTTAGAATTATTGTTCAGGTAGGCCTATGTACAGCAAACCCTCATTAATATGGACTAAACATGGCCAGAGGTCTGGATTAAGTGAAGTCCAGATGACCTGGGAATTTTATACATGTAATCACAGAGAATTTTTCACCACTATTCTTGTGTGGCCTTAATTGCCGTTTACTTAAAATGGCTCTATGGTGAACAGGAAGCTTCAAGTGTAAACACGTGTAAAGTCGACAAAATCCTATTTGAATAAAATATACCAGTACTTGTAAATTATCGAATGCCCTCAGGAATGAGCTTGGTTATTCTTAAGTAACTTCAATGAGAAATATGTGTTTTTAGCTACATTAATGATGATATTATGCCATTTATTTGATCTATTTACATACTTTAATTAAACTGATCATGTTTGTATTTAATAAATCTGAGAATAGCTTTACAAAATTGTGCTATTTTCTTTTGTAAAATTAATTATGTTGACACAATGGTCAGTCAACTCTACTCAGGCATGCCTAAATTACACCATCCGGAGAAGAAACATACCTATGTGTATAACTTATCTTGCTGAAATATTTAAGGATATTATAGCTGATGATTTTCTTTGAAGCAACATGATATAGTACATCTTGAATTTTAGTATATTTATGACTTAACTGCTGATCCATGTACCACCAAAGAAAGGCTTCTTTTAGCTTTTCATTTTCCAATCACCTCATTCTTTTCCAAGGCTTCCTGTTCATATTCTGGGCTTTTAACATCAAACTTGAGAGTAAAAACCTTGATTTTATCCTTTTTTTTAATCAGAATTTTTTAATTTAGCTATGACAAACTCACAAACCAAACTGGTGACAAGGACCCCAACTTCTTAAATACCTCCACTTTTTTTTACAATGTTCACAGATATGTACTGTCTTTTAGTCCCACATTTCTTTGATTCCATTTTTGTAGCATTGTTTAACTGGCAGAAGAACTCAAAATAATTAGGTTTGTGCTTCAGAAGATATGAACAGACATGGAGAGACCTATTCCCCTATCTTAAACGAATGTGTCATGACTAAGCAATGTGTGGTATTTAGTTGAACAAGTGAATTATTTTCTTCATGTAGCACTGTTAATTCATCATTACAATCATACAGGGAAAATGATGATATTTTTAAATATGGTTTTCATAAATCTCTATCAAAACTTGTAGGCTAACCATATTTTTCAGCCGAGTACAAAGCTATCTTGTCACCCTCTATAAAACCACCTGCACTACATGGCCTCAGTATGTCTGGGTGAAGTGGCTGTCTGAATTAAGGAGGATTTACTTTATGTATAAAAACCATGACTTGTTTACCATTTTAGAATATAATGTTGGTTTTACAAAATACAGATATTGATGGCCTGCAGTTGTGGTGTAATATCAAAGTCTTACTGTAACAGGAATGGAGGACTGAGGTCTTACAATAGGAATATTGAAAATAAAGTGCATATAATACATGGTAATAAGAAAAGTTTACACTTTGGAAATGAAAGCACAAGTGCATGTTCTTATGAAATATTTATAGATTATTTATACATTAGTGGGTATTACATATATTCAGAAAATTAAGGTACATGTCCTCCCATGAAGCCTGGAAGGCCAGTCTGCAGCCTGTAATATTAAGTAACTTCTCATAACTTCTTATAATGAAAAACTATATCTTTGTAATTCCACAGTATTTTATTTAGACACAATCAGGATTTTAATGTCATCATCAGTTATGATATACAAAGTCATCATACCTGATGGCATTGAACGTCGAAACCCAAGGAGTATCTAAATAAAATACTGTGAAGTTGCAAAGTTATAGTTCATCATTATAAAATGAATCAATTCCATTAATTCATGCCTCAAACAACCAATTAATATTTCATAATTTATTAGTACCTTGATTCTGATTGCAGTAAAGCCATGCATTCGAAACACTCATTTGTAAGATGCTAAAAAGGTTTTGGCATCATATTTGGAATTACTCAAATAAAAGATCCAAGAAAGTTTATTCTTGATACTGAAAAAATCATATAAGAATGTTCATAAATTATCAGTTATCGTAGTTATATCAAATTGTATTTTATGAAGAATGATCAAATAAGCAATCTTTTAATTTGTTTTTTTTCCATGTAAGTTTTACCAATGTCAAAAGAACAATGAATGTTAAAGAACCCTTATTATCATGAAAAAGATAATAATGATAGCCCTTAATAAATAAAAAAGCTAGTTGAATGGTGAACTGGAAACCTGTTCATAGAATTTTAATTTGCTCTCAAGGGTGGCTTGAAAATGTAAACTTCTAATTTCCCATATGCAACTCAGAAATTTAGGTGATAATTGTAAATAGTATGTATGGTATAAATAAATGCATTAACAGTAACTAGAATAACACAGTGGAACCTCACTGAATGAGCTCCGCACATAGCCAGTGATAGTAATATGTTCAGATATATTAGTAGTTATTTTTGTGTGCAAAGTTTAATAATATTTTTTGGATAGTTTTAAAAATGACCCCAAAGGAAAATCCAGAAGAAGAAAGCTATAAGATAGTAAAAAGAACAGAGTGAAAAGTAAAATCATTGAAACTTGGGAATAATGTGTGGGCATGATTGATCTAGTACGCACATCAACAATCGGTTGACATCAACGATTTGTATTTTATTTCAAGAACAAGACCAAGACTAAGGAGATAGGTGCTTCAAGGAGAGTGACAAGAATATCTATGCAATGGGCATGTATTCTCAAAAGTGTTGAAAGGTTGCTTCTCATATGGATGAATGAAAAGCAATTGCAATGTAACACTATTAACGAGAATATCATTTATGAGAAGGGTCAAGTGATTTTAGCCGATCTTGTTAAGATGATATTACAAACATCAATTTATGAGGAACCGTGCGTGGTGCAAGAAGTTTACAAGAAGAACCAGCATCCACAGTGTTGTGAGGCATGGTGAAGCAGCAAGCTCAGACTCAAAGGCAGCAAACATCATTAGTGACTTCAAGGAGCTTGCAGATTCAGAGGATTACCTGCCTGAACAGGTTTATAATTGTGCACAAAACAGGTCTATTCTAGAAGAAGATGATGAAGCGACCCATATATTTGCATAAGTAACGGTAGAAGAAAATGCATTACCTGGCCACAAGCCAATGAAAGGTCATCTCACCCTGCTATATTTTACAAATGCTAGTGACGATTTTAAAATTTAACCCATTTCTTTACCATTCAAAAACTCCACAAGCATTCAAGAAGTGTTATGTCGAAAAGAGCAGGCTAAATGTGATGTGGTCATTGGGAGCTGTTGCATCATACCATGTGTATGAAGCATCACCCTAATAAGGCAGTGGCGATGTGTGCCAGATATTTATTTAATGATAATTCTGAGTCACATTTTGGCGTGTTGAAGCATCAGCGATCGACAAATGTCTCTAGATAGCTTTCTAGTAAGAAGGAATTGGGTGCCTATCATAAATATTAAACTAATTATTTTTGTTCTTTTTTGCTTTAACAAAACGAGCTCACATTCTCGGTTGCTTCATTCAATTATAGAAGGAAATACAAACATGATCCATAATCCTGAACAATCTATTTATAATTTTGTTTGAATAGACCTTGCAGATAATTTTTTCATATGGAATGCATTATTGTAATTTACATCAATTTATATGCAAAAAGTAGTTTCACTAAACAAGTGTTTCTCTTTTTGAGAAAAATCGCAGGATAAATTTGTTCATTGTATGAGGTTCCACTGTATATGCTATTGTGATGCCATGCTTAAAATGAGAGGTCATTACCCCGCAAAGTAATCATGTAATTACATTTTGCAGAAAGAAATTTTATTCTGAAAATTGTATTTGAATTGGGCTCAAAAAATGAATGCATTTTCAAAAAATACATTAATTATCATGTACTAAATGTTCGCTATAAAACAATTGCATAATAGAGTGGAAGATTGATTGCATCAATGAACATGTAACCTCAGAAAAAATGAAATCAAGCCATTACATTGTTACCAATACGTTTTTGATTAATGGAATGCTATAAATTATTAGAAATTCTTTAAAATTAAATTTTTTTTCTTGATAAATATATATTTAATATTGGAATTTTGTGGTGCTACCACTACATTACTAACTAGTAAAATTTACATAAAATATTTTTATTAAATATTTTAGGTACCAAGGAAATTAGCTGACAGTTCCAGTCAGGTGGCATTAATTCTCCAGGGAAAGAAGGAATTGGAACTTCATTGTGATGAAAGGTAAAACGCTACTTTTTACCTTATTCCAGTCTTGGTAATAAGAAGAGGTCATTACTTATTTTCAAGATTTTCATCTTGATGAGTATGATAAACATCTAGATATTAAATTGAGGTTACAATGCAGGTAAGGCATAATGCATAATTTCTCGTTTTAATGAGCTTGTGAAGGATAAGAATCTGATTACACAATTTTCAATCAACTGGTCCAAAGAGTATACCAGAATTTTGGAATTGACATCATATGTCATTGAGTAGAAATTAAAGTGATCTGATACATCATCCAAAATATGTTGCTCAAGTAGAATTCAAAGACTTTAAAATAAGTAAAAGATATTTTTGATTTATAGTGATGATAAATTATTGAAGGATGTATACATGATAAATCTACAATATTATAAATAAAACTGTTGAAACCATGAAAATCAATTACAGGGAAGGATCGAATTTTTGTCATGAGGGGACAAATGAATGTGTAAAATTGAGGCATGTGTAAACATATTTTGACATTTTTCAAGTAAGTATCTCACTGGATATGATAAAATGGGGAATGTAACCAAAATGAAATTAGCTATTGCATATGTGTACTTCAGATGTAGTTAAAAAAAAGTCTTCAAACTGTTTAGACATTTTCTTATGTTCAATATTTGTGGTGGGAATTCCTAAATACCGTAATCCTTCATAAATTTAGATTATCCATTGCTTCATCTCTTCCACCCACCTTCACCTCGTGCAAAGGCAGTAAATGACATTTTAATCTAATTAACTACGGTAATCAACCTGAAGGTTGGTTTTGTAGATGAGGGTAGAGCTTACCAAGTACTAAGGCCAATGGCATGTGAAATTCATACATCTGGAAAGGAGGGGGGGGACAGCAGTTTCTTTCCCTGGGCCAACTTTGGCTTCCCAGGAACATCTGTCACCTGAAAAATCATGAAGCTCTGGTGAAGCTGAGGATAACCAGAATCGTGCCCAGGAATCAAGCCTGCATCTTCTGGTCAGCAGTCCTGCACTCTACCCACTGGACTACCACATCCCTGACAATTCAGTCAACTAGAGTATTTCTTTATCCCTTTGTCAAATAATTTACTTGAGTAATACATACTCGTATGCATAGAATAATGTTGATGTGTCATCTAAAGCAATGCTCCATATTAGTTTGATGTATTTGTAAAATATATTTGCTCTGCAGTCATGATTGCTGTGCAAATTAGAAATAATAAAACTGCCAAAAAATATTTGCACTTGAAGCGGACATGACATATTGATGAAAGAGTGATAGTCAGCACCTGATGATCTTGAACATCAGGCTAACAAACAAAACACTTACCCTTGTGATTGCATGCACTGCTATAAAGGTCTGGGAGGCTGATGATTATTTGATTCATGTGTACTGGGGATTTCAAACAAGGTCAGAGAAATAGGAGGAATAGACTTGAACTTGTGTTAAGGTGAGCATCCTCTTCTTTGGTGGTGATATATGAGAAAGGAGGAGCACATTTTACTTGGATATGTACAATCAAAGTTTCTCTGTCTTTTGCCGCCTCTTCAAGGTTATGGATGTGAGTAAACTTAACAACTTAATGAAACTTTGTTGATATGGTTTGCCAAAAATCCTATGATACCCATAAACTTGAGACAATTGTGTCCAATAATTGTTCATGTTGTTTTTTTTTAATTTTTTCAAGATACCAAGATACTTTTTGCTCTTTACACATTGCAACCAACAAAAAATATTTGCATGTTAGATTTTTTTCATACTGGTTTCAAAAACTGCAGAAAGTGCTTTGGCATCTCCTTGGGTAGTGGCCCCTTGCATAATTGTGAATGCATGCAAGTCAATAAATGTGTAACTTGGGGACTGTCCATATTGAGTTATTTATTCATTCCAATTTCAGAGCATTAACTGGACTGTAATTATATTTGTGGTACCATTTCAACATATTACATGTAAACTTTTTCATTTTACGCTAAAGCCTCTGATTAATGTCTTTCTTAAACTTTACAGGCAAGCACAAATGCTGGTTGGTTTGAGGGAGGCCATGTGGCAGACTGTGGAGTTCTTTGTTCGAGAAGAAGGTCGGATTAGCACAGGAGATCCACGGTATCGAACCATATCTGGATTTCATCAACGACTTCTTCGTCTTTTGCCAGAGCTTCTTCGATCTGACCCCACTGTCCCCAAAGATGCAAAAGGTGGTTCATCAAGAGATGGCAGGCCCATCCCTGACGATCAGGATTCCAGATTTTACAGGAACTCCGCTAAATTCCCTGAGCTTCCTAGCACCAAAGAAAAGGGACCAGAGCAAAGGGATATAAAAAGCCTTCTGGATATTCAAGAAATTCGGGAGATTAGGTCCTCCAAAGGATTAATGGACACACGAGACTTGAGAAATACCAGGGATTCCAAAGGAGGTAGAGACATGAGGGACTCCCGGGAGTCCAATTTGTCTGAGCCGAAGGAGAACAGGAGCATCCGGGAAGTGATGGATGTGAAAGATGTCCGGGATTTGCGAGATGTGAAGGATGTGAGGGATATAAGATCGTTAAGGGATATAAGAGAGGTTAAGGATTCCAGGGAGTCATTGAGAGATGCAAAAGCAAAAGATAATAGAGAATCTCGGGACATCAGGAACTTGCGAGATGTCAGAGATCCGTGGGAAGCAAGAAGGGATTCAAGGGATACCAGGGAACCTTGGGGTGGAAGAGATTCCGCAGATGCAAGGGAGCCCAAGGGATTGAGAGATGTACGAGATTCTAGGGATGCCAAGGACATCCGGGATTTAAAGGATTCCAGGGACCTGCGGGACTCCAGGGACCTTCGGGACTCCAGGGACCTTCGGGACTCGAGGGACCTTCGGGACTCCAGGGACCTTCGGGACTCCAGAGATATTAGGGACTCCAGGGATATTAGGGACTCCAGAGATATTAGGGACTCTAGGGATATTAGGGACTCCAGGGATATTAGGGACTCCAGGGATATTAGGGACTCAAGGGATATTAGGGATTCCAGGGACATTAGGGATCTTAGAGATTCTAGACATCCAAGGGACTTGAGAGATACTAGAGATTCCCGGGATCTAAGAGATTCCAGGGACATTAGAGACTCAAGGGATGTTAGGAACCTGAGGGATGTTAGAGATTCCTGGGATCCTAGGGACTCCAGGGATGTGAGGGACTCCAGGGATCTTCGAGACTCCTGGGACACTAGAGACAGTAGGGATTCGAGAGGTGCTAGGGATTTCAAGGATTTCAGAGACTGTAGAGATTCTAGGGATTTTAGGGATGCAAGGGAAGGTAGGGATTCTAGAGACTTGAGGGACCTGAGAGATGTCCCAGAAAGCAGAGATATGAGGGGCACTCGGGATTCCTGGGACTACAAGGATTCACGTGACATGAGGGACTCCAAAGACTCTAGAGATTCAAGGGACACAAGGCACTCGAAAGAGAGTTGGAACTTCTCGGACACATGGGATAGTCGAGATAGCAGGGGCCTCAAAGAATCCAGGGATGCCAAGGATTCAAGGGACTGGAGGAGTCAAAGGGGGGACACAAGAGATTATAGGGATTTGAAGGAACACAGGGATTCGAAGGTCATTCGGGATGCCCATAGCCTTAGAGATGCAACTGTTACGTGTGAGACCAAAATGTACCGGGAGTCAAGAGATTATTCAGATTACAGGGGTAGTAAAGATCCACGGGAGAGGAAGGATAACATCCAGAGTGACAATGATAAAGATTTTGTGGCTGCGGAGGGGACACTCAAGAATGATCGAATTACAAAGGCACTGTATGAATCAAAAGGCTCTCGAGAGAGTCTTCGGAATTCGAAAGCCTCAAGGGAAGATGAGGAACTACCTGATCAATGGGATGCACCGAGGCACTCGGTTATTACAGATTCAGCTGATGTAAAAGGCAGTACGTGGTATTCAAAGGATGCTGATGACTGCAAGGGTCATGTGGAAATACAGAGCAACAGAAATAATAGGGATTACAGGAGTATAAATGAACAGGAAGTGGTTGACATGGAGTATTCCCGTGACCAGCAGAGCGATGCCAAACTCAGGGAGTTGAAGGGTAAAGGGGAGTTGAAGGATGTTAGGACAAGTGTTGCTCTCAAAGAGTCACTGTGTGTGCCTAGGTCTAAAAGTTTAAGGGATAATCGTGATTGTAGTGACAATGTTGCATTGCACAATTCATATGCTTCGTCGTACAGTGAAGTAGACTCTCAGCCCCTGGACATCAGCTATTGCAAGGACTTGGATGGTTCCTCAAGGTTTGCTGTTAGTCCAGTGAGGCGGAGAGGTTCCTGGAGGGATAGTGAAGATAAAAGTAGAGATAATAGACTGAGGGATGTGACTGATGTTTGTGAGAATAGGAGTGTGAAGGTTGAGCCAATGTTGAAAGGGGAAAAGGAGGAGGATAGGTGGGAAAAGTGCAGCTCTGTCAATGGCCGCTGAATAATGTTGCTGTTAGTGTTTGTTAGGCAAGTTGGAGAATGTGTGTTTTTGTGCGCATGCAAGTGTTACAAATGGAATGTGGACTAGGAAAATTTTTGATTGCTCCTTATACCTAAATTTCCTTAAGTACTGTTCTGAGTCATATGACTGCAAGACATTTGAGGAAGGTTTTGGGTAGTTCAACACCATTTTTATATTTATTAATTTAAAAAAAAAGTATGTGGAGGTAGGTTGATACAAGAATTGAATAATCATTGATTGCTAATGCATGATAGCTATTTGTCTCATTTATATTAGCTGGAAGTTGATCTCGAAATATGACCAAGTTAGAGTGAATCTAAGTTATCAGATGACTAAAGTTGTTGCTTGCTCTTTTTAATTATTAATTTACTTTTATAGTGTATATTTTCTGCGAATGGAGAGTCCTTCATATTGATTATCAAATTGCCCTATTTGATCTGTTTGGAAGTGGATGCTAGCTATTTATTATAATTTACGATAACTGTGAGTATATTGTTTGTATAGAAACAGCTGAAAGGTTTTACTCATATATTTGCATGTGATTCTTGTAAAACTGATGGGCTACTCCAGTATTTTAGAAAACATTTCTGGGAACATGCAATGTGCTGACTGTATAAGCTTTATTTAAGTCTTTGTCGTCAATTAGTCAGCAACTGACCCTCTGCTTAATTTTTTTGGTGCAGAAAAATTGTTGGAAAATGTTATAATTTTTGTGAAATCAATGATTGTAAAAAAATGTTATTTATATGATTTATGAAAATGTCTGCTTCTATCACCTTTCATAACTACAAATATTTGCAGAAAATTTTGATGTTAATGTTATCATAGATGGGTTGTTGTCTATGAATTTTTAGTGTTTTCTGAATGTGATTACTTTAGGAGTTCCTAATTTGATATTGCCCCTGTGCACTTAAATTAAACATAAAAGGCCGATGAAAATACTTTTCTTTTACTGTAAAAATCATAGTTTAACCATTAGAAGTCAAAGAGAGTAGTCAATTTTAGTTATTAACAGCAGAATTTGAATCAGTCAAAGGATGATTTCTCATATAATCTTCACACAGCTTCTCATATCTGTCTTCATTACAGGCCAGTAGTATTTACCAATTGTTGCACTAACAAAGTTAATGAGAGAATTTATAACTATAAAAAATTGAGATTATCAGCCATTTTCAAAAGTTAAGATCCATGAGACTTAATAATGCAATTGAGCACAAATGGCAGAAGTGTTTTTTTATTAGCTCTGTTTAATATAATCTTACTTGTTCACTGGTTCACTTATAACAGCTCCATTGTTTGGAAAGTTTTAAGGCCTCCTGGTTAATTGTCCACTATCACATAAAGAGCCTTTGAGTGACAAGTTGTCCTAAAAATTATTGCATTCAATGGCTGTAGTGTGTGTGGGAAAATTTTTTCTTAATGACCCTTTTAAAAGAAGGTGCTGCATTTTATCATTGCAAAGCAATGTCAAGATGTTAAATGATAATCTGATACATTCATTTAATAATTTAAATTTGAGAGAGAATCCAACTATTCCACTATTGTCCTAATCCTATAATCAGCATGATGTTCATGTAAATTAAAGGAACTGAAAATGACTATGGGCACAACTGGAGTAATTGCTGTTTAGCTTTGGATAGTTCATGTGTTCAGGTATGTTTGGAAGTGATTTTCATCTTCAAAAAGCTTTTATAAATACCCATTTCATAAGTAAGAAAATTCTGGAAAAATCACGATTGAAAATAATACTTTGTGGGACGTGGACTTAGTGATGGCCTCTTGTAGCTATTGTAACATGAAAATAGTCTAGAATTGATTTGCAAATTCTTTGCCATAATGATTATGATATTAAACAGAACTTAAATTACTACTCTTGAACCCAATTGTGGAGTTTTTTGGCAAGGGTTTTTTTTTATCTATATATTAAGTTTGAAGAAATGTCAATTTACAAATATTATTGTTGATCCATCACTCAACTGTCATGGTTTTTGTCAACATTTATATCTGGTCCATAATTCTCAATTTACAAAAGTTTTCTTTATCCATTATGTAGCTGTTGTTGGCGACCTGTTGGAAATCATAACATGACGAGAAACCTATTACCAACTCTCAAGTGAAGTTATATTCAATGTGTGGTTTAATGGCAATAAGAATAAACATGCCAAAAAGCATCTGTTTTTCATTAAAAAATATATTGATCTACCGACAAAGTAAGTCAGAAGTGGTGGAAAATGTGTTCTTTAAGGTTATTGACATCTTGCACAAGGTAAAGTGATTTGTATTGAATGAGAGATTGAAGGAGTTTCCGTCCACTTCAGGACAAATTTTTTGCATAGATGACAAGGAATTTGCATTAGATTCTGAATGAAGAATAAGGTGTGTTGGACTTGATAGTGTTAATAAAATAGTTTGCTATGGATTGGTAAGTGTTACTTTGTATTAGTGTTCACATTAATCAAAGTAATAAATGAACAACCTGATATTAATATAAATTTGATTCCCTCGTGATGATTTCTTGCCTTTCACCCATTCACCAACGGTAGGTGTTTTTTTGTGTCTAAGAAGAAAAGCTGGAATTTCAAAGACATTACACTGAAGTTTTAATCAGATATTTAAGAGGTGCTATGGGAACTACACTAATTGATTTTAACTTTAGTATTAGAAGCAGTAAAAATAGTATTATGAATCACATCACTACATCTACCAATTGATATATAACTAACCCTTTTACTGCCATTTTTGATGGCTTAATTCAGAAGAAATTCCATACAAATGAGTTATTTTACTTCATATTTTTAGAAAGTACACACTTATAAGCATTTCCTCATTTGTGAATTTTTATTTTGTTTTTTTTTTACCATGAACCCATTTCATAATGTTTTGAACAATATTTAAGACAATGATTATCTATTATTGGGAAAATAAGAAAATTCTGATTGTTTAGTGGTGCAGAAAGGTTTATTACTATTAAAAGCTTAATTAGTAAGATTTTAAAGGTATTTGCACTTGCTTTAATGATGATTCTGGGAATTAAGACATAACTATACTTAGTGACCTTTAGTTGTAAAATATTACATGTTTGGGAAAGAGCTGTATTAGCTACTTCATAAAATTCCAAAAATATGAAAGCACATACTTGCGGGTGGTTATTCTAATGGTTAATGGACTTGTTTATTAGCCAAATGTTTGTAGGTTCCATTCGAAGCATGTGTGAATGTGTAGGAGTTGACCCCGAGGTCAATTCATTTGACTTCAAGGTAATGATAAAATATAATTGATTGAGAATAGGAGGACCACTAACATTTTGAAGGTAAACACTTTTAATTAGGCTGGCATAATGTATTATTTTGTTAAAAATTAATTTTTGTTTTTTTAAGTACTAGATTACTGCATCCAATACATTAGAGTTTAAGCAAGTTAAAGCCTTTTGATGAGTCTGTAATTTACAATCATTGAATCCTCAGTATAGGTTTTCCATTGTTATGGTTAAGTATAGAATTATTTATCAAAACCACTCGGGAGCCAAGCCACATGGGATGATTTTTAAAAGTATTAGGTTATAATTCATTTTCAGCTATTTGGATGTCTTAATGATTAGAACATATTGATAAAATGACATTTTCCTTTTGATGAAGACAGATGAATGTGAAAATGAAACATTCTGCTGGCCGTAGCATTTGTGGAAACCTTTTTAATTAGAAGCCATGCTGACACAAGGTACAGGATTATTTTCAAAAGTTGTCACTATCTTCCCAAGGAACTGTGATTTAGGTGCTCTTATTTCAGAATAGAACTAGCATGATATATTTAATCATACTGTTTCATGAATAACACCATATTTCATATGATAGCACATAGGTTTGCCAATGGACTATTGCAAGACTACCAATCAAAATGTAATCTACCTGACGGTATCAGTCATAGGTATTTTTTTTTCAAAAAACTAGAAAACTCAAGAGGTTTTAAGGGAGATTGAATGTAGATATGCAATATTATATTTTTAAATCAAAGATACTTTTAAAAATCATTTCTGTTGCACATTATGAAAAATTTTAGAAATTGTAATTGGGTGCTTTCATTGAATATGTCAAGGCAGCAACTTATTCCAAGCTTAAATCCTTGCTGATTTTTTCATTTTGTCATGTTTACCTCAGTCTTTGAGAAATCAAGAAATCTAATTGCTTAGTTACAATGGACATCATTTGTGGATGCGTACACATTTTGATGTAAGAAAATTAGGACTATTAGTCAATAGGTCTGATATTACACCATTGAAAGATGAAGTATCTTAATCTCCTTGTGCATCTGCAAGAATAAAATTGCAATTTGATTAAAACTTTTGTCTGGGAGGACTTCACTATTCACAAAATTTTAAACTCTTGTTGGCAAACTTTCATTCACTTGAAATTGTGGGAATAGATTACTGACTCTGGATCTTTAGGAATCTAATTTTCATATTTCATATAACTGTCATCAATCTTAGTCATATTTGTCTTAAGATCTTGGCATAAACCCCATGCATTTTTGACCTCTCTCTGAAATTCTTTCTTTGAGCAAAGGGGTACATTTAAATTTCAGGCTTTTTGTGGAATTTAATGTTTTTGTACTTGGGTTTCCTATTATACTTTCATGTAGTATCGTATGAACTCCTACCTCAGGTATAGAAAATGGTTGTCTTCATTACAATTTTCAATTATGTCACTATTGAGTTAGTAATAAGTAACAATATTTTGTTGAAAGTACTTCCTAAAATATTTCCGAATCTTAAATATATCATTTTCTTACAGCTCTCATGTGGTGCTGCTTAATATGCATTGGGCTAACGGAGATATAACCCTTCTACTAATACTTACATACATACATTATATCTCTCCAGTTAAACTGAATCTACAGGCATTCAACCTCAAGTAGCATGAGTAGTATTCTGCCCCATTATGGTGCAGAATATGGCTTCTTCTGTGAAAAATTTTGGTAACAACAAAATTAACAGGAACTAAGCTTTGCCCAAAGATTTAAAGTGATACATGAAAATACAGTTTGCTGGGGAACCCTATTACCTAAAAATTCCATTTAGAAATAATCAGTAGTTCTGTGGGAAGTTGTTTACCCCCATGACCTTATTTCAACTCCCTTAATGCCCTTCCTCTTGCCATCAAGTAAGCCTGAACCTAAGCTATCCTCATATATGTCATACTCTCATTCCATGTCTAACCTTGCTGGCCTAATGGCTTTAGCATACAATTTAGCTCAATATTCCTTCCACATACTTGATCTTTTTTGGTTCAACTAATATATTTCCTGACTTATCTTTGATTGTTTGCAAATATTTTCCCTTTTTACCTCCTGAAGGTGAGTTAACCTTCCTGTATAATGAATCTATTTAACCCTTTTTCTGTAAACTTTCCATGTCCTGGCAACTGCATGTTCCACCATCATCCTCTCACCCTATTTGATGCATTCCTCAGTTTATTGTTGAATTCATATACTTTACAAACCTTGGTATTTATATTCTTCCATTTCCTTATCTCATCATTCTAATCATAACATAATTCATGGTTTCTTTGTCTTTTTCCATTAACAGTTCCATAGTTTCTCTTGCAGCTTTTGATACCCCTTTTTTGATATACTATATTCCCATTTTTCCTCGATAGTACTCAAGCTCCTTTCCTTCACTCATGATTTTCTATACAGCCTGCTGATACTCCTTCCTTGTCAATCCAGTTAATGATTCTACATTCTATTTCATAATCCAAATTCCCTGTCTTATCTTTTTGAATTGAATGCATATGATTACTAATTGTGATCTTAGTCCACATCAGCTCCTGAAAAATGAATTGATTATGCTGTTCCTAAATTTTTGCCACTATAACTATGCTATAATATAGTATAATGATACCTTCCTGAATCAATGGTATTTTCCATGTGTACCTATACTTTTTTTGGTATCTACACTCAGTGTAGGTGATGATAAACTCCTGTCTCCTGCAGAACTGTTGCTTTCTCCCCATGTTCCTTCCTTATTCTTTAACTGTAGTCCCTCTCTTCCTTTACCTACAATCATAATCCAATCACCCTGTTGACTTTCTCCCTATGATTGCCTAGTCACATGTATCTTGTATGATAATAATGACTAAGTTCATTGGTTCTGATTTTACTTCCACTAATAATATTTTATCACCCACTTGCTCTATGTTTACAACACTTGGACCTACCTTTGTGTTCCCTTGCTGAAACTTTCCCCCCACTGTATAAAAAACCATAAACACAGTAATCAACCTGGAGGTCGGTTTGGTAGGTGATGGTAGAGTTCACCCAGTACTATGCTCAACAGCATGTGAAATTCATACATTAGGATCTTTCCCTGTGCCGGTTATTGTTTCCCAGGAAGATCTGGTACCCAAAAAATAACATAGCTTGAGTGGAACTGTAGGTGCCCGGTAATCGAACCTGGGCCCTCTGGTCAGTAGTCCAATGCTCTACTCCCTGGAATACCGTGACCCACCCTCCACTTTATGTTACTCTCTAATTCTTATTACTCCATTGATCCCCTCAATCCTTCAACCTCTCCTCTCGTAGCCCTAAAGTATTTTTTCCTCTTTCCATCTCTCACTTTAAATCTCTACCTTTCCTGCCCTCATCATTATCCAAACATTCCAATTCCCTATTCTAACTAATTTAGTCTTTTTCTTCATTTTCTGTACTACTGCCATTGTTGCTTTTGCTTTGCAAGGATTTTGAGAGGTGATGGCCATGGAATTTCCTGATGTGGGACATGACACATGGACAATTGGGTTGAGCCCAGTCAGGACTCATTTTCAGGTGTCCATGCTTAAAGTCTTGGGATAAATAATTGCCTGCTGCCTTCCTCTATAGTATTTTGAACATGACACCATCGCTCAATGGCTACCTCACTGGAGTCGGATACCTTTACCGCCACCTAATTGAGAAACATACTGCACACTCATTGCCTTTGTCTAGCTCCTCCTGTTTGACCTTTGAGTACCCTACCGTGAGTATCATTACTCCCACCAGTACAGCTGTAAGGGTCATCAAAATGACCAAGTCCTTCCACCACAGCAAGGGAGGGTAGATGATAATGTGAATCACAAATTAGACAAGTTGGAATGGGCTGTTGTAGTAAAATTTAAATTACAAATGGCTCATTGCATTAATGAGGTTTGATTTCATTGGAAAACTCTTCTGTGTGGTCCTAATGGCTGAGACTTTCACCTACTTTTTCTCCAAGGTTCAGCATTCCCTGAAACAAATTTTGGAGCTTCACTGGAAGTATCCTGGAATCTTTGACCTATGGAGGCAATAAAATGGTCATGATGGAAATGGGATAGCAAAATTAAAATCTCTGATTATAATTAAAATTTATATTCCAAGGTTTATTGCCACTTTGACACCCATATATGCTAAAGATTTCCTTTGAACTACTTTACTCTAGCATCTTATCAAAAAGAAACTTCACATTTTGTGAAATTGGTGAGGGAAAGGTAAATTTTGACTTAGCTATCTCCTGTGAATTATGAATATTATATTCAATGTGTGTTAACCACTTGGTAAACGCAGGAATTTGGAATACATTTAGATATTGCCATGATATGTATGCTTAAATGATGGGCTTCAAAAAAGATCCATCCACTTGTATCAAACTAATGTTGGCTTATGATGATCATACTTTACAAAATTTCTGGCTGGATATACAGCTAAAGTAATTTTATGATAGTTTAGATCCAAGGCCATCAGTGTACATATGACTGGAAATGTGATTTACGAGTCAAGCTAATATCACCCAAAGAGACTGTTTGGCAAAAAAGTATTCTATTTGCAGGACATATTGCAATTTGAAGTTCAAATTTAGTTTTTTCATCACTCTTCTTGGATTGAAAGAAATTGACAGATTTTGAACAAATCCTTACTAATTAAATTTCATTATTAAATTTGAAAAAAATCTCTTTGTGCCCCATTTCAGATTTTATCATAATATACTTTGTAAACAGAATTTCTGTTGTTAAATTTCAAATTTAGAAATTTGCTATGTACTGGTGTTTTTTTTAATTAGGCAAAGTCACACAGTTTATTTCTCACTATGTTCCTACAATGAAGATAATGCTGAATATTTTGGCCATGTTTTCTCTTCCTAAACAAGGATCTCAATGCATTAGTAAGGATGAGCCCCAAATTTGGTATTGTGTTATTGCTGTAGCTGGCATTGAGTTCACCATAATGGAGACTTCAATGCACGATGTAACAAAATTGAACTGTTAGGGTTTCCTTAAGTGAAACTTTTATATTGTTTTGCAAAATTGCTTTGTTAATCTCAGATGATATTAAATAAATTCTCTTATGTGAATATACCACAAACACAGTAATCAACCCGAAGGTCGGTTTAGTAGGTGATGGTAGAGCTAACCCATGTACCAAGCCTGACGGTTAAAGCAGAGCCGACGAACTTGGTCATTGTGCAGGTATACATGCCACCGAGCAATCACAAGTAGGAATAAGTCGATAGGATGTACGATGAGTTAGAGGATATCATCGCGCGTGTTCCTGCAGGGAAACATTTGATAGTGATGGGGGATTGGAATGCGACGGTAGGCGAAGGAAGAGAGGGTGGTGAGGTGGGGGACTATGGGTTAGGCACGAGGAATGAACGCGGAGAGAAAGCGATTGAATTCTGCAGGAGACAGGGGTTAGTCATCACCAACACATGGTTTAGACATCACAAAAGGCGAAGGTATACATGGAAAATGCCAGGTGACTCAGAAAGGTGTCAGTTAGATTATATTATGGTTAGGCACAGGTTTAGGAACAGTGTGATGAATTCGCACAGTTTCCCAGGAGCGGATGCGGACTCTGACCACAATTTAGTTGTTATGAAATGCAACGTCCGTTTCAAGAAGATAAGGCAAGGGCGGCGGGTTAGGAAATGGAACTTAGAAGCATTAAATGGATTAACGAGGAAGGAGTATCAGCAGGCTGTAGATAAAATAATGGATGAAGGTAAAGAACTGAGTACAATCAAAGAGAAATGGGAATGTATCAAGCAAGGGATATCAGAAGCAGCAAAAGACACTATAGAAACCGTTAAGGGGAAAAGAATAAGGAAACCATGGGTCACGGATGAGATGATTGCAAAGATGGATGAGGGAAGAAGATGGAAGAATGTAAACACAGAGTTAGGCAAAATGAAGTACAAAGAGTTAAACAATAAATTGAGAAGGGCCACAAATAAAGCAAAAGAAGAATGGTGGAAAACCCAATGTGAGGATATGGAAAGTTTACAGAAGAAGGGTGAAATTGGTGCTCTATACAGCAAGGTTAAGTTATTATCGGGAAGTAAGAAGGCAAGATCTGTGCTAACAGCTAAAGATAAATGGGGTAAGATAATAGTTGAACCAGGAAAAATCCAAAAGAGATGGAAGGAATATATAGAAACACTGTATGGTAAAGAACTTAGGCTGACAAGGTTAGACATAGGAAAGGAACATGACGTAAAAGAAGATAGCTTAGGTCCAGGCATACTCGACGATGAAATAGAAAGGGCATTAAAGGAGATAAAAGCAAATAAGGCCGTGGGGGCGGACAACATACCTGTAGAACAGTTGAAATGTTTAGGAAAATGCGGGAAGAAGGCCCTATATGGACTGATTCGTAGTATCTATGAAGAAGGAATCTGGCCGGAAGATTTTGTGAGATCGGTGTTAATTCCTATTCCAAAAAGGCAAAGTCTATATCATGTGAGGATTACAGAACAATAAGTTTGATATCCCACGCAGCTAAAGTTATTCTCAGGATCATCAACAAAAGGATAGAGAGTAAGGCAAATGATTACTAAGGGGATGATCAGTTTGGGTTTAGGAAGGGAAGAGGTACGCGTGATGCCATTGCAGTAATGAGATCACTAATTGAGAGGAATATAGAATACAACCAGGACGTTTTTGCCTGTTTTGTAGATTTCGAAAAAGCGTTAGAGATAGAGTGAATTGGGAAAAATTAATGCGTGTATTGCAGAGAATAGGAATGGATTGGAGGGACAGGAGACTGATCCACAACCTGTACATGTCTCAGACTGCTCAGGTGCGAGTGGGGAACGTAGAGTCCGGATGGGCAGTGTTAGGAAGAGGGTTAAGGCAGGGTTGCCCATTGTCACCGGTGCTGTTCAATGTATACGTGGAGGAAATGATTAAAGAGGCATGGGAAGAACTAGAGGTAGGAATGAAAGTCGGAGGGGAATTCATAAAATCGGTTAGGTTTGCTGATGACCAAGCATTAGTTGCTCAGTCAGCCAAGGGATTGCAAGCATTGCTGAGTGAATTAGAGGTTCAGTGCGATAAATATGGGATGAGAATCAATATTAATAAAACAAAGGTTATGCGATTTTCCAGAAAGAAAAAGGCTAAGCTAAATATTAAAATAGGCGGGGAAAGAATAGAACAGGTAGAGCAGTTTACATATCTCGGAAGTGTTTTGGACCAATACAGTCAAAGTGGTAGTGACGTAAGGAGAAGAATTGCGCTAGGCAAGGAGGCTTTCTCAAGGAGGAGGGAATTGATGACGGGGACGTTGAGTAGGGATGTTAAGACAAGATTCGTAAAAACTCTGATATGGAGCGTAGCTATGTACGGCGCGGAAACGTGGTCACTGAAGCAGGAGGATAGACGTAGATTGGAGGCTTTTGAAATGTGGGTGTGGAGAAGAATGGAGAAGGTGAAATGGACCGAAAGGAAAACAAATGAGGAAGTACTAGAGATGGTGGGTGAGGAGAGGGGTTCGTTGAGAGAAATCCTATGGAGGCAGGAAAAATGGATGAAAGGCGTATTGAGCAGTAGTGGAATGTTAAGAAGGTAATAGAGGGGAGAATGTTGGGCAAGCGAGGTAAGGGCAGGAACAGGATAGGGATGTTGGACGGGATGAAGGGAGGAAAGTAGTACACCGAGATGTGGAGGGACTTGATATAGATTAGTTTGATAGGTGGGGAGTCACAAAATGTTTATTTGATAATTGTCCATCCAAAAACCTACCTTAAACGGTAGATTACCTAATAATAATAATGTGAATATACACTTCGAAAATAGTTTCTACTCAGTTCAATTTTAACTATTCAACTGAATCATGTGGTCTACGATCTACAAATGCATAAGCTAAATGTATGGACATGTCTCGATTATGTTATGAGTGTGTTTAATTGTATCAAGCTACACATCTTACTTGCCAAGTAAAAACACAATTCTCAATAAGTAAAATGAGGAAGCCACATTCAATACAGATGACATCTTGGAGCTCGAGAGGGCAGTAGGCAATACTTTGAATGTCTATAGGTTAGCAGGATAATAATAAGAAAAATTTGAAAAAGCTGATGCCATGGAATGTAAGACTTGAGAATGAGGCCTAAAAAAGTTAAATTTCATCAGGTATCATTATATTATCATCACAATAGGGACATGAACCCCCGATTTTAGGGCTAGCAGCCAGATGCATCACTCACCTAAATACACAAACCTATGCATATATTGCAAAAAACTAATTTTTCTTTTCTCTTACCCTCAACTGGTTTACCAATTCCATGTAAATGTACCAATTTCCTCATTTCTAAGTGTTTTGCAACAAATGGCCAAAGTAGAAGGGACATAAGAGTCGAGCTAGGCAAAGAAATTTTCATAAGGGAATTGGTGAGAGGGATGTGAGTAATGATGTAAAAATGGGCTTGTAAAATATTGATATTGAACATGGTTTTTTATGATTCTGTAAAAGGTCATTGAGGCAGGACGATAGGCATACATTGGAGGTTTTTAAAGTGGGTGTGAAGATGGATGGGAAAGGTGAAGTGGACAAAGGAAAACAAATGAAGAACTCCTAGGATTATCAGGGGAGAAGAGAGGATTTTTGGGAGAAGTCAAAAGGAGATACGAAAGGTGGATGCAGGCAATGGGATGTTGAAGACAGTGATAGAGGGGAAGTAGTTAGAAAAGCGGGGAAGGGTAGGAAAAGGCTAAAAATGTTGGGTGGAATGAAGGGAGATGGAATGTATGCAAAATTGAAGAGTTCATTCTAGTGTGTTATATCAGGTTGTGTTTTGCTAGGGGAGAGAATTTATCGTTAATTAGTTTTTGTCCATCAAAAGCCTATCTTAAGTAGTAGAAAAGCGATGAATATTATTACCCCGTTGTAAGAGGGGTTTTTGATTGGTTTCCTAATGAACCTCAATATTAGTGACTAAACGTTTAAAAGTCATTGACATTCATAAAATGTCAAAAATAATTCGTGAGCAGTGCGTACGAACTTCTCTGGTATGGGTATCTGCTCTGCTAGTTGTCAGGAATAATTTTTGAATAGTGTATAGCATTAAACCAAATAATAGAAATTAAGTGCACGCCTGGTATCACGCAAAACGGCAATACACCAACGACGCGAGGGTTGCATAGCTATAGAGACCTACCTTTTGAACGGAGAAGAAGATATTCGGAAGAAGTATTATAGTACGGGAGCTGGTGTTATGCTGTGAACCTGATATTTACAATTATAAGATTTTCTCACGTTTAACGAGGATACCTAGCAGAGTACAAAAGAGACAAGTCTTACAAGTTACCAGCTGTCTTTTCCCCAGGGGGGGATGAAAAATTTGCGAATCGGACATTTTTTTTTTCGTCTTAAACCTAGTCAAACGATCAATTGGGATGCCAAGACCCCGTTTTGACCATTTTAAGACGATTTTGGTGCGCCGATTCCGAAAACCGGGCCCGCAAAGTTAAAAAAAAAAATTCGCGAATCGGACATACTTTTACACTGCTAAAACTTAGCCAAACGATCAATTGGGATACCAAGAATAAACCTAAACGTTTATCAATTTCAAATAAAGTATTTCGGCCAATTATTTCTCTCCCGCACTAATATATAACCGAGTTACTCACACCCAGTTGGTGATGCTAATTTCGTTCAGTAGTTTATGCCTTCTCGTTCTCCGTTGCAGTGAAGATGTTGGCCACGGCGAGTTCGGATATCATATTCCTGGCAGAGGGACTCCCGCACGGCGACACTCATCCCTTCAACGAGTCCCGCTTCTCCCTCAAGGAAGGTTCCCACATCACACTGTCGGGGAAGATGCTGACCTCAGCACTGCAATATGGTCCCACCGAAGGGTAAAGCCTCCGCCTCTCTCCCGCGATTTCTGCGGAAAGGTTTCCCACATCTACACGTTGCCCTGCAAGTCGTCCCGAAAGGACGCCCAGCAGGGCTATAGCACTATTCGTTCATTTACTTTTTCTGTCATTACCTCCGACAAGTTCATACGCATCAGTAGCTTGCCGGTAGTTCAGAAAATGATATTTTTCCTCAAAGCAACATAATCTGATCGAATTTTTGATTCAATGAGCCAATGTCTAAATTTCCTTACAAAATTCTAATTGTGGCGCAGTACTTTGCCATTGTATGCCTACCTGCATATTAAATCCGTGGCTCTCTATATTCCAATAAAATTTAAATGCAATGAATGAATGCTTTTAATGTAATATCCTCTTTAAATGCTAATTGAACTGATGCACTTTTAAAGTCAGTAATGTTACTTCATTATATACTTACATATTCAATCATTGTCTCTCTATAAATCATTAAAATGCAATGGTGAACATTCCAATATATTCATTTTGTTTTTGATGATAAAAAAGTCATTTCATGCTTATGGCACATATCTGGTCCCCAGGTTACATTTCCACATTTCTTAATGATCTTATATTTCACACAGGTATCCACAGTCCTCCAAAAGCTTCGTGAGTTCCAAGAATGCCCCCCTAATCCCCCTGGGTTTGATGACCGTGATATCATCGCGACAGTTGGTGCACAAGATGGTCTCTGCAAAATGATCAAACTGTGCATGGACTTTGGTGATCCTGTAGTTGTACCTGCTCCATCATGTTCAGGAGTACTTGCAATGGTAATTTCTTGATGTAAACTAAGTCAAGCTAGGGATAAGTTACCTGAAAATACTTACACTTTTAATGTTTTACTAAGTTTTTATCTTTAAATGGAAATGCCTTGAAAATTTCAGCTTCGACCATATTGTCCGGAGTTCCTCAGTGTGAAGGAGGGCAAATATGGGATGTGCCCTTACAAGTTAAGGGACGAGCTCAACAGTTACTGGTCCATATCACACAACAATAGGCTCAAGCCACCAAAGGTAATTACATTAAATACTACTCATTGTAATGGCCATATCTGAAATCCAATGTGTGGGTCATTGGTTTCATTTCTGTTTATAAAACATTTTTTTATCTTTCATATCTTGTAAATCAAATTTTCACCACACATGAATTCAGTTCTGTGTGTTTGTTTCAATAGACCAACTGCATTGGAATAAGCTGGAATGTTTCTTTTATGGAAAGAGCACATCACAAGGGCTTTAATCTAACAAAAGTTTATTCATAGATTTTTCATAATGCTCCACAATTTGTAACAACCATTATTTACACCATGGATTATAAATATTTTATCAGAATTGTTTTAATTTAACATTCTGAAACTCAGGATAGTGTGACCTCTGACACTGCCATGTATAATTTGAGGTAAGTCATGAGATCCATGACCGCCAACTGACCTATGAGGAAAATCATGTAACAGATAGTGATAATGATAATATGTAAAACAAAATCCAGAATTGCACCTCTGGATATTCTTTAGTCTTGATAAATGATTGACAATTCATAATAATTCTCTTTTCCATCCAGTTCTTGTACCTGAATCCCATGGCTAGTAATCCAAGGGGCACAGTGATGCCCATTGAATGGAAGAAAGAAATCTATGAAGTTGCAAGTGACTTTAATTTGCTCATTCTTGAAGACGATTCAAACTACTTCCTACATTTTGATGATGTAAGTACACTGATTACATTTGCTCATTTTAAATGTATTTCTGATGGTGGTAATTAAATGAAAATTTAATAGATATATATTTTTGGAAATATGTCTTTTTTCTCTTGGTTGAATTCAGCTAAAATCAGCTGACTGCTTGAACTTGAGATCATTTTCATTCTGTGCCATTATGAGATGCTGGACTTAATGGGTTCAATTCCACCTTGGAATACAGTGCATTCTTATTTCATGAGGAATTAAGTAAATGATGAATTAAGCAATGCCTCTTCTTTTGAAGAAGTACAAAAATAGCACCTTACTACTGGATCAATATTATATTTCCTGCATGGAATTCGGTTAACATTTGAAACTTTTAAAGCAAATAAACATTGGGACCTGTGAAACCCATTCATTAGCCACCACTTATCAAACCGACATTGATAATATGTGGGTATGGATCATTATGTTTAAGGTAAAAATTAATAATTTTTTTAGAATAATGAATGGCAATTCATTAGACACAACCCAATAAGAAATAATTTTGTGGATTAACATATTTTATATAATTTGGTAAAAAAATATTGTTTGAGGATTCAGATGTTAAACAATGCTAATATGTGGGTAAACTGGCCCCGCCAGTTACTGGTTACCCTGCCGGCCCCGGTGGTGGCAGGGTAACGTCCTCATCTGCCAATCTAAGGGTCACGGGTTCGATTCCTGCCAGTGAGGGATTTTTTCCACCTAGGGCTTGGGTGTTTGTATTGTTGTTACTGTTGTGTTGTCATTGTTGCCTGATGTAAAGGCCAAAAAGTGCTGTTTTCGGGCCATAACAAAAATAAATAAATAAACCCTATTTGTTTTTGGGTGAATCACAATTCAATGGTTTGTTAATATTTTCCTAAATTTCCACTGCATCTGGATTAATATTTAGAGCAATCAGATTAAATGTAACAGGATGTGACATGAGAGAATTTTAGATTGCCAAAGTTTAAATATATGGAAAGCACAAATACTTTTATGAATAAAGCATAATAGTTTCCAACATTCACTACTTTCTTACTTAGTCACATGGTATACCGACATTCAATGTCACTGTTGTCACTTTAATCACTCTGAGAATGAAAAAGTGTGATGTAGCATTAAGCAGAGGGATTGAAAATTTATGGAAAAATGTTTCATAGACAGGGATGGAGATCAGAAAATCTCAGTAGTTTTTGAATGAGCACCTAAATAGCCCTATTGCTGGTAAATAATTGATTTTGGCAGTGAAGAAGTAGATCTTATGTACTTCTCTTTGTGAAATCCTCTTTTTGTTACATCTAGGTTTGATTCCTGGGAAAGCCTCACTGGGCACCCTCTGCTTCACCCAATCTATGTGATTTTTCAGGAACCAAATCCTCCTAGGAAACCATATTTGCCACAGGGAAAGGCACTGGTCCCCCTATTCTGATGTGTGATCTTCACACGCCTTTTGGCTTAGTACTGGGTGGACTCTACCATTATCTACCAAACCAATCTTTGGGTTAATTACTGTGTTCATAGTTTTATGGAGCTTTGGTAGAGGCCTTTAAGTTTAAAAACCTCTTCAAAATATTTTATACATTTGCTTAAATAATGGAATAATGTGAGGAGAGTTGCCAATAATTTATCAAACAAGTAGGTAATGTTCTTGCAGCCTTTTTCAACAGTCAAGAGTTGTCACAGCTGTTTTACAAGTCAAGCAGATCATTCAAATAATCCAATTAAGAATTTTGATGTAATTTATTCTATCTTCTATATTCTATTAAGATATCTAATATTAATCACTTTCTTTTCTGCTAACGGGTTAATTATAAAAAATTTTTTTTACAGAAAGAGCCAATGAGTTTCCTGTCGATAGACACAGAGGGGAGAGTAATATGATTTGATTCCTTCTCCAAAATGTTCAGCTCTGGACTTTGATTAGGATTCATCACAGGCCCCTGCCCTCTTATGCAAGTTGTTGAGTATAACATTCCGGCTTCAGTGTTGTATACATCATCATTATCCCAGGTAATTTAGCATTAGCTTTATTATTTATCAATTAACAAGATACTAGCTGAATACATATATGATAAGAAAAATTTATAAAAATGTAGGTGGGAATATCTTGAAAATTTGTCCTCTTATCATTATGAAAATTAAGATTCCAGCAGAAAAGCCAACACGTATAGGCTTGTTGGGATCAATTTCCTTAAGTTAATTGTCTGTTGAGTATTATTTAGATATTTTCCATGCAACACTCATCATATTTATATTATTTATAAAAATATATGTGTCATATTTATGAAAAAAATAAAATTAAATCTTCCAGATTGAATACACATAAATGCTTATTTTGTCTGAATACTCATCAAAAAAATGAATAACTTTTTCAATTGAAATGTGTTACATTAAAAAATAATTTGTTGTCTCAGGCATAACTTTATGGAATTTGCATAACATATTGAAATGAAATAGTTTACTTTGTAATTCCACACACTTTATTTAAAAAAACATGACCCAGGTTTTGACGTTTATGTTTTGACGTTATCAGGTGATGATGACGTTCATTGTCAAAACCTGGGTCGTGTTTTTTAAATAAAGTGTGTGGAATTACAAAGTAAACTATTCCATTTCAATGTGTTTCATTCACATTAATTTATATGCCAGTGAATGCATCATTATACTGTGTATGTAGTCATCTAAAAATATATTTTTTTAGGTGATAGCCCTCAAACTTCTTGACCAACTTGGATGGGATGGATTCATCAAATACATGGAGAACATAAGGGAATTTTATATGAAGCGAAGAAATTATATGTCAAAGGTGGCAAAGAAACACTTGCAAGGTCTGTGATGCACTTGTTACTGTCACTTTGTTGCTATCAAAATATTAATAATCATTTTCCTCTTAGATGTTATAATAACATCAAAATATTGTCTGAAGTTGGTCAGAGATATTGTTTTGCCTAAGAAAACAGACACATGCCAGTCCAGGCGATATTTGCCCTAATGACACTTCTATAGACATTTAGTGTATGCAGTAAAGACTTAATGAGAAGAATGATAAAGGAGTGCAATGACTAAATTTTTCAAAGTACTTTGTGCGATGCAAAAATATAATTATTAAAATAATATTTTAATTTTGTGAGTTCTATATGCTTGTTTTCTTTCTCCATATTGAGGATGTATTGTTGAATAAATTTAAGATTCATAGATTATATAAGACTTTGGGAAGAGATGGAAGTGTTGCAATTTTATATTTCTGTACAGGAGGGGGGTGAGGCATTTAGGGAGGATCTTATTGACCTAAAAAGTACTTGCCACACTGCACTGGCACAGGACCTATGGAGCATTGACTTAACTGACAAACTAGTTTTAACTCTCATGCTAAGCTGTTTGACAATGTTCTATGATCCCCTATTAGCATACTATTAAGATTCCTACAACTGACTCCTGTTATATCTACAACAGTAGTAATTCTCACCAAATGGTTTTTTAATGATCTTGCCCTATGAAATTTAATATGCATGAAGTACATATGTGGAGATATGTGGTATGGCATTTCAGACTGTGCTCATTCATATGGCATAAAGATTAGCTCATAATAACTGTAAAGTTCTCTTCCACTGGATAACTAACTATATGCAGTGAGCCAAGAGGTTGCAACCATTGATGAGCACATTGAAAAGTCAGTGTGATTGGTACGTGGTGAGAATAAATGGAAATAAAACAAAGTTATGTTTTTTTTGAGAAAGAGAAAAGCTAAATAAAATATTAAAATAGGAGTTCATAAATGAGAGCAGATAGAACAGTTTACCCATCTTGGAAATATTTTGGGCTTAAATGGTCGAAGTTGTCAGGACATAAGAAGAAGGTTTGCATTATGCAATGGAGCATTTACAAGGAGGGAATCAATGACAGGGATAGTAAGTAAAGTAAGGATGTTATGAAAACACTTGATAAAACTTAGATATAGAGCACAGTTTTGTATGGTGCAGAAACATGGTCACTGAAGCAAGATAATGGGCAAAGATTGGAGAATTTTGAAATAAGGGTGCGTAGAGGATTTGTTTTGGGTATGTATTCATACATCTCTGTGAACATATGGTATTCTGTGTGTGTGAGTGCATGTACATTTTCATTTAAAGTTACATGGGAGGCACACATTGATAAATACAGATAAATGCTTTTTTCAAAGGATGCTCATTTTTTCTTAAACACTAGGAAATATTCATTGCATTATTTAGATAGCCTAATAAAAGGACATGTTCAGGGGAAACAAATTTCTGGAAATCATCCTCATACTATTTGATTATTCATCACAGATGCAAATAAATGTGATTAAAATACTGTATCATCTTGTTATTGAATTTGATTTACATTTCCAGGCAAAGCTGAATGGACCATGCCTGATGGAGGAATGTTCTTATGTATAAAGGTTAATGGAGTCCCTGATGTTTATGACATGGTCATGAAAAGAGGAGTTCATGGGAAAGGTGTGATGCTTTCGAGCATCTTATTCACTTGCACCATTGGAAGACATGGTCCAGGTAAGATTATTACTAGAATTACACTGTTGATCAGAGGACATGCCAACCCTGGCAAACCTTGTCATGAGATAAACCCTATGGACCCCACAGCCACTTACAAAGTTTTCACACCCTTTCAATGGCCATTTTAAAGTAATACGAAAAATCTATTCATTCCTAGAAAATGAATTTGACTCAGTTTTTAAACTTGGGAAGAATAATTGGTTAATATATACTACTCAAAGAACTAAGAGTTTCTACTCCATTTATTAGCAATGGGTTTATTTAGTATATAGCACAAGAGTACATTAAATGGATATTTATCTTAACTAACATTTTGTATATGTATGATGAATATACTGCTGCTAAGTTTTGAGGAAATGTTGCAGAATGTAATGGAAAAATTACTTAATTACACCAAAATTGTAAATATTGATAAAAATGTTTCTGCAATACCTTAGAAAACTTTCAAACTTAATACCATTATGCAAAAATATATCAAACTGAAAATGGCTGAAAAAATCATCAATAAAATATGATACAGTACATACTTTTGGACAAAAGACTTTTTGATCATTTGTTCATTTCACATTTTTGTGCTAGTTTTCAGGTGAAAGACATACATGTTACTTTTGCAAAAGAATTTTTACTAGCTTGCATGCTATAAAATACTTTCATTTTACTATATGCAACCAATTTCACTGGTACACTTTATCCATCTGCTACTTTGTAATCTTTTTAGGCATTTGCTCGCCTGGCAGAACTAATAACCGAAGAAAAGAAACTTCACTTGAAATGATCACTTTCCCAGAATGAAGTCTCCAAAATAACTGCTATCATTGTAGATAGCACCAAAGGACATCATGACACCAGCTATGGTAGATCATCAGCTTCTGAGTATTTTCTTAATGATGATTATAAAGTGAAGATGTCATTCATCTATGGCA
Organism: Hetaerina titia; assembly: GCA_037158775.1. Lineage (NCBI taxonomy): Eukaryota > Metazoa > Arthropoda > Insecta > Odonata > Calopterygidae > Hetaerina > Hetaerina titia. The sequence continues at coordinate 26,701,346 of CM073769.1, forward strand.
TGAATAATAAGATCATTGTTGCATGAGATGAACTCTGAAGAGGAAAGTGTATGTATTTTCTTCTGCAACAAATGTTTTAGAGGTGACTAACATAGAGTCTCCCCACAGAAAGAGCAAATTTGTATCTATTTTGCAAAGCTGTGAATAATTTTCCTGAAGTTTTAGGAAAATATTTTTAAGAGTTATGTCAGCATAATGATAAAGTGAGATCTGTAAGACAGATATGATATCTGTCACCTTAGTTGATTGAGATTATATGATTAACATCATTAGCTTCAGCTCCTCCGATAATGCTATTAAAAATACTGTTATTGGACATTTTCTTTCTCCTCCTTCCCCACTTACTCTACAATTTTCCTTCATGGATTTCAAAATAATGGGTTCTCCAAGAAAAGTAACCCAGATGAATTATGAGAGAAAATTAGAAGTATGTTTATACATTGGTTTGATAGAAAGCATTTCAAGCCTAGCTATGAAGAAGGAAAATAGGTAAATCGGTAAGAACTGTGGATGAAGAGGGAAGGAGAGAAGTAGTACTAGATGAAAGATAGCCAAAATTTTCATAAATCAAGGAGAAAAGGAAAAGCAGACAAAAAGATATCTTTAGAATCTAAAGTATCACCATGCATTCATGCTTTTATGTTAGTCCTTTGTGTAGTTTGACCGTGAAACTGGTCAATCTAAAATGTTTCTGTAAGTAATAGATATAGGTGTACATGCAATTTTATAATAAAATCAGGAATTATATGCTAACTAATGATTACTTCAGTTGTTTTGTCATGAAATTTTCAAAGGAACTGCTATTTTTGACTTAGGTATGTACAATGGTAAGTATATGTGTCATGATAAGGTGGGAAAAATACCTTTGACCAAATATGTTACTTAATTTTAAGTATACAAGTATCATATTATAAAAGTATGCTAAAATCATAGGAAAATACACATTGTAAAATTGTAGTTTTCATCTTAATGAAATCTATTATGAATAAAATATTGGTTTCATTTGTAAATTCAAAGTGATAGTTGTTTTTAAATATAAATGTGCAGTAATGTCTATGGTAGGCTGTTCAAGGTGTTAAGCATTATTAAACTCATCTGCGTCTCCTCCCACTTTTTATCTCAATCACTCTCAGATTGATACTTATTGTATGTTGTATACAATTGCTTTGTTTCCATTTACACCTTGCTCAGTTCACCACCTTGATCTTCTCTTCCTCTTTCCTCATCCCCCCAAACTCAGCTGCTCTGAAAAGTTGTGACTACTACTCTGCATACATCATAGGGGTGGGTGCCAGTATGCTTGCTCCAAATAAGGCATTACGTATTAATATATCTTAAATGACCAGATGGATTTATGAAACAACATTTAAGTGTATGGGAGGTTATACAATTCAATGAAGCCCAAATAATGTAATTAATATGAATAATAAAACCAAGGGTCAAAAACATTTATTTCATTTTATCATTTGATAGCTCAGGTCAGTCAAATCTTCAATGCAATGCATGCATACATTGATTGAAAATAAAAAGGATATACCAGCATCAAGGAGCACAGCAAGTCATTACCCTTTTGTTTGATGCAGAGCATTCATGCAAACAGTTTTGGTCCGTTTGAACTGATTGTATTGGATACAATTTCATGCAAGGGCCTCCATAAATTGAAAAACAAATTGAATTATAGACTGAATATCATATGGAACATGTTAAATAATGCCAAAGATTGATGGGGAAAATGCTAATATATCCTCGGGGTATAGTTTAAATACTTATATTTTATTGCAAACTTCAAAATCAAAAGCATGGCATTTTTGGATAAAGGGCTAATTCTGCTGTAATTTTAATGCATAATTTGATTCCTAAGAATTAAAAAAAAATTAAAAATCAACAAGCCTAGCATGTAGTATCAACTGTGAATTATGAGGTATAACACGCTCTCGCACATGCAAGCATTATATTTGTAAAGTAAATGAAACGAAATAAATTATTCTAAAAACCCTTATGCCACATTTTATATTCAAATTCGATGCAAGCTTAAGCATTCCTTGTCATGCAAATAATTAAGTATTTAGTACCAATGCCAACGGCGATTCAAAATCATAGCTATTTCTGATAGATGGTAAAATTTACGGGAATGGCGTTACTAACTCCCACGAATCATCTACAAAATTGTTTAAAATGCGTCATATACTTAAGATTAAGCGTTCAATAGCCAAATGCTTTCACTGACATTGGCGGCCCATGGGCCGTCTATCGTCTGCGTCGTGAAACAACCGTTGCTCGTCGTCTTCTCACTTTGAATGGGCGCCTCTCGAGGCAAGCACAGCGTCTCTAAACGGCGGATGCTTGCGTTTTTTGAAGGACGACTTTTAATACTTCGGGCACACACTCAAAAATATCGTCGATTTTTCGAGCGCAAAAAGTGAGGGAAAAGAGATTTGGAGGTCAAACCGTGGGAACTCCGGCGAGCGAACGGTCGCTGAAGGTCAGCGTGAGGACGAATACGGACACGGGAGGGTGTCAAATGGACATTTGGATTTCGATGAGTGTATCGTGAAATGGCAAAGGACTTAATAATCAAGGTTTTCACCCTTTAACTCAGCGATCGTATGTCATAGAAATTGAGGGCATTTAGCATTTAAAAGTAAATAATAAGAAATCGATGAATAATCAGATAAAAATGTGATATCCTGGAATATAGAGCGATAAATTAAACATATTTGGCAAAAAATCGTCGCAAATTGGAATGTTCGTAATCCGCAGACCGAGCGCATAGGTGAGGGGATGCGGGGAGAGGAGGGAAAGAGAAAGTGGGATCGCTGCTTACGGAGGGAACGCGTTCCGACATTAATTCAAAGAGTATTATTTCATAAGTCCTTTCATTCATTCTTTTATGAATGCACGATGAATGTAAAAGGAAGCTGCCATTAAAACTGAAGCATGTGAGATAGATATTTACGGCATAGTTAAAGGATTGTTCTATCGTTCGAATTACTGTTCTCGTCTACTCAAAAGATATTATCTTTTAAATAATACGGCAAGTTCCCTTCTTTCGAGTAATGAGAAAGATGAAAGCAGTCTGTCAGAATATGTAGCCAAATTACATCCCGAAGAAACTACTAAGAGGAGTTTTTTTCTGATTAGCTAAGTAATCACTCAAGAGTGCTATGTTTGAAATGTAATTGCACTACCAGAATTTTCTCATGTCTTCGGAAAACAACAAAAGGCATGCTCGGTAAGAAGTAATTTTAACTTTTCCTGCGTATTGCATCACTGTGAATGAAGATATTAATCCGCCAGCGTGGACTGGGCCAGCCGAAATTTTACCGCGGTAATTCATTAAATTAAGTACACAAAACGTTGTGAGGTAAACCATTCAGCCTGGAATATTTCGGAGCTTCAAGTTCGTGGAAATACAGCGTTTTCCTTGCAATTATTTTACCCAAAGTGTATCAAACCAACGAATGTGGAGTAAACCAAACAGCATTTACTATGCTGTACAAGATTCTGTCAATGATACCAATGTAATCGTTTTATATACTAATGACGGTATCTTACGTACAATTAATTATCCAGATTTTATTCTGGCAAATCTTACGACTGCATTAGATACTCATTTACGACGGAGTTATAGAGGTTAATTAACGTATTTATATTTTTCTCACAGGGAAAGGAACTGGCCCCCCTACCCTAATGTGTGAATATTCACAAGCCGTCGGGCTTAGTACTGGGCGAACTCTACCATCACCTACTAAACCGATCTTCGCTTCGGTTGACTACTGTGTTTTTATATTTTTCTCATGTTTCGACAAAGATAAGACGAATTAAGTACCTATTACTCCCACACTTGTTCTCCTGTTTTTAAATAATTGTATGCAGTGGATTCACTACGCTACGCTTTATTACAACTTGACTTTGCAATTTTTACCTTCCTTATCTGTTATATGCTTAAAACGACCAGGTTAATAAGAAAAAAAGTCTAAACCTACCAAAATTAATCTTATAAAATGAAAAATGAACCAGAAATTAAATTATGTCATTTAACCATCTCATGGTAGGACTTCCCTTATTGATGTATATAGCAATATAGCTGAAGATAATAGCAAATGCTACGAATTACCGATCGATTAATATTTTTTTCTGGATGTATTTGCGGTATATTGAAATTGACGATGCGACCTGGCAGGCGTTGGGGGGAGAAGAACCTGAGAAATCAGGCTTGCTGCGGAAGTGGGGATGTATTCTGACGTTCATTCAAAGTTAATCATTCCATAAATCACAACAGTAACCCATTTTAATGAAGAGTGACACTTCAAGAAAGATGCATTTATAAGATATACTTCTGTAAATACCCAAAAAAAACTCTGTTGCTAAGTTTTTTAGATATTTATCTTAAATATGCATCTACTATATTCTTCCCAATCTTCTAATCAAACATAACCACTTTCGTTTCAAGTGCAAATACCCTCAATTTCATTCTTTTTATCACCTTAATCATACTAACCGGTGCTCCAGGTTAATCTGTTGACCCTCAGCAAGTGGTGCTCCGTTGCCAGTGTCATCTCTGAAATTGTACCTACCTTATTCCTGCATCCATATTACACACATTTCTCAACAAGGATGTGTAAAAGTCATAGCGATATTACACATTCTGGTTTATTTCAAACCAGTCACCAAAGGTCCTATTCACTCGAACACTTCCCATGCTATTTTCATTCATCACTTTTATAGCATTCAATTAAATCAAATAAGGAACATGTTCTGAATAGTTTAAGCACACCAACTTAGTTCTTCAATGATAATTGCCTACTGGAAGATTTACGTACATATGTCTTTAATTTTGAATCACACAATTTAATAGCATAATTTTACTTCAACTTTGTTGAAATATTAATAAAACTATATTTCATGAAAATGTATTTTAACATTAATTTAGAGATTAATGCTTGTCCATTGCTGCTGAAAATTGACATTTTATTCAATGGCCAAAGGCAGGCTTTGCAAGAAAACTTAGTTTTGTAAATTTTCAAGAAGAAAAATGAACATATTTATCTGAGCTACAAGTTTCTAATCATCAGAAGAATTTGATTGAATATGCTTCCGACCCTGTACCATCAACTATCTAATGAGAAACCATCATTTTATGTTGATTAACCCCACAGCAAATTAAAAAATTATGGACTAGCACCATGTATTGTTGAAGTGTAGTTTACGTTAGTGAGGGGAAAGGAGTGTAGTAGTGTGTGGAGATCCATAAAAAACCTACCTTTGACTAAAGAATAAACAGCCTAGAACTAATAATAACACCATGTAATAAGCATGAAATTATTCCTTAAGTTATCTTTATAACTTAAAAATGAATCATCAAGAAAACGTCATATGTATGTCAAAATAACCATAGACAGTAATCAACCCGAAGGTCGGTTTGGTAGGTAATGGCAGAGCTCACCCAGTACTAAGCCCGATGGATTTACATAGCCGAAGCAGGGAAAGGAACTGGCCCCCCTACCTTGATGCGTGAATTTAGGGGGGGCAGTTCCTTTCCTATAGTTTCCCAGGATGCTCTGGTACCCCCAAAAATTCACACAGCTTGGGTTTAACTGAGGCTGCTCAGAGAGGCGTGACCGGGGTTCGAACCCGAGCCCTCATATACACACGTACAAGTATGTATGTATGTTTACATGTAAAAATTGGTATCAACCATCATGAACATTTATTTTTCAAGATGATTTTTTACGAATAACAATAATTTGTACATATATAATTATGTCACTTGTGTTTTATCCAACAATTAAGAAATCCGGTTAATTCAATATTAAGGTAAAATTATTGATAACACCTCGTGAAAAAATAAGTTTTCATGTGGTACATACGAATTCTTTATACTCGTATATGAAGAGATTTTTCCTGTCAAGGCTTCACTTTTTGATCTCACCTCATATTACGATATGACGCCTCAGAATTTCCAGCCGTATAATTGTTAAACAATAATCAACCATTGCTGGTACAGAAATAAGATTAGATTCAATTTAAACTTTTATACAAAGAGAAGCTTTAATTTAAGAAAATTTTGTGTTTAAATATTTTGTAGTAGACGGAAGAACACGCATGGCGAGTTTGATCTGCTATTTGTAGATTATTTTTTTGTTTCATTTTTAAGCTGAATTTTTAAAACAAATATGGAAATCCAAATCCCAATACATAAATGCTGATTAGCCATCATGCTATTATGGGACCATATCGGCTCATCTCTTTTGCAACACGGACAACCGGTTACCCGTTTACTGCCCACCCATACGGAAATAATTAACTTATCGTGTTTGATAAGCCAGAACCGACAACGGCAACCCACGGTCAGTCTCTTAATGAACGGCACTTATTAAAAAATAACTCGGCGGAAAGTTCCGTGAATATATATTGCTCATAGTCACGCTCACGGAAATCAAATTACTGTGCCAATTGGCGGAGATCACCTCGGCCCTATTTATTACTGATTTAAACTCTCAATTATTTTCCCTTGTAATATGAATTGCCAGCAGGTTTTTAGCAAAAAAATGAAAATTTGAAAAAAAATGATGCTCTATATTTTCATAGTAACGAAATCGGCTAGTACTCTTTCCTTTTCGTTGATTCATTGATTGATTGAAAACTTCAAACTTTCGTTTCGAATTTTCACCCGTTTCAAGATATAAACGCACACTCAACAAAATGCATGTCCTCGATTTCCCCCCTCCCCTTTTCCTCCTCGTCCGAAATTGCATCTCCCAGCGTACGTTCCGCGCGTCGTTGGGTGATTCCCTCTCTTCTGTAAAGAGAGCCGAGGCAGATGTGCCGCAGGACTCTGTTCGGTCCTCTGTTATTTAACTTGTACGTCAACGATCTGCCATCTACACCTCACACTTCCCTTTACATGTAAGCCGATGACATTGCCATCGCCGCCACATTTCGAACACGCTCCGCGGACATCAGACGACTTTCCGCACACCTTGGCAAACTGCACCGGTGGACCTGGAAAATATGAATCGATCCTGAAAAAAGCACGCATATTCATTTTTCATGAAGACGAAAACGCACACCCCACGTTCCTCTTTTCTTCCAGCAACACATTATACCGAGAGGTTCCTGGCACCGATTTCTTGGTGTCATGCTAGACAACCAGCTCTCTTTCTAGCCGCACCTCGACTTTAGCCGTCAGAAGGCACTGGTCGCAAGGAGCCGCCTCGGCTGCCTTTCCTCCGTGATTTCTCCACTGGGTCACGCCGGTAAGATGCGACTTTACAAGTCGATCATTCGCCCGCAGTTTCGGTACGCTTGCCCCGTGTTTACCTTACGGAAAACGCTCTGGCTTCACCATGAGACCATCTAAAATTACGCTGTTCGGGCACTACTCTAATTGATTCGACTCATTCGATTGGCTGACGTACCAGCGGCGCATAAACTTTGGTCCGTCGCGGATTTTATCTGGACTTTCGGAATCCGCGGATTTAGAAATCTGCTGTTACAAACCATCTGGGACTACCATCCCGGAGAGAAACACACGTATACCCTACCTGAAGATATTACTCGCCTATGACTCCTGTCTTTTAATTTTCTTCGTGGCAATAACCCCACCACCACCCGACGGGCCTCTTCCTCCGTCCTCCATGCTATTTTGGTATCGTTTTGTGCGATTCACGATCTTGCTACTACCCTCTACCCTTGCCCAAGTGTAATGCCCCGGTGTGGGAAATGGGCGCTCCTTGCCTCCGTTTCCTTTTTGTAACGCGCGCCGGTGGGCAGTTAGTGCTGTCACTGACCTTCTCATTTGTATTTGTTTGTAAATAGCCGTTCCCTGTCGGCTTTCCTTTCTTTTTAGGTTAAGATTTCATATTTTATTCCTAGTCTTAAGTTTCTTGTTCTCGCAAACCACACTTCCACTTCAGCCATGTTTCTTTCTTTCAATGCCATACATTTCTTATGTATGAGTACAATGGCTGGTAAAGATGAGACTTCACTCACCTTTACTGGTTTATACTTGCCCGTTCGGACAGTCAATGGACATAAAAAAAGGAGATTAAGGCCCTGAGAGGACGCGAGCTATTTTTACTCCGGAGCTTTTTTGTCTTCCAAGTTTTTCCACCCTTATCCATGATATTCCCTAACTCTCTGTCTTTTTCTTACGTGACCGAAGCAAATACCCATTTTTGTTCTTTAAAAAAATAAAGAAACCAATTTGATGGCTGTTTTTTCATAGGTTTACCCCGAATTAAGCCTTATGGAATAAGACTTATTCCCCTTCAGAGTATCGGAGTCAGATCCATTCCCTGTGCCAACTATGGCTTCCTACATTGTTCTAAAAATCAGAAGTATTGACCGCTTGCATTTTAGACGGAGTTCTCCGAAGACATTACGAGATATCTCAACTCAGAACTCTTGGGCCAATCGCCTAATCCTCTCTCATTTCAAGTCATTTGTAAATTGAGGAGGAATTAACTCCCAACGGATTCAGAATGACGAAGTTTGCGCCGTTTGAAAGAGATTTACTGGTTACCTACACACTTAGCATACTATTCATAGTACTAGGAGTTTAAATTTTTAAACAGGTCTTATAAAACTGCGTTATTGAAGTACGTATTAGAAAATTATGTATTGAAAATAATCAAATCTAAATATCTTTATCCCCTCGTGAAATACATTATCATCAATCTGATTTTTTGCCATGATTAGTTGCTCAAAATTTGTTTGCTTGGAGTATTGCTACTAGGTTGGAATAGGCACCAAATAAACATTTAATTTGAATTCTCATGATGTTAGTTCGAATGCTATTTTCATATCCAATGTTCCCTCCTTTGACCCGAGTGTGAGTGAGTTATTGTTAAAAATTCCTCTTCCAAATCTTGGGATATAGAAAACGGAGAGATTTTCGTAGATTCTTATCTAATCAAAAGGAAAAATCTCTATTGTGTCAAATTCAATAAGAATTAATTTCCGGAAGATGGTTTTCACGAAGGTGCTTATGAATTGCTCGTTGAATACATTTTAAGAGTATGTGTTTGCATATATACATTTATATATATATGTATACATATTTGTATATATATATATATATATATATATATATATATATATATATATATATACACATCAAATAGCGTGGGTAGCGGCTTTCGTTAATTTAGCTCGTCACCCTCCGACGGCAATCGCTATATTATTCATTACAATTTCCAAGTCAGGTGTCTGACGGCTCGTTTGTGACGCCATTCAGTTGTTTTCACCGTTCCGTTTACTCTTTGAAGTACCGCGTCATCCGCTCAATACCAATTTACATTGTCATATCCGATTCCCTGTCATCTCGCCGGACGGCGGGATTAGATTTCCCTTTCACGTATGAGCTTACATTCTCTTTCGTGTCCGTCTACTACATCACGATCTTTGATTCGGATCCAGCGATATTTCGCCCTTCTTTAAAAACTATTTTTACGGCTGGGATGAGTTATAATTGTTTCTTTTTCGTGAGTAGCAGAAATCAATTTAAAATGTTTCTAGATTTGGAAAAATTCATTTTTTTGTTGGATTGACGGGTATATAGTTAATTTTAAACTGTTAAATTATCTTTTAGTTCGCTTTTAGAGAGCCATTTTGGCAACGTATTCCGGGCGAGGCTTTTTAATATGCAGTGCTTAGTTTCGAATATTAATTTGCGTTAATTTTTGCAATCACTCGAGATCATGCAGGATGGGGTGTCAAATAAAAACATATTTTCTTTCAACATTTTCATTAATGTATATAATTGTTTTCCTTTATCGGTAATTTATTGTACAGTATTAACAAATATTAAAAAGCTCAAACAGCCAGCAGTGCTGCTATGTACATAACACAATTCATTGCATCACTATCTATAATGTTAAAAAAAACAATTGTATAAAAAATGGCAAATAATGGGCACTGTCAAATGCCACAAATTACCATTTATTCAGTTCCACACTTATTCGATGATTTCCAGGCTTAGGAAGATCCATTAAACACTCAATAATACTTTTTAAGGGCACATTTAAGTGAAGACCACATGAAATTTGAGTATTCATTGTTAAAGTCTGAATGGCACAATCCACAAGAGAGTAGTAATACATATTGTCACAACACTAAAATTGTACAATTTATTTAATGTGGATAAGGATTTATTGTATTATTTTCTAAATATTGCATTTGAATTTCGATAGCTTATTTTACTATTGTAATTGCATTATTGAATTCTATTTTCAAAAGATATTAGCTTCAGACAGCCAACAGTTGTTACAATTTAAAACATTGAAGAGGTTTAAATAGTGTTCTAGGTAAATCATTTTTGTAAATGCCAACAATTAATTCAAATGTCACCAGACACCGGATGAAAGCCAAATCAAACAATTTTGACCACATCATTCACTTTCAGCATTTTTGCAAGCCAAGTGTTTTCTCCATTTGAAGGGGGAGCATGCGAATGACTGGATTTATTTAATTGAATATAATTCATAATTAAGATATCAATTCGGAATTTTCTCCATAAAAGAAAGCAAGGTGGATCCTTAAAGTTCTGGCTGACGGAACCTTCAGCTATTATATAATAGCATATTGTTTTATAATAGTATATACATTTATTATTTATGCACCAACCATTGCTTGGTTAAAGTTAAAATATGTTCGGTGAAAACTATGGCGTATTGGTTGCAATGTACAACACTTTTCTCTATCTATTAATGAACAGTTTCTCATCGATAGCCATCTCATCGAACTTCAATGAATGTTTTATGATACATATAAGTCTCTCAAGAAAGTGAAAGTCACAGTCAACAATTTTAGCTGCTATGCTATTTCTTTACATTGGTAAACATTACAACCTTTTCTTTCTCAACAACCATTGGATAAATTCAATTTTTACAATCTAACATTCAACATTAATGAATTTCTTAATTCAGTTATATTTATACACCCATACAATCCTGACTTTTCTTTGTTTTTTTAATAGTTTGTTAAGCTAAGGCAGAGAAATTTAACATTGAAGAGAAATACTATGGTCATTATTTATAGGCTCAAAATAATTAACCCATATTCCTCAACTACTATTGCCAGAAAATGGTATATGCAAAAAATATTCTAGTCGATTCTACATTTAACACTATCATTCCTAGTGTTCCCAAATATCGGGTTATTTTTTGCAAGGAACTAATATTTGGTTCCCTCGATACACGAAAATATTTACAAATATTTCTGCTTTAATTAAATTAATAAAATATTTTGAAAAAAATATAACCTCATAATAACTACCCATTTGTGGTTTTAAAGCCAAACAAATCTTAGGGTTTTTGTAGGTCCAAATGGAAAGAACAATTTCACGAACCTCTCTCCCTTTTTGCTTTCCTGCAAGCATTTGATTTGATGTTGGCATTTAATCTCCTAATAATGACCACTCACCAGCTATTGTCATATTATAAAATGGCAGTCATGCTCATTTTTAATCCGGAATTCAGGTTAATTTACAAACTCCAAATGTTTCTTCCTAAGTACTTTGCTCAAAAGATACTTGGGGTTTTGTGATAAAGATGAGTGGTGATTGTTTTGAAGATGTAATCCGGGGCATATATTACAACAATATTCTCTCTGATAGATTTGAATTCAATTAAATTAAATTCATTCTCTTTTAATTTACATAAACATTTGAACACCCAATGACGCAATGATTAAGGTTGGTAATTTTTTCAACAAATAACACAGTTTATGATTGATTTAGAAAAATTCTTTCAAATAATCAACAGTTGCTAAATAAGCAATATCTTATAAACAATACCGTTGTTCTGTATTTATCAGTGCTAGTAGTAATCTCTACTTATTTTAGAAGAAATCAGCACTGTTTTATCCCGTAAAATCTTATAATTTTTTCTATATTTGATATTGCCTCATCATAATCCATATATAAATGCAATTTTTTCATAGGAAAAGAATTGTCTACCACAAATTATTTTGTCCCTAATAAAAATGCATTACTTTACAATGTGGTCTGTTAATTTAAGGCATATGCTTAAGGTATCTTTTTTCCCTTTGAATTTTCTTCGACTGCACCTGAGGTGTCACTCAAAGTAATTCAAATGGTAGGCAGAATCAGGCAGCAATTCCTTTCCTTCATGATTAACCCTATCATGGCTTTTGCTGAGTTTTCAGGCAGTTGTAATGCATTGCCGTTGCGGCCTTTCTTGACAAATTCTGCTCTTTTACCTGGATTAATCGAAAAATTTTCCTTGTACTAAACCGTAACAATAATAATAATTACCTGGTAATATTTTATTGGTCACCAGGGTCAGATTACCAGTAGAGACGATTCCCCGAACAACTGCTTTACTTTATTTAAAATTATTAATCCCATGTGAATGCCCCGTTCCAAATTCTTTGCCCTAAGCAGTCGTTTTGTGATTTACTAACCTCCTACACTGGTACTGGAGCGGGAGACGAGCTCATGAAGCCCTGGCCTAAACACCCGCAGCCACTGACTTCATCCGTGTTTCCATCGGCGTCCACAGCGATGCATCGTGGGGGAAGGGAGGCGCCCAGCGTCTTCTTTTTCTCTTGCAGCTTCCAGAGTAATGCCTTCCCCCACCGCAGCAGCACCTACATGTCCCCAAATATCCCCGCAAATGTCTTACGCAGATTTTTCATGGTATCCTCTGAGTCGTCACCTTGGCCACCGATGGAGGCCGCGGATGTGGTCGAACCTTGACGGCCAAAGATGGGACGGGTACTTCCCCCGGTGACTTCATCCGATCCAGTCGACGGCTGTCGTCTGCCCGATCCCGTTGAACCTGTTTGAGATGCTGCAAGAACAGAAAAAATAGACCAATTAAAAATGGTACCAAAGACTCTCCAGAAATGGATCCTAAAACATTTCCATTCATTTGGATACATATATATATATAGTCACTTTCTCGGAAAACCCACGAACGTGCACAATAATGTAAATTCACTAAATAGTCAACACAAACACAGAAACTAAAACATATAAAAGAGGGACTCACTGGTTCTCGAATTTTCGGTGGTGCAACCACCTTTCTCAAGAGGAATTAGAAACAGAACTGAGGCAGAGGAGGGCCCAAAAGCAGTAGTCAGTTCTGTGTTTGTGTTGACTATTTAGTGAATTTACATTATATATATATATATATATATATATATATATATATAACTTAGACAGTAACACACAGTACGAGAACACATAAAAAGAACACTCACAATAATATCTTGATAATTTCGACGGACTCGAGCTCCGTCTTCTTCGGAAGATAAGATATGACTCATATCTTATCTTCCTTTAAATATTTTTATATATATATATATATTATTTATTTATTAGGTAATCTACCGGTTAAGGTAGGTTTTTGGATGGACACAACTATCAATTACTTATTTTGTAACTCCAAACAAAACCCAATCCAGCAACCTAAACTACATCAGGTCCCTCTTCATCTCTGTGTACTTCTTTCCTCCCTTCATCCCATCCAACATCCCTATCCTGCTCCTACCCTTTCCTCGCTTGCCCAACATTCTCCCTTCTATTACCTTCTTCAACATTCCACTACCGCTCAATACGCCTTTCATCCATTTTTCCTGCCTCCATAGGATTTCTCTCAACAAACCCCTCTCCTCACCCACCATCTCCAGTACTTCCTCATTTGTTTTCCTTTCGGTCCATTTCACCTTCTCCATTCTTCTCCACACCCACATTTCAAAAGCCTCCAATCTACGTCTATCCTCCTGCTTCAGTGACCACGTTTCCGTACCATACATAGCTACGCTCCATATCAGAGTTTTTACGAGTCTTGTCTTAACATCTCTACTCAACGTCCCCGTCATCAACTCCCTCCTCCTTGAGAAAGCCTCCTTGCCTAGCGCAATTCTTCTCCTTACGTCCCTACCTCTTTGACCGTGTTGGTCCAAAACACTTCCGAGATATGTAAACTGTTCTACCTGCTCTATTTTTTCCCCGCCTATTTTAATATTTAGCTTAGCCTTTTTCTTTCTGGAAAATCGCATAACCTTTGTTTTATTAATGTTGATTCTCATCCCATATTTATCGCACTGAACCTCCAATTCACTCAGCAATGCTTGCATATATATATATATATATATATATATATATATAATTATAATAATTGCATATATATATATATATATATATATATATATATATATATATATATATAATCAAAAGATAGAGTAGGAGGAACATTTTGCGTATATCTTTGAATTAAAGTGTTTTTGACCAAGGTGGTCTGTTAGGGGCACAAGGAGAAGAATTGCGTAGCCGAAGAAGCTTTCACAAGAATGAGGGAATTTATGACAGGAACTTAGGTAGGGATGTTAATAAAAGATAAGTGAAAACTTAGTTTTGTTTTTTAAATTTTGATTCTTTATTCAAGAGAGACGGTTTTGGGGAGAACTCTATAGAATACAGGAAAATGAAACGAATAGCGATTTTATTAGCGATGGAATCTTGTAGACTGTGATTTTGGAGAGAATTTTCGGAAAGCGAAGCAAGTAAAAGACGAGTATGTTGGATGGAATAAATCGAGGTAGAATGGATATGATATTCAAGAAGAGTATATCGTATCGTTATGTCTTATTAGGTGAGTCTTAGACAGTTAGCAGTAGTTAGTCTCTCGATTTACAACCTAAACGGTAGACTACAATACAAATCAGATAACAAGAGAATGGGGATGGAAATAGAGCTAAAATAGCCATTATTATCAGATTTTGATTTATTAAATTGACTTTTGTGTTGCTTTGTTCAAACACAACTAAGAATAATGAGAAAGTAGACTCGTTTTTATTAAACTTAAACCAATTATGTAGCGACAATAGCAAATGATCACCAAATTAAGATAAGAGATTAGAAAATTAATTTAAACTACTAGGTTAGAACTTATCTCCGACCAAGCCCTACGGCGTGTGAAATGAATATGGTAGGGAGACAGTCCCATTTCCGTTTCCAGCGTAAAGGCAGAAGTTGCAAAAATCCCCAATTAAATGAAAATTCAAGAAAAATATCTATAATCGCAACTGATTGGATCGGGCGTTGTTTAATCGCAACGAATATGTACACTGTGAAATTAGGAATTCATTCTTCGAGTGAATTCCCAACATATACCATAGACACAATCCCATTGTATACAGTAATAAACGGTAAAATTCGATGATTAAATAAGCATCACTATAACTCTTCTTTGCTATACAAATAAATAAATCAGTTTGTTGAAACCTCAAAATACTACCACGCAGTATGCAATATCTAGTTAGAGCAAATTCTATTTCTCAAAGAGACAAAATTAGCATGTTATAACGACTGCAGTTGACGATATTTTTTTGTTTCGTAGAAAAATTCCAGGTTTAGTGAATTTGGTCGACTCTGCTCTCTTAGCGGATGGGACTTGGTATTTACAGCAAAGATTTATCAACAAATAATGCTTCCACAGTCCCAAATACATAAAACGGCTTCCGGAGTTGTGCAAGAGGAATTCCCAACAGTTTGCCCTGTGCTTACTTTGGGAGTCCCTTCGCTGGAGCGACTGCTGGCTTCCGTCGGAGGTGATCCCGGTGCCGCCGCCAACGCCGCCCGTCGACCCAATGGACCCGATGGAAGTGGAGGAGGTGGCGCCGGTGACTGGCGCCGCCCCCAGCGGAGCCTCCCCCATGGCCTTGCTCTCCTCGGGCGGCGACGTGAGGCCTGCCCCCACTGTCGAGGTGCTGCCCACGTTGGACACGGATTGCCTCGAAGACGTCTTCGTCATGGGCGGTCGACAGTGAGCCTGCGCGGGCCAATGGTGTCCGAAAAAACGAAGGCGGTTAAATCGATTCACGAAACGAGGTGGCTTTAACAATTCATAGCAAATTACGTAATTATTACAAATGGCGATCGATCATCGTGGCTACTTTGCATTCATTTGAGATATTTTTCTCAAATTTTTATGAAAACTATTAATTACCAATCACGGAAAATATCAGAAATATATTCGTATAAGTCATTTGATGAAAATTGTTATTATTAAGTGATAGTGCCTGCCTCAGGTATGATGAACAAAATTTATTTGTTAGTTGTCGTCAGTTATAATACCTGTGATTTACGTTCAAGACAAAGCCTACTGATATCTTTATTCTCACTATAAATAATATTTAAAAAGCTTCTGCTTGCACATAAACTGCCTTGATGGGCAATATCTGCTAATCATTCCCTAATTCATAACGGAAATAATTGATAAATATTTTTCTAATCCTTGCTACTAACTTACTTACTACTGGTCTAACGGAATAAAATTTATGTTGCAACGACTTGAAGTATAAGACGGAACTCTAACCTTTCAAAATCGAGTGCTTTGGTGTTCCTGATTCGATCATTTACCTACCTATCCCAACTGATAGATAAAGTCACATTCAGTGATATTTCAAAGGGTTTTTGGAAGGTTATGTTTAAGATTTATTGTTACATGTTATAAAATTCCTAACTGAAACACAAAGTATCAATACCTTATTCGCCAGTCTTTCTCAATATTTATCACAAAGCTGAAGAGAAATTTACCCTGATAGAAATTATTATGGCAAAATACTATATTTGATACTCAGTGAAAATTAATAAAATACTAATATTTGAAAGATAAGAGAAACTTTATGCAGGAAGAGTACATTTTTATTGAAAATTAGTGCAGATCTTGGGAGATTGAATTTACAGATGTAGAATTCATAAAGGCCAGTAGTAATGGTGAGCGTTTTATAAAAATTAATATCACAACATGTAAATAATCACTCATATTTACGTTCCACTGAAATAACTTGTTTATTGAACGAAGCATATCAATACTTCAACAATTTACCGACGGAGGTCTTCCGCAAGGCTTCTATAATTTATATCATAATCCTCATAATTATCTAATTAAAATCTCATGCACAAGGATGAAAATTCCTTCAGACGAGAATTTAAGCATTACATTAGGGACTTGCACATTAATTTTCGGGGGACTAACAAATAAAATCGTGGGATTTTAAGTGAGATGGGGTAGTGTGGGAATAAGGGGAGGCGAGGATGGTCAAGATGGACGCAACCTATCCTCCATTTCCCCCTGCCGTACCTGCATGGAGTTGACCACCAGCTCGGCGAGGTGTCGCCTGTCCTCCTCCTGGGAGTCGCCCATCAGCGTGAGAGCGGAGTCGTTCACCTCAATGATGTGCTCCCGCCCATCCCGACCCACCACTATCTCGAGGGCGCACACCGCCAAGCCTCCGAAGAGGTCCGCCGAGACAGCGTCCACCCAGCTCCTGTAGCGGTCCGTCATCGCGATCTGCTCCAACATGGCGCTCCCTGTGTTCGTCTTCCAGTTACCGGAGATGGATTTCCGCCTGAGGGAAGATGAGGTGGGAGATGAGAGATGGAAATATATAAATAACAAATCTTACAAATAGCATACACCGAATGTTATTATGATATGTTGTGAGAGAAAGGTTGTTATAAAATGGAGTAAGCATTTCAACGAAAAGAATTTCCGTACGTATCACATTGAGCCGTTACTGGAAAAACTAATTAATGTTGTGACACTGAAAATACACTATTCGCCTGAAGTACGATATAAATTGCAGGAAAGATGTTTCCAAAGCAAAAGCAGCCTTATCCAGGTTCACTGATTTTATTCACTCAAGGGAGCGCTTTAATAAACACCATAGAATCATAACGCAAGATTTTACGAACACAGATTATATAATTTTGATATTTCATTTTCTCATGATAAGGACATGATATTTTGCTAACTTCCGCACTCAAATAACTTCCACGGGGGCAAAAATTAGCACAAGTTATTTAGAATTCACTAGACGACTACTAGATTCAGACTACTAGAATCCACTAGACCTTTCTGGCCAATTTAATTCAAGGAAGGTTTTCCTTACAGTTCTTCATAATTAGTTCTCACCAGCAGAAACCATGAATAAAAACCAGCTTAATGGATTTTATATGAACTACCAAATTGACTACAATAATCTAAGCAACCTGGATGTTTAAAAATAATCCTTTTCCTACCACATTTAATGTACTGTTATTGATTTTATTAAACAACAAATTAACAAAGTATAAATTGTGGGGCAGTTCTAGATACATATTCTAACTGCTATTTAAGGGAGTGTGTTCGTTCTCATTTATCGGAGGTTTCCGAGGAATTTATTCTATTAAGAAACGCTACAATAGTTCCGTGGCAAGACGAGGTGTGCCATTACCGACGGAATTACTATAGAAGAGAACTAATTGAAGGAATTTATCGACAAAAGATTAGTAAAAGAAAGATGTGAAGATTTCAAGAGTGAAATTCTAGAGTAGAATTGTGTAGACAAGAGGAAACTGTGAAAAGGAAACCATGGCTCATAAAATATTCTCGGTTAGGTTGGAAAGACTTGTGAAATGTTAATGAAGGACCTGTGTCAAGAGGTGTTTTTTAACCTTGATCACAAAAAAGTTGAAGCGTTTTGAAGTAAGCATTGATTCAAGAGCCTAAAATTGAATAAAATAGAGTAAAAACGTGCCATTTTATGTGACAATGATGGAAATTCCCATGAAGATTAAGATAATAGGAAAAACAGGAGCCAAATTTATGATGAAAAGGAAATTCATGCAAGAGTTCTCAGAGAAGAAGATGTCATGGCTGATGATGAGGATGGAGACTCTAGCCAGTGCTGAATTTGACGCAGGAGTGAAAGACTTTAAGGGAAACAAGACACAAGGAATCGGCGAAGTACCAAGGAATACGCGAGTTGAGACTTAAAGCTAGCTCTTTAAACTATGTGAACAAGAGGAGAAGTAGAATGAACTTTCAAAAGAGCGTAATATCCTTTTACCGAAGAAGAGATGACATTTGTTCAAACTTTCGGAGAATTCGTCTGCCAACCCATGAATCGAAGATTATGGCGAGAATAATACATTCAAGAAGGGAGAGGAAATCAGATGAGTCACTATTTATCGAGAGATTGATGATTTAGAAGTCAATGAGATCTTTAGTAGTTCGCTTGAAGTGGAAGACGTAACGAACGAACTCTATTCCTGCTCTCATACTTTCCGGAGGGAAGAGAACTCATAAGAAACAAACCGAACTTAGCCTTGATCAATTTGATGTCTTTGAACGCAATGTGAAGCAGAGCCTTATCATACGTATGATGAAAAGTGTCTAAATAATCTACAACGATAGAAGATCCACTGTGCTATAAGCAGAGAGGAACCTGAAGTTATCCGATGTGATAAAACTTGAGTGACTGTAACAATGACGGAGCGACAATCCTTGCGTCTTCAATATGGTGAAGATAAATGACACAAGTCTGGAAATTAGGACACGTCTCATAAAAACCTAAATATTGAGTTTATTTTTTAAGTGGGTGGTGAGACGAAGATCCCCATTGATGATTGATCTAAGGCACCAACAATAAGGATGTGAAAATAAACCGACCATATTTTGAGGCAAATTTGTGCATATTCAATACTTTCAAGGAAAGAAACATAGAAGAAGAGACCTGAGGAGTGAATACAGAGACGAATTCCGAGAAGAAAGCAATGAAATAAGAAGGCGTTATGGAGTACAGAAAAAATTGATCGACCTCACTAAATCAAGTCTTTATTTGCAACCTATGATAACTCCTTCTGCCCTTATCTCCTCTTAAGCTCAGTTAATCGAAGGACCCCTCAAAGATAAATGACCACAACTGATATTTTACGTATCTTATTTTATAGCTCACACTTTTATCATTACA
This sequence comes from Hetaerina titia, assembly GCA_037158775.1. Classification (NCBI taxonomy): domain Eukaryota; kingdom Metazoa; phylum Arthropoda; class Insecta; order Odonata; family Calopterygidae; genus Hetaerina; species Hetaerina titia. Next base: position 26,721,116 of record CM073769.1, read on the forward strand.
CAGGCCTAGAAAAAAATTTTTTTTGGTACCGGGAATCTTTGTGTTGATTTTAACTATATTTGTAGAGCTGAATCCAAATATGAAATCCGTTTTTATTTAACAACTCTACTTTTTTAGATATGGCACATCTTACGATTAGTTTTTAATATTTGATATATTCCGGAAAATAATTTTCAAAGTTAAATAAATCTATAAGTATGCATGGGAATATATGGTAAAAAAAGGAAAAATATTACAGACTTTGTGAAACGTGCATACTTGGGATATTTTGGTGTTAAGCTTGGTGACCAAGATAAAACATAGGCACCGCATTTTGTGTGTAAAACATGTACTGAACATCTGCGGCAATGGACAACAGGACAAAGGAAAAGTCTAAAATTTGGTGTGCCAATGGTGTGGAGAGAACCTGTTAACCATATTGACGACTGTTATTTTTGCATAGTAAATGTTTAGGGAATTAACCGAAAAAATCGCCACAAGTGGACATATCCAGATTTGCCTTCAGCTAGACGCCCGGTACCCCATTCAGAAGAAATACCGATCCCAATATTTCAGACGTTACCAGATATATCTAAGGAAGAATTTGAGTTATTTGAAAACATTTCTCATTCTATGGACGATAGTGGCAGTAACTACGAGGGGGTATCAACAATTCCTCAACTATTTACTCAAGATGAACTAAGCGATCTTGCTAGAGAACTGAACTTATCGAAGGAAGCATCCGAACTACTAGCATCAAGACTGCATGAAAAGAATTTACTGTAACCCGGTACAAAAATAAGTTTTTATCGCACAAGGGAAAAGGATATGCTACCCTTCTTTACTCAAGAAGACAATCGTACATTTTGTTTAGACGTTAAGGGTCTTTTGGAAAAAATGGGACTACTACCCTATATGATTCTAGTGATTGGCGTTTGTTTATTGATAGCTCCAAGCGTAGTTTAAAATGTGTACTTCTTCACAATGGTAACAGGTTTGGCGCAATACCAATCGCTCATTCAAGTAAAATGAAAGAAGAATACGATACAATAGCATTGGTCTTACAGAAGATAAAATACCAGGAACATCGCTGGGTGATTTGTGTAGATTTAAAAATGGTGAACTTTCTTCTTGGGCAGCAAAGTGGCTACACAAAATATCCTTGTTTTTTGTGCCTCTGGGATAGCAGGGACAGACAAAACCACTGGATTAAGAAGGAGTGGCCTAAGAGAGAAAACTTGGTTGTTGGGAAAGAAAACATCATTGCTGAATCTTTAGTTGAAAGAGAGAAAATCATCTTACCGCCTCTACATATTAAACTAGGCCTAATGAAGCAATTTGTAAAGGCTCTTGACAAGGATGGACCATGATTCGGCTACTTAAAGACTAAAGATGCCCCATATAAGTATTGAAAAACTTAAAGCCGTATTTTTGAGGGGCCACAAATCAGACAACTTACAAAGGATCCTGATTTTGTCGAGTCAATGAATGAGATTGAAAAAATTAGTTGGATGTCATTTGTTGAGGTCATAAAAAATTTTCTAGGAAATCACAAAAGTGAAAATTATATTGAGCTGGTAAACATTATGCTCAGTAACTTCAAATCAGTTAGATGTAATATGAGCACAAAAGTTCACTACCTACACAGCCACTTAGTCAATTTTCTTGGAAATTTAGGAGACACAAGTGAAGAACAAGGTGAAAGATTTCACCAGGATATAAAAACAATGGAAGCTCGCTACCAAGGAAGATGGGATAACCATATGATGGCAGATTACTGCTGGTACTTAAAACGAGACTGTTTGAACAAAGTGCACTCAAGAAAATCGCGCAAAAGAAGCTTCCGATGTGTTGAGTGATGTTTTTATGTATTTTTTTCTTTTCAATTTGTTTTATTACAGTAAAAAATTTTAGTATTTGTGTTCAATTGTATTGTAAAATTCTGTTGTGTTTGTGGGTGATTTAACAGCCCTAGAAATAAATCAAGTCTTATATTTAGTGGGTTTTATTATTAATATAATATTCCCATATCATCATGTAGAAGATTTTTTTACGTAATTAACAACATATCTATATCTTGAAAACTATAGCTGATAGGAAAAAACTAGTGTCATAATTGGATTCAGCACCCCAATTGTTCTTTAAATCAACATTAAAAGCTCCGGCACCAAAACAACTGTTGGCCTGTGTTATCAATATAAGAGTTAAAATGAATTTCAACTATTTCAATTTGTAAATAGATTTCAACGAGGTTTGCTAACAAACCACGGTCTCTGAACGATGCTGTTAATATTTATATAGACTTGTATTACTTGTAACCTTAAATGGAGCCATTTAATATAAGCATTTCACACAAAATGCCAGTTCAAACCACCACTTCGAAGGATGTTGATGGGGAGGCACAAGGCGGTTGTAGGGTGAGGGTTGGTCGAGGGGATGCCATTAAATGCTACTTAGGCCTAATTGGCCGCTAATTAATTGAATGAGGAAGGCAGGGAGAAGGAATATAAAATGTCTGTGGAAAGGGGCAAGAATGGCCAAATGCAATTAGGTATGAATGGTTTATGTTATGGAAAAAGTTATGTATTCCATATAAATGCATATATATATATATATATATATCTATATATAAACACATACATATGTACTTACGATACGCAGAATGGTTAAAGAAAATTTGTAAGGGACGGTAAGGGAATAAGAGTCGAAGTGTTTCTTTAAAAGTTTTTTGGTGAGCCACAGTGAAGGTAATGAAATTAAAAGTGCTATTGAAAAAAATAACATTAGAATATTGAAAAAAACAGAGATTTAAGCCACCAAGTATCGGGAAGCAACTGTTAGAAACTATAAAATTTAAAATTAAAGAAATCTGAAATTATAGAATGAAACTTTAGAGACAAAAATATTTAATGAAAAACGTCTAAAATGATATTAAATTTTCAATGGGTAAATGAAAAATATGGCATATCCCTGTGATTGTTAGAAATAATTTATAATTTCACAATTTCAATTTTTACCTTCGTCCTGACTTTAGAAATAAAATCAATATTTGAACCTTCTACTCTACAGATGTTTTTGTGACCTTGGCAATGGATTTCAAGCCAATTTATAATTTAACGACGCTCATCAATAGGAGGAGTCGGAGTTGGCTGCTAATGTATTTGCCGTATTTACTTAATCGTTGTTGAAAAATACACTCTCCAAGCGTTCCAGCTCTAGTAACCGTATAAGCAAAAACAATGATGATTATTTGCGCATTAATAATTTAAGTTTTCGGTTACATTTGAGTCCCTTCATTTATAAAATATGGATATTTTTTCAATCGTATTAATATGTATCAATTGAAAAATTATCTGTTAACTTACGAACATATATATTGTACTATACTTAGGCTTTTCGAAATGGAATATAATTGAATTTATTGAATGTGAGAGTTCGTAAGATAAAATTATTATTAGGTAATCTACCGGTTAAGGTAGGTTTTTGGATGGACACAACTATCAAATAAAAATTTTGTGACTCCCCACCTAGCAAACTAATCTATATCAGGTCCCTCTTCATCTCTGTGTACTTCTTTCCTCCCTTCATCCCGTCCAACATCCCTATCCTGTTCCTGCCCTTACCTCGCTTGCCCCACATTCTCCCTTCTATTACCCTCTTCAACATTCCACTAACGCTCAATACGCCTTTCATCCATTTTTCCTGCCTCCATAGGATTTATCTCAACAAACCCCTCTGCTCACCCACCATCTCTAGTACTTTCTCATTTGTTAGGATAAAATATATGGTAAAATAAAGCAAATCAGTTATTATGAAAAGCGGTAAGGTCTATTTTAGAAACAAAATATTTTTAAAACAATGGAAAAGTCGTGATCTGTCTGCTTTTTGCAACGGCAACTACAAATAAATATCACTCACAGTTTCCGAAGACATTTTCATTATCATTGCTAACATAATCTAAAAGAGCCTAACCATTCAACAAACAACTTCAATATTTCCAACTATGGATAGTTACTGGTGGTATTTGGGTAATTTTTCTTTAAAGATTTATTACTGAGGTTAATTATTTCTTACCGAGTGCTTTGTACAATGCCTAGGAATATTACTGAATACCAATAAATTGAAATCGAATTTGTTTGAGCACACGTGTGGGCAATTTTATAGAAGAATATTTGAAAGTATGCCTTTAATTCACTTATTCAGAAATAGAAAGGTGCTTATTGAAACCAGCCACGAAACCTTACGACTGAAGTGGGTTTAACCTAGTTTTAAGCGTCAAAGACCCAAAAAATCTCCCCTTATCAAGTATGAATATCATTTAAAGTATTAATATACCGTAGTAATACTATTGATATATAGTATTATTTCATTCAAGTCTTAACGACCAAGTGTAATCAATCATAAGTTATTATATGACAGAATTAATACTACTTATTTCGCTATTTAAAAAATATCTAAACTAATTAAAATGCTATTTAAAATTGTAGGGCTTATGTCAAATCAACAAATACTCATTCTAGTTATTACTAAGCCTATTTTAGGTCTTCGCACACCAAATTTAGGATGGTAATACCTACTTTTATTTGAACAATATTTTGCGCTTCAGCTTAGAAAAAATTTATTAAGATACTAGGAACAAATTAATTTTCATTCCTCTCTAGTTTAGTTTCAGATTATTCGTTACTAAGACCTCTACCGGATTATGGACAGTGTGGGAAAAACGGGTGATTTATTATGAAGTAATTTACGATCACAAATAATCGATGTAGAATAAACATAAAAATACCATTAGCTTGTATAAAATAAAGACATCATTCTTCAAAGCTATCATTACAGGTGATTTTTCCTAGATGCTTAAATTATTCTACAAGGGGATGATGGCTCTTTTCCGTGTGCTTCCGAGGCCGACCTTAATTTTGTCCCGTTTTGCCACTGTCTGGCTGAGTTCTATGGAAGGGCAAAATTCTTCATAGTAATGACCCAACGATAAACGAATTTATGTCCGTCTCGGACGATAAAGTGAAAGAAGGAAGGGAGAGAGAGGGCGCTATCTCGCTCTTTGATGTCCAGTAGCCGTCGCCATAAATTTCTCGAGCCTAACAGGAAAAGGAGGAATGGTGTAGAAGGAGGAAGAGAGAGAGAGAGAAAAAGGTAAATGAAAATAGGGTGAATTTGGAGGCATTGGAAATGATAAAGGGGGAGTTGGGACTTGACGCAAACGTTATAGAGGAAGGGACGTAGGGGAGAGAAAAAAATCTTGCGGTTGGTGGAGACTCTGATTCGGGCATTTTCTGCGGTATCGATTAGAGCATAAATATTAAAGGAATTGATACGAAGCAGCAATTTCTCCCCTCGTGGCGTTTATCTATCTCCCCCGCTTAAAATTAATACATATGCTTGTATCACGGATCATGTTATTTCGGAACGAATCCATAAAGGACATCGCGCCATTTTTTAATACCGAATTACTGGAAGGGGAACAGCAGACCCTATCAACAGTTCGCCCTACTCTCGTCGCTGTTGCTCTGCGTTGAAATATTGCTGATCACCATCAAAAAGGCCATACGCACTACGTGGACGGGAAGCCAGGCATTTATTACACACCATTAAAATTCAAAATACGAATTTCTTCCACTTTACAATGTCATGGGACATGGAATTTTCACGACATTTTCGTCATTTGATCTACTGTGAAAAATGTGAACAGGTATGCAAAGGATAAGCTAGCTGATGACTCCCGCATTTGAATATAAAGGAGAATTGAGGTTCACATGTTACCAGAGTATTATTATTAATTAGTAAATCGTATCTACTGAACATAATATTCGCTAAGACGTTTGGTAGATGCGATTTAAATTTTTAACACATTAAAAGCAACAATAGTAGCTTGGGGATTGAAAATGTTTCCGGACAAGAGAAAAAGAAAAATGCATATTAAGAAACAAATACACATGACTAACGATGTAGGAGTACACTAATTCATTTCAAAGCCCTGAAAAAGTTTAAATAAAATATCAATATTCTGTAAATAGAAAGCAAGCTATTATTTCCAAATCTGATATCTGAGTATGACCTGAGTCCTGAGTACATATAAGTACAACTACATACATACACGAGAAGATAAAATTGTTCTTTCATGATTTCTTTTATTAAGGTTTCACTAATATCGCTAATAATATTGACTAGTTTAATTTAGATATGACCCACTTTATCAATATATCAATACGATAAGAACTTTTTATGTCATGTAAATTATAATTCACACTAATTTATTTTCGCTTTTAAATCAACTCGCAGATTTACTTAAACTCTCGTGAATTTTCATTATGAAAGATTTTTGCGTAAGCAGTTACCACTCACGCAAAATTCCCTTGATTCCTGCTTAATATCACACAGGAAGTATTTTAGCAAGCTTCATACTTAACAAAAATCACAACGGTTTTTTCTCTTTGAGAACACGGGACGCGGCTTTCACGCTCCGCTGAGGCACGCAATGTGCCATGGTTTGTAAAGTGATGATTAGAATAACATATTATTGGTAAATCGGAAATATTAATAAACTCTCTGAATCATTAAAATAATTATCACGTGGAATGTTCAATGAAAAATGAACACACTTTTTGAAAAGTATAAATTATAGGCTTCAAATTTTGATACTCCTTCTCAAAGTGATCCCCACTTTTGACGTCATTTATCCAGTTTCTAATTCGTACTGGGGGTCTCTTTTTCCTTCTAATATGTTCAGCAGCCTTCACCACTGCTTCTAATGACGAAATACGCTTGTACGAACGTATTTATTCTCATAATAAAGCAGGGAAAAGTCAATATGGGGCTAGGACTGGACTATAGGGAGGACGAGGATCACACTCTATATTGATTTTCGTCGGATGATGGCGATTTGACGGTGGGTGTTGCGGAGAACAACATTTACGATGGCGGAAGTGAATTATCGTGGTGCAGCATCCAGCCTGTTGATTTGAAATCTGGTCTTTTGCGATTGATATGCCCTCTGAGAATTTTCAGGTCATCCCCATATTATTCTCCATTTCATGGTCTGTGTGATGGTACGACATGCTGAGTACCATTAGTACCATTCCCTGGACATCGAAAATTGGCATGATCATAACTTTCCCAGCAAAAGCCACCACTTCAACTTTTTTTTGTGTTGGTGATGCCGGAGATTCTCAGATTAGAGCTTTGCCGTTTGCTCTCATGATCAAGGCTATCATTTCTTGTTAGATTATTTAAGATTTCATATTTTATTCCTAGTTTTAAGTTTCTCCTTCTCAAAAACCACACTTCCACTTCAGCGATGTTTCTTTCTTTCAATGCCATGGGTTTCTCATGTACATACGAGTACAGTGATCGGTAAAAGTGAGACTTCTCTCACCGGGACGGTTTATACTTTCCCGTTCGGGCAGTCAATGAACATTTCGGCAGATGTTGTCGCCAAGTTTCATCCCAAGTGATAACCTTTAAAACACTTATCTTCCTGTAACTTGAACAGTGAACAAACCTCCATGCATACGGCCTGTTGTTCGCGTTTCTCGGAGTCGCGGAAACTACCGCATAAAAGCGTCTCATTTGCAATTTTTCCGTTAACATTATCTGATCGGGACCGAACGAAATGTTCAATATTTCTGATAGTGATCTCTACAATATTTGACAACATTCTCTCACAATGACAGCAGTGGTGTTAACGTTTACTTCCGTCAGAGCAGTGACTGGAACTCCGGGTCCACTTACCTTTAAAATTGATTGTATCAGTCTCTCTTTAAACATTTTAAACCACCTTTCAGCTGTGCTAAAAGGAAGAAGAGTCTATTCATAAGTATTCTGCAGCATTGCATAGACCTCGAATGATTTGTTCAGGAGACAGGAAAATCGTAATGAAGTGTATTCTCTCGTCGTGTGTTACCTCCATTTTTTCCGTAGGCGATCTAAATATGTTCGGATTTACGAATGCTGCTAACCCAATACTGTACTTCAACCATTTAAACTTTTTAATATATACGTATATGAATATACATATAATATATATGTTAAAAAGTTTGCGTCACCAGTACCTACTTGGCAAGAGGCACTGGTGACGCAAGGTAGGAGGGCAAGAAAAATAGAAGCCAAAATAAACAAAGGAGTAAGACAAGGATGCAACCTCTTGCCAGCAATATTCAACGTTTACCTGCAAGTGGCAATAAAAGAAACACAAGAATTGGGTATCAAAGGAGTCAAGGTAAATGGAGAAGAAATCAACATGCTCCGGTTTGCAGATGACATCGCAGTAGCGGCGGAAACGTGAGAGGACCTGCTAGCAACTCTAAGTGCTATGGATCAAGAACTGGTGGAATGTAATATGAACATCAGCAAGAAGAAAACTAAAATCCTTGTGTGCGGAAGAGAGAAACTGAATGCAGATATCACAATTCGAGGGGTAAATCCAGAGTAAGTGGAATCCTTCATCTATCTGGGCAGCAATATAATATGAGATGGAAGAAGTTTGACCGACATCAAGCGAAGAATAGCCCAAGCTAAGAGCGCATTCATGAAGAAGAGGCGATTACTATATTCAAAGAACATAAAGCTGGAAACAACTCGTCAAGACTTTCGGGTGGAGCATGGTTCCGAGACTTGGATAATTGGAAAAGTGGACCAGCGAAGAATAGAAGCCTTTGAAACATGATGCTGGAGAAGAATGATGAAGATTAAATGGACAGACAAAGTGAGGAACGAGGAAGTATATAGAAGAGTAGAAGAGGATAGAACCATATGGAAAACTCTACGGCAACGAAGAAATAGATTGATTGGACACACATTGAGGCACAATGGATTGATTAGGAATATAATAGAAGGAAAAATAGAAGGAAAGATCACACAAAGAAGACCAAGAGACATGCACATAGGACAAATTAAAAAAAGACGTAAAAAAGAAAAGGTATCAGGATTGAGGGAATGAACATTAAATAGAGTAGAATGGAGGTCTGCAGTAAACCAATCCTAGGATTGAAATACTGATAATGATATTTTTATATAAATAAATACATTTATATATACACATAATATATATATATATATATATATATATATATATATATATATATATATATATATATTTATAAATATATGTGTGTATGTGGGTGGCCGTAGTCCGGGGGGTAGAGCGTTGGACTACTAATCGGAGGGCCCGGGTTCGATTCCCGACTCGACTCCGACTTCGACTATGGGCACCAGCGGCACCATCAGAATCCGATGACGACGGTCGTACCGTCAAAACGTCAAATAAATACTATGAGTCACATATATATGTGTGTGTGTAAAAACAGGTTGGTCTGAAAATTTTCCGACCAAACAAAGATACAAGACATTTTTTCTGAAAATTTCTGAGGTAGGAAACTATTCAGACCACCCGCGTATATAATATGCATTGCACATTAAACACACAAATTATTTTAGAATCAAGTTTTTGCACAATAAATTATGCAAATTAAAAGTTATGATCTCTCTTTACTAAATAACCCGCATATTTTCAACATTACCTTATACCTCAGTGTTGCCTCCCTATTTAATGGTCCATATCCTTTATTTACCAGTTTAGAGTGCTTTACGCTGATAGTAAACAGTAATTGCATTATCAAAGTGAAATTTTAGTATTCATCTCAAAGGTTAAAAAAATATAAATCTAGGTTGTATGAAACACTATATTAAAGTACAGGATACAATTATTTTTCTTTTTAGTAATTAATAGTTTTTATTTTTCAAACGGCTCAACTTTCCGTGCAAATATGTAGAATTTAAAATACCTTTAGGCTCAGATAATAGTTCTATTCAAGTTTATTCGGTAGGCAACATTCGAAACTGGATCAAACGGCAATATCATCCCATCCGTGATCTTAAATTAATTCGAATCACACATCGATACTGATATATCTTGAGAGCAGAGGAAGGATATCATTCGTGATGACGAGACATGATTACATTACTAAATACTTTGTAAAGATCGAGCTTTAATCCTCTATATTGCACAAAACAGATATTAATGAAAAAGTTTCCCATTTGATAATTTTCATGCGCAAGAAAAGGAAACTACTACTTAAGGAGACTGCGTCACTGAGCGTGTGTTTAGGTTTGACCCTTTACGTGGCGGCAATTGTTGTGCAAACTTATTTGAGAAAATCTGTATGTTATGCTATGTACTCACATGAATGCCTTGTAGTTATTGCCGATCTTTTGCACGTGGATGTCGTACTTGGAGTCCACGTAGGGTTCCGTCGTCGCATAGGTTCCCGCCACGGCCACCACGGACGCCATGTCCTGGAAGTCGGCGTTCGACTCGACCTTCACCTTGCCCAGACCCCCATGCGCGTGACCCATCTTGATGACCAACGGGAACCTTGGAGCACTCAGCTGCGAAAGGAAGCAGGCAGCGTCAAACCAAGGGAACAACAGCGGAATGAGGTAAAATGGACCCGGATCCTACCAGAAATTATTCAGGGTACCCTTTCGGAGGCTATATCGTAGTGGCTGCGACGGAAACGAATTCGAACCATGACTAACATTTTGTCAGAGTGTGTGGAATGCTTATTTGAGTGTCTTAGGTAACTTACTCTAAACCACCGCGGCTATTAATTGGAGGTTTAGATTTTGTCCACTTCCGGGTATTAAGTAGGTTCCATTAAAGTTTTATCGTAAATCAGTAACTCTAATGTTTTATTAAGACCTACGAGGAGGAATATTTTACCGTAGTTTGCGAGTTTATTCAAAAGACTGATATGTCATTGGAGCTCGGCGATCATACTTGGAAAATTAACTGTCGGTTCCTTTTTCTATGACTCAGAATAGCTAGAATGGTATATTGTTCCACTACTACCTGGAATTATATTCTCTATTATTCTATCATCAAGTATCCTACTGTATTGCCCAACGTGAATGTCACAAAGTGTGCATATCTCAATATTTTCAACACTATTTGGAGCGGTTCTCTTCAATTAAGCGTAATTTTCTTAAAGCCTTTAGGTAGCTAAAGATAATATCGTTCTCCCAATAGTAGAAAATTGAACTTGATTTTTGTGGGAGGGAAAACTTAATAAGATCGTATTTTCAATTCAAATTGAGAAAAGTGAATGTCTAGTGCAGCTATCTTTTTTATGAAATGCAGCAGGTATTGTTTGTTGATACCGAATAAAGATTGACATTAGATATACATATAAATGATACCGACAAATCTCATATCCTATTTTCCTCGTGGAACCCTCGGTAAAATGTAATCAGAACGGTAAAAAATTAATACCAAGGAAGATATCAAGAGCAGATGTATTTTTTTGAATGAGCTTACGGACTGTTCCCGAAAAAGTGCATGATTTGAACGTCAAAAATGAGAGCGAGAGCTTCTCGATTTTCCGCCAAGGTTTCTGCCCTCCTAACTCCAACCATCATCTTCCCGATGCTTCCGCCGACAACTCGCCGTCCTTTATATTCGCCAATCGGAGCGGATCTTTGAGCAAGTTGGTCGTACGGGGGGGGAAGAGGCGGGCCGAGGCTTTGCACGCATTGCTCCTGGGGAGCTAAATACCACGCGCGCATGCACACACATTTACGACTCTGGAAGAGAGAGAAATATGCAGTTATTACTCACCATCTCCCTGGAGTTGGGGAAGTAGTTCTGCTCGATGAGCGGGAAGTTCTCCTTTCCAATGCGGCGCTGGAGCTGTAGCAGGTGGGCGAACACCCAGGGCTTGTCCTGTAGTGGAGGAGGGAAGAGAGAGAGGTTGAATAAGGAGTGCATTTGAGATACAGGAAAGGGGTTTGCTGGTGGCTAAGCGCGGGGAGACAAGAGGAATGGATTTGAGGAAGTGGCCGTAAAGGTAATGAAGAGGAGGAGGGAGGGTGCAGTGAAAGAGCAAACACGAGCGAACAGCTTTCGAGGACTCCTAAGGTTTCATCCGACGAACAAAGGAGTCCGCCCGTCCGTTGCAGAGGCACGAAAATTCTCGGGATCCTCATTACCGCTTACTGCACCATCTTACTGGCGAAAGCAAGGGCAGGTGGCGGGTTTGTGTTCCACTCTCCTTTCTCTTAGAAGTTTAATTTCCTTCCGAGACAAGTGTTTACGGAACGAATTAGCGATCGCAATCTTACATTTCGTCCGCTATGTTTAAACCTATTGAACTTCCGCGAAATTATGTTTGCGTATATTTTTCGACGAGAAACGCAACTTATTTGGACAATTTTTTCCTCAAACTTACAGGTTAAAATTAGGCGACAGCTTCTTTTTTAATCATTGAAATAAAGATCCCAAATTTCCCTCTGGTCTCAGGAAAATATCTCCTCAGCGCTTTCCAGGGAATTTTGAATATTTTATCCGGAGCTCAAAACTTTAGTCACATGCGCATACTGTCTCCCAAACACGAAAAGTGTTATGAAAAAATTCCTCTTCTTGGTTTTGATGTAAAATTTAAATTTCACGTCTGGAGCTTCGCTGCTGGGCGACTCATTAGGGTAACTACACCTCTGTCATTAAGCGTGATGCATATCCCAAACTGAGAAGCGCCACATATAGAGACATAAAGCCGGCCTTCTCACATAAAAGGGCTTGAATACATTTTACGAAAATTCCACTTACAGTTGTGTATACTACTAAATTATAATTAGTTTAAAAACATATCCCATTTAATATAAATGACCTTAGGTCATAAAAATAAAAATTCATTAAAATGAAATGGGAAAATTTAAATGCTATATAGAATTATATTTGCACTGAACATATTGATTCAGATTTACAAGAAAAAGTTAGATTAGAGGTGATCAAAGCAACAAATGGTAGGGAAAAACTTGAGATTAAATTAAAACTTTTAAATAAATTAATCCTTTTAAATTGCGGTGTAATAAATTAACATGCTCCATTCATACGTACTTCTACCCTCTATTTTGAAATTCGAGTTTACTACGACCTTTTATGGTGATAGTTGTCATGCACATAATGAAGTAGAAGACCGAATAATAAGCTGACATGACATTATTTGTCTCTTTTAACGCTTATGTCTATTTCACTCTTTAACCTTTCTTTGACCCTACACATCGGTAAGCGGTCGCGTTGCTACGATCGATGCAGTGTTTCCAAGCCAGGCAACGTGGATTGCACACCCATTGCTATGCGAAACCTAATTTCCTTCAAGTTGTAAACCTCCCTCCCTTTTAGGTTTCCCCAACTGGGAATTACCGAGATTTGGTATTCCGGGCTTTTCCAACGACAAAACATGCCGTGACCTCTTCCCATACGCGATTCATTTTCTTACTCTCTTAAATGTCTTTGTATCTTGTCTTCATTATTTTCCTTTTCCCTTTGGCCTTGGTTTCCCTTTGTACCTGATTTCATTCAACGCGATTATTTCAAACTGTTTGTCACAACGCGACCACACACATTAAAAGACTTGTTGACGCATGGCGGTTCGGAAAAGCTGTGAAAATTATTTTAAAGTAACTAAAATGGTAAATTTACTAAAAGAGCGACATTTTAGCCCAATGGGTAACTACGATACGTAGATAGTCCCTTAGAGGGCGTTCCAGTGTCCGATGCCGCTGATTCACTTGAGCACCGACTACTTCACTTCAGCTGCGTGGTTTGTTCATTAGGTATCATATCTCACGAAAAACTTCAAGTGGCACAAATAAATAACTTGTCCCCCTTAAGCGCCAATCTTCGGGGTGATTAATGTGGTTTTGGTTTATTACTTGAAAGGGTGATATTCGTATCCAATTTGCCCAAGTCCGTTTACCACATGATCATGATGATGATTTTCATTCTGAATCATCAGCTTGGGTAGACCCTTGCGCTTTAAATCCGCTGTACGACTTTAAGTTGAACTTTTATATCCATGAAGCCGATGGAGTCGAATAGAGCCTTGAGAGGCTGCGTAGATTTTCTCGGCGGTGGATTGAAGAAATCTGCATTTTCGGGTTTTCACCGCGTACGGACGCGGTGAAAACCCGAAAATGCAGAATTCTTCAGAGCCTTGAGAGGTTATACTAAAATTTTTACTAAACTTAACTGGAAATGTATTTAAAGTAATTATACTCTCTGCCTATTTATTTTAATATCTGAAATGGTCTCAAATGTATAACTAAAATTCTAAAAACTCTAAAGTTTAACTAAAGGGTTAATACACCTTGCTCAATTAGCCCTTATAAAGAGGGCTTAGCCCTTATGTATGATAAGGCATACGTAAGGGTAAAAAAAACTGTAGGAGATTTGTACTTAAGGGGTTAATTCATAAAGATCTTTCTGTTCCTGGGTGCGGTTTTTATATTTTAGAACAGCGAAGAGGGATTATTAAGCGGGTGGCAAGAAAACTGCTCCATCTTTCAACCATGTAATGGGGCATGGGGTTGGCTACTTTTGTTTTTTTTTGGTTAACAGGAGTACAGTTTGAGAAAACGGAGAACTCTGCGAAACTGGAATGAAATATAATGAGACAGCCTTCAACCAAAATAAGTGGAATAATCGCGCTTGAAGGAACATCGCGAGCAGTTATGTCAATAGGACACTTTTAGCAAGAGCCTTAACATGAAGAGAGATTCTCCACTTTTGGGGGATAACTCGGAATGAAGAACTGTTGAGGTAATAGTAATGAGCATTTGATTGGGAGCTTGCTCTCACGGGAAGACACATTCTTGGAACAGAGGCATAACCTGTGAATATTCAACAACGAGGAAAGATGCCATTGTGATACTTATATTCAATAATAAGAGGTTACACGCACTTCCAAAATTTTAAAGTTTCAGATTATGCTCAGGGAAACAAATACTTTATATTAACCTCTTTTACTTCAACTGGGTAAGGATTCACTTTCATATGCCAACTATGCCATAGTTTCCATTCCGATTTCACTCTCTATTCGCTCGCTACAAACTCGAGAAAGGAACCTGGCTCTATCTGTAGCCAAGAGGCATATATCCGGCGAGTGAGATGAGACGTCGCTGGTTATGGACAATTAACCAAAACGTAAATCCAATATTATACACATTCGATCAGGGTTAAATCGAAAATCGTCTCTCTTTATTCACCTGGAAATTGTAGATGGAGTGCAGGGAGTTGACGCTTGGGACGCCGCCGAACTTTAGGCCAAGGAGGATATGCTTGTGGTCTTCTCCCGCGTCCTTGAGATTCTGCCTGATGAACACAAAATCTGGCCGGAATGACCTGCGGAAAGAGTGGGATCACTATTGAATAATCTGATGCAAAACTCTGTGCAAGAAAAAATCATGATTACAAAGGAAAGGTCATCCATCACATTGGCATATTGACAATCTTTATTAAACTGCCACGAAAATAAAATAGCCCATCACTGAATAGGCGCCAAAGGGAGTTAAAACATTTTGATGGGAAAAGAAACATAAATTTTGAAATGCATTCGACAATTTCTTTAATTAATTACAAATAATGTAGCAGCAATTTGATAAATGCACCGATGAATAAGCCACATTACATCAAATACTAAAAGCCTTGCAATATATTTTTTGTTGATTTTGCATGAATGTAATTAGTATTTATTTCTTCTCTATTCTTTTCCAATTAATATTTCCAAAGGGTTATATTTTTTCCAAGAAATATTTCTGCATGCAATTATCGTAAAACTCAGTTCCAAAAGAATTAATATTCAAACTCAGTGTCGCATAAAGATCGTTTACCTTGAAATATATTCCTAAAATGCGGTCTTTAAAATATTTTCCAAAATATAGTAATTTATTTAAAGTACATATACGTAGTTGATGCCAAAAAATGGCAGGTAACTTTTGGAGAAAATGCTCACACTAGACTTTTTTGGTCGGAGGTAACACATTAGTTTCAACCTTAATACTGCTATGGTTAATTCCAAAAAACTGCGGGAGATGCCGCAACAGTAACTTTTAACGGAGTCATTCGCTAATATGAGTTGACTTCTATGGTTATTAAATCAAATGATGCGATGTAACCTTATCCTTGGGAGGAATTAATACCAAAGATACGTCTAATGAAATTGTTGCGTTAAGCTTTTGGGGCTGCCACGTAAAGTATGAGGTATCCGTCTCATGTTATGGAGATATATTTAATAAAACATGCACGTTACTTTTATCTGAAATAATGTTCCGTTACACATATAAATAGACTACTTATATTTTTGTCCATGTTGCAAAAATAGTATTTTGTTTAATAGAGAATTAAAAACAAATGCACTATTTTGTAAGCCCATCCGAATACATCGATTACAAATCTGGAAATACGTACCTCACCACTTTGGTGCCATTTCTGTAAACCGCCATGCTAACAGTGGCGCCGGTCTCAGTGGAAGCCGTGAGTGAGAGTTCCCGGAACTCCGCCTGCTCCACGCGAATGTCGAAGTCTCCGTGAATGCGGCGTCCACGGAAATACTTAGACCTGGCCAGTTAGAAAGGGTACCATTAAAAAATAAAATGAAAACGATATTTGGAAAATAGTTTTTAAATTAAAAAACTCGATATGTAGCAATTTAGGATGAACTGAAGTTTACTTACACTGCGGCAAAATTGAATTGTTCAATGCTTCAACCTTAAAATACGGCAAATATTCATTCGAATTTTTAGGTGAGAAACATCAGGGTTTAAGAGAATAAGACAGAAGTTTAAAGCCAAGACGATTCTTATTACTGTCGATTCGCAAGAAACTGATGGTATCAATCGATATTCCTCCAGAAACCGTGAAAGCATTCAGTTTGATCTAACAGTTAAGGATAGTTAAATTAAACTAATGAAAATATTTAAGGAAAAAACCAAGAAATCAGAATCATTTATTAAAAAAAATATTTTTCGAGATTACGTTATCAATGTGCCAACAAGGGCAAATAGAGCTGATACTAAGTTACAACAGATAATTAATGTTTATTTACACAAATGAAAATCCAGCTTCATTTACATTTGTATTATTTTACATTAACGTTTTAATTTTTTAATCAAAGTAAGAGGTTAGACGTAAAATTAGTCCTCAACTTAAGAGTAAATTATCAATCTCCTTAACTCCGAAATCACATTTCAAGTGCTGAATAAATTTGAAAAATCTGTCCCAGTCGCAAAATCATCCAAGTTTTTCACATTTGATGACATTGCTTTAAAATCTGAAACATTTGATTTATTTTACTGAAAACTCAAACTTCGTGCTTGAGAAAGCAAGTTTTTCTCGCTGGTATTCAGCCAAGAACACATGAACTGGTACATTTTACATTGCCGCTCTATGAGATAACAAAAAAGACACAACCAACGAAATATACTTGGAGAGGAAAGCTTTTTTCTATGAAATGCGCATAGAAGAAAAATGGTTGAACGTTTAAGCAAAGGGACGTCATGGGCTCATTGAATACCTTAGGGAAAATCTTGAATAGCATTTTAAATTCAATAAAACAGACTAATGAAAGAAAGAAGGATTGTTATTTGTATTTGGGATACCCTTGGAATATAAAAATGTCAGGAACCATATTATGCACAGCCAAGGGTGTGAGATCGAGACATGTGATTTATAATCTTCCCTAGCCGGAGTGGAATCAATATTAGACGTCGTACCAGTCGGTGTTCTGGTCGTCGATGACGAGGAGGGTGAAGCAGCGGTCCTTGTTGTAAGCCGGTCGTGAGGAGGAACCGGGTAGGGCGGCG
Source organism: Hetaerina titia (assembly GCA_037158775.1). NCBI lineage: Eukaryota > Metazoa > Arthropoda > Insecta > Odonata > Calopterygidae > Hetaerina > Hetaerina titia. Next base: position 26,738,747 of record CM073769.1, read on the forward strand.
CCTAGGATGGAGGCGCCACCTTCTCGCGCCACTCCCGTCAGGGACTGCACCCGCTGCAGCAGGGACTCGCGTGTCTTGGCGGGGGAGGATGGTGCGCTAGTGGTGCGGCTGCTGGGCCTCAGGTTGAGGGACAGGTCCTAGAGGAGTGGGAGCCGTGAAAGCTCTCTTATTGATCAAATAGTTGTCAAGGAAACGCATAAAAATGTGAGAAAATGCAGTTGTTATAATAATATTGCGTTTTTAGGGAAATTAAAGAGATAGTTAATCATAAAATATTGAGGTGGTGAATAGATTTTTTTGCATCTCATTATTCTTTGAATTTTAATTTTCAGTAATATCGTATAACTACTTCTATAACATGTCTATAATATTAATAACTATCCGCCTTGCTACTCAAGTGATTAATCCGCGGAGATCCGCGGAAACACTTCCCTAGAAGGGTGTAATTTTCCAGTGCCCCTTAACGCATCGGGAAATCTTTGTGAGATAGGCGATCACCATTCCCGTTAAAAATTCACGTTCCACTATCAAGAATTCGGTTGCAGTATTTGGAAATAGCATGCTTATATTTCTTCTTTGCGTTTCTACTATTACGCTTACTATATTGTGACCATTGAACCCTATTCTTTTGACATAATTTGATATAAATATTTGACGCAGTCCACTCTCATACGAGTATATCCCTATTGACGCAGACTTCTATCATATCTCGTATATCCCTCTATCCTATACCCCTATCATATATAAGCAACTGAATTATTTTATGGTCAATTCGGGGGAGATTTTATGGAAGAAAACGACTTCCGAGAGATGTCAAGTAGAGGAGACCGATTATTTATGATATTAATTGATGCTAAACCTTAAAACCATACGTCTTAAGGCCATTCAGTGAAATTACTGATGCACGCAATCACCAGTTTTATGAGCTGCACATGAAAAGAGCAACGAAAACTTTTTGCGAGAGAATTTAAAGATTATAACTAATAGCTCAGTTGATAAAATTTGAAGAGTTCCTCTGTAACTTAATAGAATCGAGAATAAGTCATAATCCCATCAAAGGAATTAAGTGGAACAGTTGGAACTATAAAAAATGGCTAAAAAGAACAATATTTCCCATAGGGGCTGTTATTAAGAATGAGAATCGAACTATTCCCCGCGAATATTCGATTTACTTTTACAGAATTTCGTACATATTACAAAAAAATCCCAGAGACTACAATGAGGAAAATAAGATAAGATGACGGGTGAAACTTTTCCCAATGCCTCTGAAGTTGATTAGATATGGCTGAGAAGAGGGAATAATACCTTTCTTGGAGTCCAGTATTCCATGAATTAAGTCATAATAAATAATTTATTAATTTGGAGCCGGTGATGAAATTATGGGACATCGTTAGATTTTTAATGTTCTCCAGTCTTGCATAAATACCCCCTTAAATAAGTTCAACGAATGGCTGCGGTTACACACTAAGCAATCATGGCAATAGCACTCGAAAGAATAAAATTAAATTACTCTCCTCAGGCGAGGGCCGTTGAAATTCCACCCTCATTTAAGATGCTAAAAATACCAGGTTTTCACTGTACACGTATCTGCCACCTTGGGCCGATGCCTCCGCCTAACCAAAGGGAATGCGGTCGCCTAAGGCTAACTAACTTGACCCCGAGTCGCCCATCCTTACCCCGCCTGCTCCTGCTTGCTGCTGTTGCTGCTGCTGGGTGGACCCCATGGGCGGCCCACCACCGGCCCCCATGCCCCCAGACATGGGTTGTGCGGTCCCCTGGAGTGGTCCCCCAGCGGTGGGCCCCATCCCGGCCGGTGGCGGATGAGGCCCTGGCCCGTGGTGCGGTGGCTGCACCCCGTGAGGCGGCGGTGGTTGTTGTTGTTGCTCCGGTCTCATCCCATCGGGACCCTCGTCGAATTCCGACGAGAGGTCCCCGGATGAGAACCTACGGGAGAAGGGGAGAGAGCGGCGGTGGGGAGGGGCAGATGAGACCGAGTGTCTTTTTCAGTACCAGTCTCCCCGAAGACACCAGGGGGCACCACCGTTCCAATTAAGACTCTTCGTAATTTTAACAACGACGAATGATCGAATGCGATTACACATTCGTCCGTGACGTGTTCATGCAAACGTTTCGAACAGTCTTTAAGGGAGCATATTGAAACGGGCAGCATAATTTACGGTTCCCCCGGATGTCTTCAGGGTTGGGAGCTTTGTCCCCGGGTCAAAAACGACATTTTTTTGCTTGAATGGACATAAAAAAGGCAAGTTTCGAATTTTTTTTACGTATTTACAAATTATTTGGATTAAGATTTTAGATGGTTAAATGTGCAAAAACGACATAGGTATTATTAAAAAAAAAACAAAGAAAGAATCATGTTTTGAAACAGTCCTATTTGCCCTATGTAGAAATTACTACCGTATTTCTTCATGTAATTTTATATCTGTCCAAATACATCGGTTTAATTTCAAGGGTCATTCCTTATGTAAGTTCCTCCCAAAGACTGAAATAATTGTCTCACCATCTAGCATATTCAATTTTAGGAAAACGGAGAGAATCTATTTATACAAGCTTCAACGATCGATGAAAAAATAATTAGAAAAAAGACCGATGAAAAGATATCGTGGTTCTAAGCCAGAAAAGCTTTCTCGGGCCACTTTGTTTTTGGAAGAATGGCATTATTTAGCCAAATTAATTTTGGTAAATCCTAAGGAGAATTCATGGATGTGGACGTTTATCGAAAACACACATCGCCACGTGCATGAGGGACGGAGCCGAAGAGAAAGGAAACCTATCGGGACGATAGTTGAGATAATCCTGCCAAGGCTTTAACAAGAACTCTTTCTCTATAACATTTAAACGAGGACATACAATTAATGAAATGTCAGGGTAAAAAAATGAAGCAATTAATGGGGTGCAGTATCCAAAACGGAGAGAAAGTGTGAAAGTGAAAGAAGACTAAAATGAAGAGTTGAAATGTTACTCGTAGATGTGAAAACGCAAATGTCAGCGTAATTGTTTCCAGAAGTTTGTTTTTCCTGACGCTTACCTACCTGATTCCGGATCGACGGAAACATGTCAAACATTATTTTAATTAAAATTCATACGAAGGTATTTTAATTACTTTTCAATCTGATGAAAATAGTGATATTCTTCCTAGCCTGCCTCTTTTTTTACTTTTACAGCCATATATCATTTATATTTACGTCTTCTCGTTTTGGGATTAACTTTGTTCATGTTTTTGCCTCTTGGTGTTGGTGCTAGAGATTTTCCTAAACTTCTCTTACGTGCCGTGAAACGCCTCGCGATCCCAAGAAATCGGTAAAATAATGCAGTGCAAAAGTAAATTTTATGAAAAGGTAAAAGATTAAAGCATTTTGATACATATTAGTCCAGCATCGTAATTTGACGGCAAAAAATTCGATTCGTTCAAAAAACTAAAGAGTGCCACGTGCGGTGCACAAATGGAGACGTCTGGGATTCTCGGGAGACTTCTAAAGCCTTCGTACGATAAGGCAGAAATTGGCTCCGATCCATCATCATCCAACACCCGATCTGAAATTCAACTCTGAAAATTGCCTACTAAGCTCCTCTTGATACAGCACGTTCGGATGGAGACACTCTCTCCGACGCCCACGCCCGAATTGTTCATCCAGGGGTGGTACGTGGTTGAAAATGGGAGAAAAAATAACTCTTTGAATGGGCGAAATGGCGATTTTTTTCATGGTCACATTTATGATATCTCTTGAGGAAGGGATTTCTGCGAAGGTGAGCAATAGCCCGCCGCGCCTGGACGAGGTGACGTATTAGAAGCACAGCAGGTCTTTCTAACACCCTGGTATTGGATAACCGTCAAAATGAAAAAGAATTGGACTCATAAATAGTTCTCCTTGAGAGATATGTGATGATCTTTCGGTTGTTTGGATAAGGTGGAAAGGTTAGATCGATTTTATCAACATTTTAGCCTAATTTATCTGACGAAAAGTAACTTTTTTCTTTTTTGTTATAAAAATTCACTGATGTGCATTTTGAAGTGATCGCTGTAAGGAAGCAGTTTTGTGCTCTAGGGAATATTATTTGGAGTCTTTTGGATACCTTTGTTTTCACGCATTAAAATTTACTTTATCGATTTAAGAACTCGCGTCATTTTATGTAGATAAACTACATGATATATCTACTACGTAATGGTGCGATGCGAGCAACGGCAAGATAACTCTCTAGGTAATTACTTCTGAAGGGATGATAGCATATTTAGAATAGTGAAACAGGCATAGGGTATAAATAGAATATTATTTCACTCGTGGAATGCTGGCAAAATGACGCCAAAACGGAGGAATAGAGCCATACCGTTAGCAGGTAGAGCTGCAAGTAGGACCAAATACAAAGGCTAGAGGCCTTGCAATTACTGCTTTTCGCTACTTTTTTATGTCAACGATAACCCTAAAAAGATCAAAGCCACGATCAGCAGAGTGCATAGAATTACTGACTTTTAATAATAAAACCACTTTACTTTTCCACATAAACTTATTAATTTTTACTACCTAGGTTTCGTTATAACATAACATCATCAGATGACCTGATGATGTTATGTTATAACGAAACCTAGATGACCTGATGATGTTATGTTATAACGAAACCTAGGTAGTAAAAATTAATAAGTTTATGTGGAAAAGTAAAGTGGTTTTATTATTAAAAGTCAGTATGAAGATTTTCCACCAAGTTACGCCAGAAACTGTTTTATTTGGATAGAATTAGTTTGGCCAATGAATGGCCATGTTACATGGGCACTTGGTACTAGGAATTTGAGAGGAGTGTACGGAAGAAAGGGTAATGGTTAGTGAAGAAAATAATTAGGGACGAATGAATGTCTTACGTGTGAGTGGATGAAGTTAAACGGAAAGGGTTTGGTACTGAAATAATGGCAGTGGTATGGATTAGGTTTCAGATTAAATGGTAGTATGCACGGCGTTCAGAGTGTTCTTTGCTTTGCTTTGTCCTGTTAAGAGAGCGGATGAGATCATTTTCATCAATCAGATTTAATAGAGAAGAGTGATATCTGTAAGAGGATGGGGCAAAGGGAGAAATTAATGGGAAAATGTGGTCAAAGAGACTCTTAGAGATAAGGCTATAAGAATAAGAATCTTAGAAGTCTTAGGAATGGAAGAACACTTGAAATAATCAATGATGGATATGAGTTTCGTAAAATAAGTATGCAAGGATAGAATGGTATGGAATAACTCGATGAATAGGAGTAATATCCATTCGTGACCTAAAATAAAACTTTTCTTGACAATATCCTCCCCAAAAGGGAATAGTGTGAAAGGTTGTATATTTTTGGAACTCTGCTTCAGCATGGGAAGTGACTAACATGCACGTTAATCTTATTTGGTTGTTATTAAAATCGGAATTCCAATTTTGTACCAATATTTTACGTTATTGTTTTTCGTAGTTGTTATGTCTGCCATTAATTGCAAACCCTAAGGTTAGTTAGAGGAAAAGGGTTAATATGACTATCTTGTTGCTCTAACTTTATGTCTCTAGAGGTCCATTAGTAGAAAATTATCTTTTCGCCATTGCACTAAATGAGAGCCTATTGAAGGGCTATTATAAAATTCTTATAGTATTAAAAAAATCCTTTAGATTGTTACGAAAATAGTTTATTAGTGGAAAAATTACTGCGTTCTGAAATACGTATAATTAAATATTCTTGATTTAAAATAAAATAAAACCTCGATCCTCTTTCCAAAGAGGATCGGGACTTTCTTCTTTTTAGCAATTAGCTTGTAAAGAATTGTTATTTGTTTTAATGAAAGAAATTTTAGTTTGAGGTTTCAGAATATGATCATTTTCTGACAGCTGTGTGTGATCGGAGAATTATCGGAGATCGGAGTCGCCTTACGCTATACCATATCGACTTCTAAACAACTCACTCTTAATTATATAGGAAATAATATATTATTTTCCGCAAGAAATGTTCCGATCAGAAAGCGTAAAATCGCAACCCATGCATTTTGTTTGCATGCTCGATATCAATCGAATTTAATGTCTACCATTTAACACACCATTAATTAAACGTTTGATGATATGTAGCTGATTCAGGGAAAACATTGTATGCATACAGATGTGCTTTTCTTGGATGAGGACGCTGTAAGGATTAAATGCGTTTACCTGAAATGAAATTAATAAATTTGCTTTTTTTTTACAGAATATGACTACCACCTCGTTTCTCGATCTCTGCATCTGTTCATGATCAGACCTATTAGGTGTTTGAGAGTAATCCTTAAAAATTGCTTAGTCACTAACGAATAGTATTTGATTTTACCAGATCCATATAATCAGTAAACTACCCATGTACGTAAGGAACAAGGCGATCAATGGATGTAACTGGTCAGAAATACACCAGTAAGCTCTATTGATAGGGATATTTCAGCAAGTTTAGCGTTAAATGCAATGGAGCTTAGAAAACGCTCATTCCAAACCTAATGACGAGAAAAAGATTCCAAACCTAATGTGGTATGGCAGCGGTATATATTTCAATTTAAATAATATTAAGAATTATAGGAATAAACTGTCCATAACTTAACTGATGATAATTAATTTACAGGACTAATAGTATTAAAGGCTAATTTACGTTTAAAATACCAGAAAAAATTTCAAAAACAACGTTAAGTTAAGATTTCATTCTTATCATTAGTTAAATTTACTTTTTAATGAATTTTGATATTATCCTTTACACAAAACAAAATAGTTGAAATTATATTGTCGGCTCTTAAAAGAATATATGGTTTCAGTTCAAGGAAATAAAATAATAACGCAGGAAAGTGGAAGTTAATTCGTACCCTGGTACTCTTGTGAATCTCTGGGAAAAACTTGCTATCCCAAACAAATATGTACATTGTTTGCTTTTATTTTTTTGCTCCTTTCACACAAATAATGAGCATTTTCAACATATTTCTCTTGTTCTAGTTTAATATCTCGAATAGTTATACCAATAATTTCGTGGCCCACTATTCCTAAATAGGTTGTGAAGCTAAAGATTTTTTTAATAGGGTCAAAGACGGTTTTGTAAAATTACTCAGGAGACTCTGTGCACAAGGAAGTTTGTTACAATTAAGGAAAGGTCCAAGATGGAGTTCAAGAAGTGATCACGCATTTGTAGGGAGGGAAACCCGCTGGAGAAACTCGTACGAGTTTTCGCCTTCGGGCGGGATAGCAGAGAATGAGATTATAACATGCCTAACATTAGTCTCATGACCGTACAACAGACGCATTTATCTTATAATCATTGTGTGGAAATGTTTGCGCCAATGTTTTCTCTCCTTCATTGCACACTGATGTGATTCCATCATACGATTTTCGAGCTCTTTTGTAATTCCAAGAGTGACAAAGCGGGTTAAATTCATGAATCATTTAAAATGTGTTTAACATTGAGAGAATGACACTGATAAACTTTTTTTTCAAAACTCTAATAAATAAAGAAAATTTAGACACAATGATAATAAAGCACACTCCTGAGAAAATATAGATTATATGTAAAAATTAAAGTCGTGGAAATTTTTGGATTTGTTTCCAGATAACTGAGCTAACAAGGATCAGCTATATATTTTTGTTACCTTCACCGTAAAATTATTCATGATTAATCTATCTATAATTATAATCTGAAATATGTATTTATAAATAACCATAACAGCGATTATATATATAGTAGTAACATTTCACAAATTAATAAATCGTTGCACACCGCAAATTGTTCGCTTAATAGTTCATAATTTAATCCTAAATTGAATAACGCCAGCTGAACAGGTGATAAAAAAACCTCGGTTGATAAAAAAATACATAATGTTATAAAATTGATGATTATTGCAATGTTTCAAAGGAACAAATAAAATATAAGATTATTAATAATTATCTCATATTAGGGATAATGGAATTCTCAAATTAAATATAAATGAAAAAAATTACCTTGTCCAAAATATGTAACTTTGACACGAGAAATACTGAAGTGATTACTGTTAAGGGATTTCGTGTCCAATTTCGGGACAATTTTAATCTTTAGTTCCGTAATTATTTTAGTGAATTGAAAAATATGTTGGTGTTTTTGAGGATTACTTTGACGACAAAGTGATGACATTTAATTTAAATTAAATACTTATTTTAGATCCTCAATAATCCTGAGTCATGAGACCTAAGAGGCAGGAAAGCGTTTTTCGAGAAAGAGATCAATAGCGATCAAATGGGCGAACTAATCACCAACAATGGTGATGTCGGGCGGGAAAAATAAAGATAAGAATCTGTGCGAGGAGCTACTTAACTCGGGAGAGTAATTTATCTTGCGAAAAGAATTCTGAAATAATATTCCCAAAAGGTAAGATGATGATGTTAGATGTTAAAGGAAAAAGAAAGGGTATACGTCACGTGATTTTTAAAGGGTACTAAGGCATATTTGTCGATTGAAGGTGGGTAGAAGTACTGATGCGACCCTATTTATTTACTAAATGATGCCGATAGCACGATCAATAAAGGAGGGATATGTGGGTGATCAGAGAGAACCTTAATTTTGAAATTGGGGCTAAAACTCACTTAACACTAGAGGGAAAGTTAACGAAGCCAAAGTGCAATGAACCCTATAATTCTCAAATCAATTACTAATTCAAGCTCACCATAGGGAAATCAGTAGTGCGTAAGCTTTTGCAATATTTTACACTAGTAATAAATTTCACTTTTCAAATGTAATCATTGTATTCAAGTGGAATAAAAATATGAATTCCTGATTAATTAGAATACTAATTCATACAATATTAATTTCAACATTCATTAAATGAGTTATTTTTCGTATGACGTGCTGAGGGAACCTCTTCCTGACGGAAAGGACTTAACAAATTTCTCGTGTTGACATTAGTATATATTTCCTTATATTCGTAATAGTATCTGCACTACTTTGTCAATATCTTCATGCTTGATTGTAATCGTTTCCGGTAAAACCGGATGTTTATTAAAATAGAAATAATTCGCATGGTAATTGTTGGCCCTACCTAAAGCATTAAAGCTAAATTGGTGAGTCGGTAACTTGTTTTCAGAATATTAAAGAACGGGCCATCCCAAGACGGTGGTGATAATGACGTGAATACAAAAAAAACCTCTACACTTGAAAATATGTTTCGATTCCCCGACAAAAAGAGTCCACGTGTAGATGCAAAAGGTGTGAATATTTTAATGTGCAGGAATTTAATTGGAAACGAAAGCACTTATCCGGATCGGGAGCCAAAATATTGATTTTCTCATACATTGGGGAAGAGAGTTTTCCCCATAAAACCTCTTTAATTTAAGATACAGGTGCGACGAACTCTCTATCAAATAAACTTTTGCAAAGTTCAACGATGAAAAAACATCATGTTAATTTCATATCTGATGGTTCTTTCAGGTGGTTTATGAGAGAGTACTTCCTTCTTTAACAAGCAGAAGCCATTGCTGGCGTTTTTCTATTTCGTGAGCGAAACAAAGGAGTAAATTATCCTCAAATACGATAACATAAGAAATCCGTATTTTCGACGATGGAAATCGAACCATTTTGTCTACAGCTGGATTAAAAAAATCCTAATTTGCGTTTTTTCGTAACTTTCCACCGTTTTAGCTCCTTATTTCGCGCAAAGCGTGAATCAGAGAAAAATAAATATTTCCAAGGCGGAATACAATAGCAATCCCAAACTCAAATACATTTTTTTATATTTGCAGCAAGGTGTTTTAGTGAGCTGTTTTTATTTGTATCACACGTGAAATACGTAATGGCCTTGGTTAAATACATTCTCCTTGGAATAGATTTTTACTGTGCAATTTAAATTATTATTATCTTCGAGAATGATTGAAGAATATCGTTTGGTTTGTAAGGACGGATGCTGAAAATGACTGATATCTTCCGGTAAATGATTTACATAAGACAAGTTATTATAAAATTTTTCTATGGTAAATTATCTAAAGTTAAACTATGACAAAATATTGTCATTTTAATTAAAACAAAAGTATCCTACCACCTTTCGAGTGATAAGTTACACAATTAGAGTTAAACACATTTCGTCAAACTTAACGGAAATGTCTCAATTGCATTTCGCTATTTTGAAAGGGCCAGAAAAAAAGAAAGAATGGGTTTGGTGCTGGGCATTGGTTATGCATGCTAGGTCCTGTGGCAACTTACCTTCTTTTCAAGTAATTGACATTGGTGGTGAAGGATTGCTTGAAGCTGGAGAACGAAATTTTGGCGGCTTTTCGGCGACTAGTCGGCGGGAGTTAAAGCGTCGACCGCTCTCCTTCGCGGGACTCGGGTCGGGAAGGCGCGTGAAGCAGCAGGCAACCAGGGCGGCCTCCCGTTCGCCTTCTCGCGCGTCCTGATGGACCCCTCGCTCTCTGCGTCTCTCCTTCGGTCGGATTGCCGCAATCGGCTGGGGCGGTGGCGATTGGTCGCAGGAGAGGGGGTGGAAAGACGGAGGAGGAGAAAGGAAGAGGAGGAAGAAAATACTTCGAAGGGGACGAAGAGGACCTGTTGGCGAGAGGAAGAGCGGGTGTCGGGGGAGAGGGGGAGGGGGAATAGGAGAGGAGGAAGGAGGAAACGAAGAGTGAGAACGGTTTCAACAGGTGTAAGAGGTGATGTGTGCGTGAATTGCAATCATTAACGTCAACTTCTCGGGTTTGCGTCCGGTAAAAATATTACAATAAGTGATTTATTATTTAATTTTTTGAAAAAAATCTCTTCCCTTTCACGGCGACTTTTCCGCCCCCGTTGAAGTGCACTGGAGTGGACCACCCAGGTGGGCGGGGGTTGAAGGGACGGGGGCGGAGGAGGGAGGGGGCGAGAGAGGGGTGGGGAGGATAAAGGGTTGGCGCGGCAGAGAAAGGGAGAGTAGGTACGGGGGGGCCGACCGAGATTCCAGGCCACCACCTCTATCCCCCTCTCCCGCTACTTCGCCCCCCGCCATCACCTCACCTCCCTCCCTTTCTCTCCCCTCTTCCCTCCCGCTCTCTCTCTCTGCGATCTGAATGGGTCCCCTGCCCGTGTCAAGGGAGTGTGCCATCGCCAACGTCACCACGCGCGGTTTGTCCTGGATAGCGCAAAAGTAGTCGGGTGGTGGGAGTGTGGGGTGGGGGTTCACCCAGCGAAACAATGGTACTCCGAAAACCGACACATTCATGTGCCGCCCTCTCGCTATGGAAACGGGAAGGAGGGAGAAAGAGAGAGAGAGAGCGAGAGTCGGAAAACGCGTTCAACCGACTCGGAATGGTGATCTATCCGCTCGATTGGTTTCAACTAGTCCATTTACTCGGCGGGCACCCGTGGAGCTGCCGCAGGAGGCTGGATAAAATAAACATTGAGCGGGGGAGTTTGTTCACAGAGCCGGTACGGTCCGGAAGATAGGGAGTCAAAATGGACTGTGGGTTATAGTACCACCGGCTTAGTTAACTCGTTCTATTTCTGCCGTAAGCATGGGTGTGGTGTGGTCATTTAACGCTGTGGCTGAGGCTGTGATGATAAAGAGACTCTTTTGGTCTTTTTGTCCAGCAAGACGTAGGGGGTTAATTACTGGCGGATGGGAATTGGAAAAGAGATGAGATATTGGACAAGAATACAAGAAGAGGAAATCAGGTTTGCTACGTCTTAAAGATTACGAAAGACGCCGAGGAACCAAAAGTTAACGCCCCTCACGAAATAATACTGGTTAAATTTTCCATCCGTGGAAGAAACTGAATGTAAATACCCAGGAAAGTATTTGCTGTTGACATACCCTTGGAATGATTTCATTCTAAGATAACTTTTTTGAAAAAATTTAAGTGAAGGTTTACTTCAGTTAGACCTGGATATTTCTGGTGGTTGACATTTCGATTAATGAATTTATAACATGTCCAATTTAGAATAGTTAACTTCCACCATTAAGCTACTCTGGCAAATTACGACCACTAATACAATAAATTGAATACAATTACTTAACCGTCAGAAATTAATTCACTTAATTACTATCACTAAATCGTTTACTGTTTAAAGCTTCTGATATTTTTTAATAAACATTTAGTTAAAATGTTTTTACAGTTTCCGAATTAATCACACTTAGCGTTCGCTTGTAGAATTCCAATTTATCATTTAATTCGTTTACGAGTGGTGATTGTTTGAATCAGGAATCAAGGAACCTGTGATACCCGAGCAGCTTTTTATTAAAGAGGGATTTTCCGAGTTATAATTTAGCGCCAAGTACATAAAAAGTGGGATGGATTTAAATAAGAAAAGATTGATATCATGGTTGAAAATTCTGAAGAAAAACTAATTGAATAGGCACCTCCGACATTTTGAGCACTTTACGAGTGATACGGGAGATTTCTTGGAAATTTCATCACGGAAATACAATTTCAAAAGAAATATGCTGTCACGCGAATGATATTAACCGATAAGCCTGATAACACGGAGCCATTCGTTGCAAGAGTGATCACCTATACTTTTTATGGGAAATATTTTGGTGATTTAAAATAACCCTCAGAAAAAGTTACGGCACTCGATTTTTTTTGACACAAAAACAGATAATGAGTCCCGTGTAAAGATGATGATAGCACTTACTCGAAGAGTTGTAATATAGACTCTATCAGACCATATTCCATTCCGATTTGAAGAATAAAAATTGCCTATACGACTCGAAAATCTAAAAGAGCGGTGCAATCAGGGTATCAACTTAGAAAAAATCGGCTACGTGATCAACGATAAGGCAAAAAACTATTCTTTCTACCAGTGAAAAGCGAATATCCACGCGACATATTTTCTGGGTAAGCGTAAAGATACTGCAAAGACGCCGCCGCAATTTACGCGAAATTTCCGGAACAAATTACGAAAAAGTGATTTAAAAAAATAATAATTATAAAATAACAAAATGGTTAATATTAAAATTAATTTCATAAATCATGTTCAATTTAACTTCCGAATCTAGATTAGAGTCTAAGAATCCTTCCAGAATCCTTATCGATTACAATAATGAAAATCACGATATGGAGATAGCATGGACAAACTTTGGTTTCCTCCGAATTGTTGGTTGAAAATAATTGGACGTAATAAAAATAAATCTAAAACATAAAGAAATATGCGGGTAAAATATTTGGCTAACATACGAACTCGTATTATAAAATGTTCATGAGGTATGGCGCATGCTACCTGAAAGTGTCACAAAAAACATGACGACTGTTTCCCCCGGCGGCTCTCAGGGTGCCCTTTGTGTTGCATGCTCTGCCTCTTATTGGGTCCCGTAATGAACGCTCGAAAATTACAGCTATTGCGTGAGCAAGAGCCCATAAAAATGCCCTTATCACTGCTCACCAGCCAGTCGTCATTAACTGACCATGAAAATTTTGTTTCATTCTTTGAAGTGAAAGGAGTAAAGAAAAAATTTATTTAATTGTCATTAAATAAAAACAATTTTATGTAGTCATGGAAAGAAATTATTCAGCTAATATAAATGTCCTTAGTTTTAATTCGAGAATATCAAAGGATTTTCCAGACAGATGGCCTTCGCTTCGAAATGATGACAATAAAAAAATTTATTAATTTTAATGAATGGACCGAAAATGGAATTATTTTTCATGTCCGTTAAAATTGATTAGATTGGTAACCTAACTGAACTTCAACAACTGTAAATATTTTCAGAGCCTGCATTAATAAATTGCCTGTAGCACTCAACTTATAATTTTACGGGTGTAAATGATAATTTCGTTTAGGGTGGTCATGTGGGTGAGTCGACTTCCAACTCACAATGCAATCAAAGGAAATAATCACACGAAAACTTCACGTCCGATTTTATAATCAAGGACTCAATTTAGAATGCTCACGGCCAGCTGATTGGATACTTCTTATTAGCTTTAGATTTACTTAGAAAGCAGGTTAGCATTGTTCAGAAAATTAAATTAGATCAGATTAGCTATAACTATTAGATAGTTTGTATTTTCGTAAGGTTAAGATATTTCCCTTCCGTGAGTTGAGCCTCGGAATAGGATTATTTGCTTTTTATTGTGCGTGGAAAGCGAGAATTTAGGAAAATTCTGAGCTTCAGCATTTATCAATTTATAGATATATCCAGGTTTCGCACAAGCATCGCAAAACCCTAATCAATGCCCTAATCTCAATGACCTTTATTTCCCGTCTCAGATCCCCTTTCATATTGTTTATCTCTCATCGAGAACCTTGTTGGCCATAAATATTAAACTGAATTTAATTTATCTCTAGTCTACTCTCGTCTTGCTACCAGATTGAGCAGAGTGAAGGAGCATTAAGGACGAAGGTGGAAATGACCATACCTGAGACCTTTGCAAGTCAGTGTTAAATGTAGACAGGACCTAAGCTATTTTATTGTTCTCGTATAATTTCAAACCCTCCTAGGAGTAGTATAACTAAAGAGCAATTTTTCAGTTTCACTACCAACTTCAACTCGCATATTATAGTATAGTCCTATATTTGCAAAATTTTTATCTATAATATGTAAAACGGCGACAATTACGATCATCTACTGCCATCTGTCAAATCGACTCGGTCAGTTACAAATAAATGAGATGGGCATATCTTATTTCATACGAAAATTAAAGCTGGAATTTCTGTTCACCATAATGTAGACCTGGCAGGTAAAAGGTCTTTCAAAATTTCTCTGAGAATTTTGACACGTGGAACATGACTACAATTTAAAAATTGCCAATACGAGTCTTAAAAAAAATTACATTTCAAATTTGGCATTCTTATAATGTATATGTACAATCTCATATGCATAATATTTGAATAAAAGTAAATATGTACACAGTATGGATGTGCTTTCTGAAAGGCTAATTATTATTTGGGGATCATACGCGAACCACGAAGCAATTGAGTTTCTATATACATGTGATCAAAAGTTACATTTATAACAGTGGGGATACAGTATGTTTTCATTATTAAGCAATTGGGTGAAAGTTAAATACTACATGATTTCTCTCTCCTATGTGTGTTACACATTAATGGTTGCTGTACTGTTAAAGATGTTCTACTGAAGTGAAATACATTTAAATGTGGTACAAAAATACGTAATAAATTAACTGTTATGACGTTATTCTTCTGTTAAAATCAAAACTAGGGAAAACAAACGTTTTCTAATACATTGCCATTCAATGATACAATTTTTCTATTTAACAGAAAAAACTTTCATGCCCATTCATTATAAAATAGCCATTAAATTGTAAAAATAGCAACACCAAACTTCAATCATATAGCTAGTTTTTAACTATAACGCTCCATGATTTTATTAAATATTCGGAACTTAAAAAACGCATTGACACATGAAATAATGCATATATCCAGACTCGACTAAAATCACTGGCCCAAGTCATGAGGCAGGAAGAGAAAGAATGAAAAATCTCGGAAGAAACTGAAATCCACAGACACTTGCTGTAATTAATTTAAAAAGGATAGGGCTTCAGTTGCACGCCAAATATAACTGGCACCGTGTTCTCCTAATCCTCTTCCCTGTATGCAACACAGCCGGGTGATCTCAGTACTCGTGTGACTGCAGCCTTTCTCCTCCCTCTTTCAACCTGGCTGGCTTCCCTGCTCCCAACTTGCGTGCCACCTCAAGGGAAAACATGTCACAACGCACTTCTCATTCAAAAAAGATTTAAATGAATACACACAAAAATTACAGGGCGACTTCAATTTATTGTTGCACTGGAGACGCCTTTCGCAATTATTACGAGTAGTGGTAAATTTCGAATGGTTCCAATTAAACGCATATGTCACTTGCTTCTTTCGGATACTCATAGTTGCCAACTCATTTCATGCGATCCTACCATTTCTTAATTTCTACTACTACTACTAACTCCCTACTAACTATTCTTTCCTATTCCCTTAATATCTTCCCTTCCTTCGAAGACTTTAACATTATGCTACTTTGCGATTCTTCCCCATCACATTTTTGTTCTCTTCAAATTTCCTCTGCTCTTTCCCCTCTCACTAGCTTTCTCTATATTGCATTTATTTTATCTATACTTATGCGTAACCTCATCTCCAAAGCCAAGCATCTATATTGAGGAAAAATTATGAACATTTACATTCATGCATCCTATTTCCTCAAATACCAATTTTATGAATAATACAGAACTGTCGCATATCAAAAAATAGACCATAGCTGATCGTGATAATAGTTCAGCTTGGAAGCATATTATCTCCTGATGTTTCCCTATTGAGAAATTGATTTTCTTAAATAAATCGATGATGAATTTTGCATAGATAACTTATGCTTCAGGATGCCGTGATTTACGGTGGCTTGTGATTGCAATAGTTTCCGATGCCGAGGGCCTGGCTTCCAATAATGGGTCGGTAAATTATTCTTTGATGTTGCGATCCCTATTTGGGTGCCTTATCCACATCGCTTCTTGGGTCTTGTGTCCCCATACGGATGATCGGTCAACGATGGGTCATTCGTACGCATGAGTGACTTTCGTTTTGATCATCATCGTTTCCCTAATTAGACACTTTCCCTCAGGGTACAATAAATCCTATAGTTTGCTCCTTTGTCCTGATAGAGAGATTAATAATTTGAAATTATGAATTCAAAATTCATTAACAAATATAGTGATATTATTATGCCAACAACATTAATAAAGTGTTTTTCATGCCACGTGTCAAATATTAGAGCACCAGCGTAATATAAGGTAGATGAGGACTCAACAATTCTTAACTACCACTTGTCCCAGAAGTTGATTATGGTTAAAAGAAGATGCATTTCTTAAATTTTGAAATGAGGTTGAAACAAGAGAATTCCAAAAGCGTTTACAAATTGTGTAATCTATACCTGTAAAACTACAATCCTTAAGTTAAACAAAGATAACTTTTCAATGAAAATATTTGTAAAAAAAATGATAATACTATGAAATATACTCTCAAGGGGAATAGACTTGTTCGAAAAAATTTGTCCACTGTAGTATACTATGTTCTGCGAAAAGGTTCCTTCACGTTTGTATGTATGTTTTCGATGAGCTCATGAATGATAAAAACCAGAATACGAAAGTAACGGAAAATTGTTGGAAAAAAAGGCATGGTAATGTTATTAATTATGGTTTGTATGGGTTGTGATTCATAGATTATTTCTAAAACCAGTATGATGAACAGTCCACGAGCTTTGAAATTGAAGTTAACTTTTTGAGCAATTCAATGATTCTAAGTCTCAACATGGTGATTGTTTTTGGAATTTTATTAATTCCACTTTCGAATGTCACTATTTACTAGACAGTATACATGTACAAATCAGTGAAACATGCTAAAATTTTAAGCATTCTGAAACGCCAAAAGGAATTAAAATTTTTTTTAGTTTCCATCAATTGTGAACCTAAATATTTGCGTTAATTGCAACTATTTTTCATTGCTCCACTGCAGTTATGGTTGACTGATTGTGCCGAGCCATTCTCCTCCAAGCATAACGAGAAACCCTATTGCGAAAAATCGGGCCTTTACGAAAGCAGCAATATCGGTAGTAACAAAAATGTAAGGGATTCGGTTTTTTTCACCCAATGACAGAACTCTCTAAAAGGTGATTAAAGACCATCCAGAGGTCATGTGTTCCACCCATTAGATGCTTGTTTCCCTGGATAAAGATTGCGCTGCCCTCCTCCCCGTTTCTAATGCAATTCCATTACCATCGATCGATCCTCCGCTGCCAAGCTCCCCCCGCGGCTTTCTGGGGCACAGGAAGGGGTCCCGACTGGAGGACTCGGACTCGGCATAATGGAGAGAGTGAATGAACTTTCGCTTTTCTCGGATCGCACAGAGGCAGGAAGTTCATCCGTATCCCAAGAGCGGAATGGAATTGGGGGTAAATGAAGAAATAGGCCCACGAAGAATACCGCGCAATGGTTTTCAGAGCCTCTAATACTTTCAAATCTCAGCCCATGAACGGTAATGAGGGATAGTTATACATTTCGGTGAATATAATTTTTACAGCTTGATCAGCTTTGTAAGGACAGCAATAATGGCTGAAACTGTGTGTTTTTATTCATTAAATTCAAGTATGTATATATATATATATATATATATATATATATATATTTATGTGTATATTAGTTGATATTTAGGAGAACGAGTTATTATGATACGTAGTTTGGGGTATAAGGATATTTTGCGTAATGTAAGCAGGGATTAGGAGTATACCAGCATGAAGTGCCTAGGTCCATCAAAAACCAACCCTAACCCGGTAGACTACGACTAATTAATTGAAGATATCAATAAATAACCCAATGTATTGAGAATTAAATTATTTCAATTAAATAAAAAGATAATAATTTCAAATTTTCGTACCGGCATTGCAATAAAATAAAAGGGACTTCTTTAACTTTTATACTTGTGGCAATATTTTGGAAATGTTGGAAAAAGGCAGAGATATGCTAAACGTTACATTGCTAAAAGAGTTAATACCTTCAGGCTTGAGAAATGTGTCCAAACATTTGTCTAATGGAAATGCACTGGATGTCTGTCAAGACTTTACCCGCAATTGGCATAGATATTTTATAAGGTGCGTGAATATGATTGGCGATTATTGAATTTATCTCTCAATATGTAATCCTATTTGGGGATACTTATTCCTCGAGGGAACACTAGCAAATGCTGAATAGGGATCCGAGTAAGTACCCATGTACTTTAATTTCTTCTCTGCCTTCCTTCTACATTTCATACGGTGCTTCTTCAGTAGTTTTATTATTCGTTGTTTGTTATAGTCTCTGCCTTCTTTTGTGCATTTATTTTGATTTTTTGCATCCCTGGCTTGATCCCACTTTTGATTCAAGGCCTTGCGGTCCGCGAGCCTGTATTCGGGTCACTGAAGTTTGAGAAAAACTCCTTGCAAACTAAGAGTGTCGCTGTGGATATAAATGTGTCCCCCATCTCTTTCGTTTTTGTTCTCTCTTCCCAGCTCTTGTTTGATTCATCGCGGGTGAGATGAGTTTGGGTCCGGGATCGACCACAAAACTACAGCTACTCGTCTGGGATTGAGCCGTACCCTTAAACCACAGACTCCCATCCTTAGGAAGAAAACCAAAGTGTGCTTTTGAATGAGCAAGGCTTATATCGTATGGCCAAACTAGGCAGACTGCGCTGATGTCGACGCATTTGAAGTCTTTTGAAGTTTCCAAGTGAGAAATCCATGTGAGGTGTCGTTCACTATTTATGAATGTTCCGACTACTCGGTTTGATAATTAGCGGCAGGGTTGACTGACAAACACGACGTCGCTGCGGATTGGAGATGCTTAATAAAGTAGCCACGGGCCTCGTCTGCGCCCCGTCGTCATTTTCCACGGAGCTTTCTATTCTTGCGACCCTGGATTTTCTCCTCTCTCCATCTTAATGGGAGAGGTAATCTAGAGAAACGAGATTGGTTTAATAAATAACGCAACTTTAAAGCCGCACGTGTATGACACTGCTCTTACTTAAGTGCGATACTTGATGCGCGAAAGATTTGGACCAAAAATCATAGCAAAAGAGTTCCCCTGAAACATATATTGGCGCCTTACCTTATGCAAAGGTGGAGATGAACGGCGGAGACGTTTGCATTAGATGCCTATAAATAACCACGCAGGGACATAGGACAAGGAAGTTGAAATAAAAGGAAAAAATTTCATACCAGCCTCAAATTATACCTCTACACTCTTTCGTAGGAGTATCCTACTTTTTATAGCGTTAGTAAATATAACCAGAAATATTGTTTTCCAAGTATTGTTTGCATGAATGTATATGTAGGATATTTCTATGCATTATATTTGTGTACGTTTCATATATTGTGTTGTAGTTATTAATTAAACTAAGCGACTAATATATTGTGTTGCTGGCCTAAGATATTATATGTATTAATTTTATTGCTATTTAATGTATATTTTTGTGAAATTTATCTGTAATTTTAATCTTTTGAATGTGTGACGAGGAGTTAGGTAGTAGAAGAGACTCCATATTCTAATCTCGTTCCAAAATAAGTAACTATCTATCTATCTACATTGTAGTTATGATACGAATGGAAGATATGCATTACGAAAAGTGCTTAATTCATCTGAAAATTATGCGAAAGAGTGTTGAATTATTAACGGTGTTTTTCGGCAATTCCAAGATGATGACTTATTATTGATACAATTTACAAAATAGTTGGTGAGAATTTTGTTTCCTCGTTAATGACCACGATAAATGTTAAGAATATGACGACACTTTGCTCATACGAAATAAGAAGTAAAGAGAGGTGTTTCGAGCGATATCACTCATAAGCTCATAGATGTTGCGTTTTTTGAAGACAAAATCTTTAAAAACCTAAATAAGATGTAAAAGTATGGTACAGCATTAGATCACGTCGTCAGAAGTTGAGATTTAAAGTAAATCTCTGTCTACTATTTATGATTTTATTTTTCAAATGCACCCTGATGATACTTCTGTCTCTCTCTTGAGCATAATCTCCTTGGATATTTACGAAGTTTTCTCGAACGACCTTAAATACTTTCCGACTACTCGAACAAGAAAGCTTAGACTCATCAGAAACTTATTTAAGTTTTTAAATGAGTTTTTAACGGTTCCGTCCCAGTGGAACTAGGGTTAAATTATTCACTAACTTTGGGTTAGTCAGAAGAAATCGGCTTTCCTGAATGAAAACTTCCTGTGTTACCTCCACGTAGTAGTCACCATTGAAGTTTACGAAAAGCTGGTGGATACACGCACGCAAACCTTTTTGAACCGCACATATTTTTCCTTCGGCTGATGCGATAGGACGTTACGTATTTTGCTATTTTTTTCTTCTCATGGTTGAATCACACGAAAGTGCAAAATAAAATACGATCGTAACGGATTGGCACTCTGTTGGACGCCCTTGAATCACTGTTTAATGCAGAAGGATTCACTTTCCCGTCCCATCCTCCCCTGCAGATGGTGGGCGCACGCACCGAGCGAGTTTGCGTAAATATTTCACGAGCCAAAGTAAGTTCCTCCGCCATACTTCGCGCGGCCGACGGATAACACTCCCAGACCAATGTTGGACGGGGAAGGGGGGATGCGGGAAGAGAGAGCGAGAGAGAGACGGGAGGGGGAAAGGGAAAGAAATGGCAAAGCAAACCCGCCGAACCAAAATGGAATTGACCTTTCACATTTCTCTGACAACGCGGACCCATATTTCCAGTTCTGTATCCAACGGCGCGGAATGGAAAAAAGCATCCCTTCCGGCCTAAACAAGGCTCCTTTCCTTCTCTCTCCGCCTTTTCCCTAGCCTTCATTATTTTTCCCGGTCCGAAAAAGACCAGAATCGCTTACCCCGGCACAATGCTTTCCGCGGGACGACTACTGGTTAGGGTGACATTTTCGTCCCACACGCCCCATCGATCCTCTCACATTTTTCACACTCACACTTCATATTCCAATTCCAAGCCATGCATACACATACGTATATCCTTTCAGACAGACGGAGAGTATGAGTAGTCTGCCTATCAACATTTTATTCGTATTGAGAAAGGGAGAGACAGGGGGAAGGGAACGGCGGAGACGGTGGCGTAAGAGCGAATCAAACAGTAGGTAAAATACGTGTATGCCTATGGGCGTTTGCGCGCATGAAAGTAAATGTTCGTTCTAAAATTCAGCCATTAAGTTGGCAATCAAAAGCTATACCCAGAGTAAACGCACGCGCAATCATTGACCTTGTACGGGGAAATGGACGGAAGGGTGGGGGAGTTGGGATCTCTAAGGGATCGCGGGGAGGCTGGCGAAAGTGGGTGCCGAGACGGGAGGGAAAGGAGGAGATGGGAGAGAGAAAGACGTAAGGTTTGCCGGAGAATATGTCGGGAAAGGGTGAGCGGGTGATGTAGAGCAGACACTTGGAGGAGGGGGGGAGCAGGGAAGACGGATTGCATGGGTCCCTTAAAAGGGTTCGAGGATGGGAGTGGGGGAAGTCGGATGGGTAGAGCTTGGAGGATAGAGTTGGCGTGAGTGAGGTGGAAGGAAATGCAGGTGGTTGGAGACGAAGTTTAAAAGGTAGCGATGGAAATAAGGATATTCGGAAGCGGCGGAGAAGATTAGGCCAGACAACGAAATAAAGTGGTGGTAAATGGGAGGAACATCGTCTCACTCCCACCTAGTGAAGGATAATGGTGTGAGGGGTGGGTAGGAGAGACGAAATAAATGTCGGGACACCAAAACCGGTTGGGGGAAGGTGATGCTGAGGATTCCGTCAGACGAAGAAGGACGCATGACAATGCCCTACATGTAGGCCATCAAAATCCGTCCTACTTGGTACCGTCAAAACTTAGTCTTTCGGACTTGGGCCGAAGAAAAATAACTAAAAGATGAAATAACTAAAGGCGAGTGATTAGATTAAAAAATAATAAGCAATAAAGATCGGCGAAAGCATATGTATATATATAAATATATATTTATGCTTTCGCCGCTATCTTTTTCTCAGCACTTACGACAGTGTTTATGTCGAGAAGGCGACTGTGGCATCGATGACCTCATTATGTGAAACTTGATTAAGTATCGAAGGTAAGCTCAGATAGGAAATATCACCAAATAGAAAAATTACCAGATAAACAAGAATAGTGTTAATGTGAAATGGTACGAATTATTTAATTGTCAATCGGAATCAATTTCAGAATGCAGTACAAAGCTCGCAATAAGTGATAATATTTTATTTTAAATAATTAATGCACCAAAATACCATTGTTTTACGATTAAAAAATTTGGTGCTACGAAGTGCGATAGAAAGAGAATAAGGCATTTCTCATGTGTTGAAAATGACTGGAAAAGCTTTGACTATTTGATCTCAACAGATCATTTCTGTTTAACGGTCAACATTTTGAAAACCACGCGGAGTAACATGTTACAATTAATTTATTAAGTTAAGCTTCTAAGCTATTATTAGGTACCCATTTAATCATTTTCTCGCTTGAGATATCAATAAATTTTACCCAAACTTATGTTTCAAAATTTACAAAATAATTTAATAAATTTAAAAAAATAATAAATTTAATTTACTTTAGTTTTGAAGTTTAAATCGTATAAGTATAAAAAAATAGTTTGAGATGCTCGTATTTATATAGACCTTTACAGAAAAATATCCACTCTGAATAATGATAGGAATACTACCAAAAGAAAACTTTGGAATATCTTGGTAATAATCAAAGTAATTTAATGTATGCCTATTTGTATCTGATCAATTTGTCACGTAATAATGAATTCCAAGAACCGGAAACCTCAAATCACTACATTTTTGCTTCGAAACTCTAATCTCGAGTATTAATCGGATCATGGAAAATATTTTCACGAATCACACTAAATTATTTCTACAATCTGGACAAATTTAAGATTAGTATATAGTACTATAGAATGTACCTCAAATGTGTTATTTTGGTGGATATTTTTCATTTCCTTTACTCAACTCATTCTGAAAGTCAAGGATATTACCTAGAAACAACCGATAACGATTTCAATGTATACAGAAAATGTATGTATCGTTAATATCAGGATACAGATGCTATTCTACGAAATATGTTAATAACATATTTTAATGTAAATCAAAATAAATTATATTATAACAAGGGAATTATTTATGATTATAACTGAAATTCCGCAACAGAAAGGAACTATAAAAACTTTTAATTAATGTATTTAACGTGAAATAAGTAGAGCCACTGATAAGGTAATTATTAAAAGACAGAATTTTATTGTTAACAATTAAAAATTCCCACAAGCTTGCATGAAAGTCAAACGGAAGGGTGAATTAGCCTGAGGAGTCATCCTAAGTCCTGTGAAGTAAAAAAGAGTAACAGAAAGATGCAGACAGGGATATAGCAATGAAATGCTGGTCATTTTCTTATTCATAAAACTTATCTGATTGCATCAAGTGTAAAGTCAAGGACTTTGCAGAATATGAGAGAAAACAGATAGGATATCTTGAAGAAATGCTCTCGAAGGACCTCGCTCACGTTTACAGCCCGAAGACGAATGACGAATGAAAATTTGAAATTTCAAAATAACCATCGAAAAAAATAAAATATGGTCTTTCTCCACTCGTGGGAGAACTTTTACAAAACGATTTCTATTACAGTATGTTGTAAAAACTCTGTGCTATAAGATTTTGTATGAAAAAAAGGATTTAATATACAGAAAATATTTTGATGCTTACTAATCACAGGAAATATCACGCTGAAACTGAAAACTTCTATATTTTAAAGGATTCACATATGGCGAATGGCACCTTGGATTGCTGAGTGAGAAACGGCACTCTGTTTAGCTTCAATCACGAAAGCTCAAACGGCCTAAAACTCAATCAGGATTATAGATCGTAGGCTTTCGCAGCTGTTGAGAGATGCAGAAGTGGTTCTCGGGCTGGACTGCGTGAGAGACATTTTTTTGGCTCGACGTTTCTCTCCCGTTGCAGGGAGCGTCTTCAGGAGCGAAGTCTTCGCTTCTGAAGACGCTCCCTGCAACGGGAGAGAAATGTTGAGCCAAAAAATGTCTCTCACGCAGTCCAGCCCGAAAACCACTTCTGCATCAATCAGGATTGTTAGGAAACAAAATTTTTATTTTCCACCTTCATATAGGAGGAATTTTTTCTCCTTCAACCCGTGAGTTTAGACAGCGAATGAACAGTCTATACACAATTTATGTCACAACTTATAAATCATATTTTTCTCAAACATAAACGGTGGGGAAGGTAAATTATCTATTTTACACAAAATGAAAACTCCAGCTTTAAGGGTTGAAATTTGGTTCTATCTTTAGCAATTGCAAAAATTAACTTTAAAGTAATGATATCAAAGTTGAAACTTAAATTATTTAGCAGATTTCGATGTTTAAAACAACAAGTGCTGACCTCGTACTCATCTAAAGTTTAAGAATTCGACGAATTACAGACGAGTTGTTATATATATACAGTATGTATATATTCAACTGACCTCGATTCCTTTTCGCATATGTTTCTTTTCCAAATCCAGGTAGAATTATATTTATGTGAATTCCTGAATGCCCTGTTACGTAATTACGAAAGATGGAACCAAGAATATATAGTTTTGATTAGAGAGAATTTACGTCTTATGATACACTCATATTATGTTTCCAATACTGTACTTCATCTTATACATGATCTCCTGATTTTTGCTAACACAATAATAAAATTATCGAAATATATGTAAAATACCCTTTGTTTAATATTTCACATAAACCAGGTCGTTTCATTATAGGGAAGACTTATACGTGAATTGAAGAGAGACTGAAGAAAAATCGTTAGCACCACCTACTTCTTTGACTAAGTACGGCATGTAATTAAATAGTAACACGAGACTGCCAATAGCATCCCATAAATTAAATGATAAAAACTAAAGATCAAATCTTTCCCTGCCAACCTTTTGGTAATATCTTACAAAAAGGTTGTGGGTTCCAATAACCTATAACGAGAAAGTAATTTAGACCCAAATTTCTCATCTCTGACAAAATAAGACAATTCAAGTTAGTTTGAATAAAAATATGCACAACCTCAATTAAAAAATCACAATTTGATAACGAGAAGTCAGACAGCTCTGCGGAAGAAATTAGCTAAAAATATACTTGAATCATGTTATTGAGATCATGATGGAGGGTTTATTTCATTAAATGTATGTACCCTTTTGCTCAAACAGCAGCAGCAATGGATGAGAGAGAGAAGTACGTAGTCTTTGTGGCTGTGCCTAAATATTTTTCTGCATGAGAGTTTCAAATTTTTTTCAGTTTCTTTTCGAGGAGGAGTTAAGCCAGAGATTGCCCCTCCCTTTTTAGACTTTGGCACTCCGGAGGAAGTATACATTTTTTTGCATGTGCTATTGTGTGCTTGTGCTAAGAGAAAGGGAGAGGCGGTGGTGGGGGATTCGAGAGAGACGTGGTGAATAAGGGGGGAGTGTGTGTGTGAGTCTCCTTACTCTTTTCTTTCTCGTGACGGACGGGAAGGGGAGGCGAGCGAAGATAATGGTGAGTGAGAGTCGCGATGGGAACGGGGGACGGGGCAGGGATCCTCGATCTCACCAAAATCGAGTGTGGGTGTTGTGGGGAGGTTTGAAGGGGAGTGGGAGGATGAGCTGGGGGAGATTTTTGGGGGTTGTTTATGGATGTTTGGGGGGGGGTTCGCGAAGGAGAATGAGACAGCAGCGGGGAGGGAAAGAAGAGGAGGAGGACGTGAGGCTGGGCGGAAACAGAAGGAAACAATGGGTGCGAAAGGAGCAAATGTGAGGAGGAGAGAGGATAGGAGTGAGGGACCGGAGAGGACACGGGGTGGTGGGCGAGGGGAATGGGTTTGGGGGGAAGGAAACTTTCACGTGACGGGGAGAGAGAATTGGAGGAAGGATGAGAGGGAGGGAAAGTGGTGGGAGTGGCGGGGGGGGAGGAGTGAGGGGAGGGGGGAGGAAAAGGCCGAAGAAAGGCAGAGAGAAAGTGGGTGGCGTGAAGGTGGCGGGCGGTTAGAGTGGTGGGGTCGATACGAGTCGACCCTCTCGCGCCCTCCTGTCCTGCCCCCCCCCCCATACCCCCCTTCACCTCCCACCATCCCTCACTCTTCCCCCCCTCCCCATCACTCTCCTCCAACCCTACTGACGCCCCCGAAAAATCTTCCCTTCTCCACTCACTCTCTCACGCACACAAGAACTCACGAATACGTACTTGCCCTATACTTGCTCGCTCATTCTCCCGCCTCCCCCCGTCGCTCGACCCCCCGCGCGCTCCACCTCGAAACCTCCCTTCAGAAACTAGCCAACCAAGCAACCTCTCTTTCAATCCCTGAATATCACAAGAAATAACAATAATGTGAGTCAAAAGGAGCAAGGAGTGCCAACCGCCAACCGTCTCTCCAACTTTTACCCTAATTTTTTTTACTAATCCGAAACATTAATCCAAGCTTCCCTCTCTTCCCCCCCTCTCTCTTTAGTTTTCCTTTCTCCCTTCCTTCACGTCCTCCTTCGCCCTTCTGCTCCCTTCGATCGCCATCCGTCTCCTCATTTACCCCACCTCTCTCTCTCGACCCTCGGGTTTGCTCCGCATTCTCCGTACGCCGCTCTTTACCGCATTCGTGCTCATTGGTCATGAAGTGCATTAAAGGCGCCACCTTTCACACAGACTTCGCGAACCGCAAAAGTTTATCTCTCTCTTTCTGCTCTCTATTTAGGTCGGTTACCCTGGATTTCTGTGCGGAAGATGCGTAAGCACTCACGATAAACATTTATCCGCGTGAAAATTTTGTCTCATGAGATAAATTACTCGATGTTTTTCTTTTTGCGCTTCTGAAGATACCAAACGTGATAAACATTGGTATCAACATCATTAGCGTCTATAGCACTAAAAAATCAAAATTAAATTAAATGAGATGAAAAATAATGTGGCGAAACTTTTAAAGTTAATACGAAGGTTCGAAAGCCGGAAACAGAAATATTGCGATCGTTGCGAGATTTAGATGTGCGGTCCCTCTCACGACACCACGCGATCCAGAGCGACAGCAGAACTTGAAAAATAGTCAAACACCCTCCCGTCGACGACTCAGTATACTTTCCTCATAATACGGTATAAATTTCTTGATAATTCTGAATAAAATAATTCAACGGAGTAATTCAAATTGAGCGAGACAGTACCGTAACTCGTCCTTCGCACGATGTCGATTCAGCACGCTAGGCCCGTTCATAATTCCACCCTTGAGCTATTTTAAACGCAAGAGTATATGATCCTGCTGGTGGACCATTATTTCCAATCCAACGGGAAAAAAATGACGGGGGTACGAAATAGCCAATAGTTCCCAGAGAGCTGCCCGGCAAAAAATTTATAGGAGACAGTTACAGCTTCCCCTTCCTCTTTTATTACACTTTGGTCATTCCTTTCCTTCTATTTTCAAGAATTTCCAAAAAAAATCACGGGCTAACAAATCCCAACGCGGTCATTTCATATTCTTGGTGCCTCCCTGGGTGGAAGGTTCCCATGTTGTAAGCATAACCTCGACGGAAGAGTATCATTCCGTACAGTTTGTGCCAATTTGTTAAGAAAACGTGCTTTAGACAGAACATGTCAACGAAAAGGATTTAATTTTAGTTCACCAGAGTTGCATCAAAATAACGTATAGCATACATAAGAGGTGTCTGGCCCAATGAATCCCCTTTCCCTAAGTCGACGGAAGGGTGAATGCATTTGCAGTTTAAGGTTTCCATCCTTCAACCTCCTCGATCCATACAGCCCTCGCCTCCCCCAACCCCATTATCCCCACTCCACCCTTGCCTTCGCCCCACTTGACCCTCTTCCGGGTTTCCACGCCCTCTCCGTCCTTCCCGATCCGCGTTTCACGCACAAAAACACCCACGCCGCTCGCTCGCCCTCCACCTCCCGAACCCCCGCTCCCCCTCTTCTCTTGGCGAAAAATCGCCACCTCTCATCCCCCTCCCGACTCATTTCCCAATTCCCAAAAATACCCCCTCCCAATCCACACCGCGTTCCACACACACACACACCACTTAATCCCCATCGCTCCTCCTTCCATTTTACCAGTTTTCCCACTTCTTACCCCCTTACTCCCCATCCCCCGCATGGACGCGCGTCTTCGTTACGCCCCCGAAAAATACGCACCCTCACCCTCCCGTTGTTAAGTTGGGCCACTCATAACCCACTTCCCCACTCTTAGCCCAAATAACCTCGTGCTCGATGGGGACACCGCTGTTTGCGTGTGTGTGCGTGAGGGGGGTCCTCCTGGGTTCCCTCTCGCACCCCTTCCCTAACCCCCTGTCGTCTTTCCCCTCTCACACTTTTATTGTTGCCACGTCTGCCCTCCTCTTCCCTCATAATGACCCGGTTCTAAGCCATAACCTACCCACCTTTCCACCGTCCCAAAACTAAAACTCCACTTGCATCGAGGTGGTTTGTTAATTCTGGTTTGCCGGTTCGCTCGTTTTGGTGGGAGAAAGTGTTTTGCGGGGGGGGGGGGGTCGCGGGAAAGGAGAGGGAGAGTGGGTGATGGGAATGGGGAGGGAAGGGAACCGGGAGGTGGTTGAGAATTGAGCCTCGTGAAAAGTGAGCGGTGTATTCTCGCAACATGCGGACAAAATACCTACACTCAAACACGAGCACATCCACGGTTCATTCACCCCCTTCGATTTTCCCTTCCCTCCTCATGAGCTCTTCTATTTTTTTTGTTTATCGGGAGGACATCGGGTGGACCGAAACGGAAAACACCAGGGGGGGTATTTTTTTCCTTTCCGTCTGCCACTCGTTTTCCTTTCCTTTCGCATCCCAGATCCAATGCAATTATATTTCGGTGTGCTTGGTCGTGCATTTATGGCGGTGGCGGGTTTCTATGAGTTTATTTTGTCATCGGACGATTTTGGTCGGGAACTGTCCCCCCCTGCGATGCCGTGTTTTCAGGGGTGGTGAGAAGCCAACCACACCCATCTAGATTGCTTGAAAAAGTGCTGCATGCAAATCTCAGCTTACTGTTATGATCCCTGAAAAAAGTGAAAATAATACGGTCTAACTCTCGAAAACCTTTTGGCAACACAATCTTTAGAATTCGCGCCTCGCAGTTAATTTAATTCTTAAACGATTTCGATAGGCAATAGAATAAAATTGCATTGAACGCCAAAAAAGATAACTTTTTTTTCTACGTAGCATCGTTCAAAGGGTAAGAAGAAATAAATTAATTCCAAGGCGCACTTTTCCGATCTCGTGCGTTTTCTTTTTCATAGAGTTTCATTCCCTGGAATTCTTTTAGATGTCTTTTTAATAAACATCAATCAGAGAGCATTCGAGATCGTTCCCTCATCAAAATGCGAAAGCGTAAGGAAAGGAAAGATTGATTCAAGAGAATGTTTTCGCATTGATTGATGGAGTCGATCCTCGCGAGAGAGCCTCGGATGAAAGGAAGAGGCGTTCAAAGAGGTGGATATTTCCGCCCCAACGTGCTCCTCGCAGTGGCTCTTCCGCGTGTTTTTTTCATCTCGCTACATTTTTCCCCGAGTTAAGCTCTCTTCAATCGGAATTCATAATTTCCTTGCAGTTATCGACGCACTACAAGGTGCTTCGATAACTTATTGTTTTATCGATAACTCCTTGTTGCACTGTGGTGAACTCGCTAGGTCGATTCACGGGATGCACTCTTGGAATGAATCGTGGGTAAGAAAATTCCTTGGGGCGTTGAAATGTTCCTTGTGGAATAGATGGAAATGTACAAGGACCCGAGTACGAGCACCTAGAGGGAAGGACTCTCTGCTGTCCTCAAACGTCCTCATTAGACGCATCGGAATCTATGGGGACCGCGAAGAGATCCGTTCACACACACACTCTCTCTTTCACTCCATTGAATCGCAGCACTTGTTACGAGTTCTCCACTGAACAGGCTTTATACAGTGCAGCCGCAACAAGTGAGGAGGAATATAACAGTAGTACTCTCAGCGTATCCTTTATTAAACGATTAAAGTTACTTCGATTGGAGATTGAATGGGCTCATGAGAAAGGAAAATGACAAAAACATACCTAATCGCGCACAGCGAAAACCTTCATAGATATAAGATGTATTATTTAAATAAATAGGAAGGACGAGAGTATTATTAACTGCTTGGAAGGTGGAAAGACCCTAGTTGGGGTGACATTACCTCGCGGCTTTTCTGTATCTCCCTCTAGTCGCCTTACCATTTATTTCCATTCCTACGACGCCCAGACAATTATCCGTAATAAAATCATGTCTATCAAGCATTTCCGTTAAATGATATCATTCAGTTCAGCCCCGCTATTTTGGAAAGAGGGAAGGAAAGGGGAGGAAAATGATTTGTGAGACAACGCATGTGTCCAAAATGATTCGGCTCTAATGCGGCGGAACGCCCACCTATAGCGCGCAGGCGGTGGAGGAATCCCCTCGCTCGCTCGCCACCCTAAGCTAATCCACACGACACATACCTGTGAGCTACCACGTCTCCAGCCTCTTCTGCGTCGATTATTCCTGACCACTCGATGCGATGTTAATATTTAAATCGAGACAGGTGAGGGGAAAAAATCAATAAGGAAACAACTCATTTTCGTCCTAAAAGTTTATGTCATGATTGATTTCTTCCGAAAATTTCCCCCAAAATGAGCCCTAACGACTTCTTTTTGGCCACCGAGTTCCCTTAGTTTTAATATAAAAATAACGAGGTGGCAAAGACAAAATTGATGCCTTGGTCGATTCATTACGTGATGTGGATGAACCCTCGGACGTCTTTTAAAACCAACATGGCGCCTAAACGCAAACTCGAGGAAGCAATCGAGATTTATTCTCAAACCCCCGAACTCTCCTTACACTTCACGTTTGGCAACGTTTCGCGGTCACTCAATGTGCGCTGGCTGTACTATTTTCTATTCAGCACGCGCTCTTCCGATTACTATTTTCCGCGAGTGCAAAAAAAAATGCATCACCCTTACCGTACGTTTGACCGTCACGCTCCGCGCGTTGCTCGTGGTTCAAGTAATGCGGGGAAGGGGCACGCCTCCTTCCTTCCCACTCCCACTCTCTCTTCCGAAGAAGGAACTACTGGGGGACGAACTTCCCATTTTTGCTCCATGAATATTAATTGCGAACGGAGTACTTCCTTGATTCAAAACTCATCTGAAATATTCTGTTTGACTCGTTCGAAGAGGAGTCAGAGTTAGGAAGGGAGAGTTTTTTTAGAGGAGAGAGAGAGAAAGAGACATAAAACGGGCATGGTCTGAATCAATTTGCCCTTTTCCTTTTGAGACAGGAAAAAAAAGACGAAAGAATTTTTTCCCCCCTCCGGAGAGAAAGAAAGGATGGATTTGAAATTTTCATCCCGTCTTACAATTTTCGGAGGCGGTAAGCCAATTAATTAATCACCGGTCCGACTTCTGTGTTTAACTTCGAGCATCCGGAAGTTGAGGAAAAAAATCAATATCTCTGCGATGAGGAAGAAGGCGACCGTCGGAATCTCGATCTCTTTTCTCTTTTCTCTCTCTCGCTCTCCCCCCCCACCATTCCTCTTCCCCCACCCATCCCCCTAGTGGAGAAAGGGGGCGAACCTTCCCCCTTTCGCCCCATGCATACGAACCTGCCTCGCAGATAGGATCGGGAGAGAGCATTTGGTAGGTGCCGAGATGGTCGACTCACGGTAAGGTGCACGTCCCCCTCCCCCTAGGGATCGCCTCCAGGTTCACGGGCAAACAAACAAACAAAATCTCCGCCAACATATCTGAAAAACCTGCATAAATCGTTGTTTGTGTACGAGTGTATGCATGGGCGTTGGAAAGGTGATGCATCTATGAACCTCAAAACCTTTGACAACCCTTCCTTCGCAAACATTTCGTGGGGCGTAGGAGGAAAGGTAAGGGTGCAAGCCCGCCGTCGTCTGAATGTAGGAGACTTGAGCATATTCATTGGGTTGATGTTAGAGCGGTGGGAGTGAGGGGGGCGGCGCCCGGACAGACCGCTAACCGAAGAGGTGCCGCCGAATGGAAGGGATGCAGACGGCAGGGCGCCGAGAGCAAGCGGAGGCGGCGGCGG
This sequence comes from Hetaerina titia, assembly GCA_037158775.1. Classification (NCBI taxonomy): domain Eukaryota; kingdom Metazoa; phylum Arthropoda; class Insecta; order Odonata; family Calopterygidae; genus Hetaerina; species Hetaerina titia. The sequence goes on from CM073769.1 coordinate 26,771,266, forward strand.
AGTCGGGGTGGGCGACCGCGGAGGCGGGAGAGACACCGAAGTCGCACGTTGCTCCTCTCTCCCGCCAGCTCTCCTCCACTTGGCGAATGAAATAGACGCCACTCGCCCTCTTTCTGTTCGCTTTTTCTCCCCCTCCATCCCTCCCATTTCCTCTTCCTTCCCTCCCTTTCGCTTTCCTTCTCCCCATCCCTCGCGCGGACTCTCTCTCAGCCACCGTCGGCACCTTTGTGTGCATCTCTCGAGAATCGATCGTTGGTTTGCTCGCCGTCCGAGAGGGAGCGCTGTGGGTCGTGGGGATCGATGGGACGCGAAGCGACGACCGGATCGAACGCACTCGCGCGACGTGAGGAGGAAAGTGGAGGAGAATGGAAGAGGTAGGCCGTGGGGAGTGGAGGGGAGAGCGGGTTAAGAGAGGAGGGAGTACGACGGGGGACACCCTCACCCCCTCCCACGGAGAGGCACCGGGAGGGGGGAAGGGCAAGAGGGGAGGCGCGACGGCGAGGGGGTGTGCCCCCAAAGCGGAGGAAGAAGATGCGGAGAGAGAGAGAGGAGACGGAAAGGGTATATAGAGCGAGAGGGAGAAATAAACGAAAGATCGTGTGGAATCGTCGCCGTCGCGAACAGGCACTCTCGGAATGAGACCGCAAGCCACTGGCGGCGTCGTGTTAAAATTATTGAATAAAGGAATAAATGAATGAACATACGCGGGGAACGCAGTGGAGGGAGTTGAGCGTCGGGCGCGGGAATTCCGGAAGCCGCGCGGGACGGTGGACGTCGTCCGGTCGCGGTGTGTAAGCGCGAGAGTGCGTGTGTGTTTGATGGGTATTGTGGGGCTGAAAATTCCTGAGGTGGGGAGGGCCCACGTCGATCATTTCGGGCCCCATTTCACGAGAATTTCCAACAAACCCCCCGTTACTGGTGGACGATGGCGCGGACGGGGATCCGACTTTGGTAAAATGGGACGAAGGGTGAAATGAATCGCATTACTCACGGCAAACACTCCTAAATAACCACCAGCATAAGGAAAGATAACCACACGGGTGGACGAGGAGGGGGGCGGGGATGGGGGCCATGATCACGCACACACGAAAACCTGAGTTCTTGGGGGGACAGAAGGGGCACACACGGTCGGAGGGGTCAACCGACTTCTCCGACCACGGGTCCACGCACCAAGTCCGCACTCACTACCCAAACTCACCTTTTCAAACCAACGGCGGCGCGTTCCTTCTCCGTCCGTCCAGTCCGACTGAGAAGAGCAAACCTCCTCCACGAGCGACACCGCGAAACAAGACTCAACACTCCTCTTCGCCCTCTGCCGGCAAAATCGACCTCTCTCTCTCTATCCCTCTTCCTCTCCCACTCTTTCTCTCTCCTCTCCCTCCCTCTCTTCGGATCATAACGGGGGGGGTGGGAGGGAAATACACGCCGCCCCCGCAAAAGGCCCCCCCCTACCTCCCCCGCTCCCCGCACCCCCTCTTTCCCGTCCCAACATCCGACTGCATCTCATCCACCACTCGGGAGTAGCCAACCGCATTCGAGAGACGAGGATCGATAGTGCGATCGTTGGCCCCTAGTGAGGCGCCAGGCGCAGGCGCACTGGGGGGGCTCTCCTAACCCCCTACCCTGCTCCCCCACCATCGCGCTCTCCCCTCACCCATTAAAGCCCCCTCTCAACCCCACTGAAAAACCACCCTCGCACAACTTCCCTTTAAGACCCTCCCTTTCCTTCTCCTCCCTCCGCTTATCCCCACACCCGGACCCGCCACACCAAACCGCGCCCTCCCGCCCACACCACCCTCCCCCCGTCAACTCTATCCTTCCCACCGCCCCCTCTCCTCCTTTACAGCAAACTCCCAACCTACGCTTCACACCTAATGCCATGAAGCCTCATCCCCCTCCGCAAGGCTCCCCAACCGATCCACTGCCCCCCACCCTAGGCGTACTCCCTCCGCGCATCTTGTACTATGCAACCTCCCTTTCCCTTTTAGCCACTTGCCTTCCCCCCTTTACCCCCTTTCCGGCCAACCCTTCTCGTAATCCTACACACCTCTCCCTCCGCCCCCGCACTTCCTCCCTTACGATCCTCCCTCCACGTTCCGCCCACCTCCTGCGCCCTTCGCCCCCTCCCTCCTCCTACCCTTAACCCCCCTATCCCCCCTATTCTTCTATCCCACCCACCCCATACCCTTTCCCCTCCTTGATCTGGCTTTTGTTACAATTCGAGCATTGTCGCCGTTTCCGTGGTCATTCCGAAATTTGTACCGGAAAAAAAGAACGTCTTCAATGGAATCTCCATTAATCCCAAAAGTGGGAGTTGGTTAATGAATTTACGATATGCTTATTTCCAAGCGACGGAGACCCAATGGTTGGGCGTTTGGCGGGGAATAATAATTTATACCGGAGTCCTATCTACTCCGGTTTCAAAAATAGTATATCTTTTTCCGTCTCTCCGCTGCATGCGGCATTACGTTTTTCAGACCTTTCTTCATTTCTCATTCCTCCGAATGGAATGTGGTATACTGCCACACATTTCCCCGGCGGAGCCCGAAGAGATTTATAACAGGGGACTATAAAGACGGCGTAAAGCTGTGCTCTTACGCAAGCGACACGAATTTGCACGCAAGCCAGATCCTGGTATCTCTAGACACGTACGACTGGTTCACGGTCGGATGATAAGCACCTAAACGCGCGAATTATGTTCCATTGTTAATCAGTTGTCTACCTTTTTGTTCAGCAGGAGTGCATCTGTCTAACTTAGCATTTCTCTGGCATCCATTGCCTTATATTATTAATCGGAATTAGTTGAATGAAATAGTATTGAATCGCAACAGTTAGCATAAAAATAACCTCGTCTTACGTGTTGGTGAGACCTTGAATGAATGAACTTAATTGCAAATGAGGATGTACTTCGAAGGGTGGGTGAAGAAAGAAGCAAATAAAAGACAAAGGAATAGGTGGGAGACGAATAAATTGAATACATCCCTGGTCATAAGACCTCACTGAAAACTACAATTAAAGGAAACGGAGGAAAAAAATCTCAGAGTAAGCTAAGGGTCAATTAAGAGAAGCAGATGATGGAAGACGTCAGCACAGGGAACTAAGAAGGACTGAAAAGATCGGAGTGGAACATTAATTAATCCAAAGAGGTGAAAGTTTTTTAAAGGAGTAAATTAGCCTAAGGAGAAATTTAGATTTCAATTACTCCGAGAAGCAAATGGTGGTTCACTTACCTTAGTTAACTCAAAATCAATTTTTTTACTTATCTTAAACTGTGAGAAAGCGGCGTAAAGTGTATCAATGTACAACTCCACTATATTTTTAGGGAGATATTCTAACAAATGGATAGTAACTTAAGAATATTAGTGTAATATTTAAACTTTGAACATTGAGAAATAACTCAGAAATGTTCCTCCACACATAAGAATATTAACGGCAACAATTGATTACATATATTCCACCAATATAAAATGTTTTCTAACATTAGGTTCGGTCAATAAACTGGTTCAAGAGAGACAGTTTTGACGATATCAGCATGACTGTGGGATAAGACTTTGCGAACGGGACTGTTTAAAAATATTTTATGAGTTTTAGATCTTGCTCAGCCTTTTTATTGGTATCGCTCGCCTGATAGAATGTCGACTACCCTTCACTACGTGACGTTATACAGACTAAATTCTTTCAAATGTTCATTTTTTGTAACATAATGATTTAGTGTTGGGGGGAAAAGTGGAAGGACTAGAAAACCTGAACAATTGACCACGAATAGTTTCTCAGAATTTTTATATGTATCTATATTTTTCTATGGTCATAATTAATTAATATGTGAACCAGGCCATGCACATCTAATAATATAATATGGTTTAAATTTCAAGAAGTGGACTTCACCATACTTCATTAAATCCATACAAACAGGATAATCGTTTGATTTCACATTATTTTCATGTCAGTGATATGTTATGTTAATTTGGAAATGTGTTAAAACGTCACAATGGTTTTTATTTGTATTGCAATCAGATTTATTAACATGGCATCATAATAATCAATTGTTTGATATTGCAGGTTCTTGGTGCAGCTTCTTTTTTCTTTTTGACCATTACAATCCTAATCGTAGAGACATATCCTTGAATAAATTTTTAACCATACTCCTTTAGTATGTCATCCAAATAATTTTATCCGGAGAAACATAATCACTTGACTACCAAATTCATAAAATATATAAATGTACGTGTGAAAATTGTTGAAGAAAACTACATTAGATTCATTAAAATACGTTTTTTAATTTTAATTCTGCCTCCATCATTGTGGTTACCATGAAGCGTTCCCGGTCCTCTATTTGATTCGAGAAGAAACCTTTTTCATATTCCTAAAGACAACTTGAAACGAAGTTGTTATCAGACATACTCAATCGAATGAATTATTGAACGACATTTACATTCCTGTTGGGTAATGTCTTTACCCTTCTCCCGTCATTCATCTCTTTATCCAGTCAACGTGATGACGATTAATGTAAATTTAGCGATAGTAATAAATTGTTTGCTCATTAAAATAATTAAAAATTTGTTTAACGAAAAGCTCTAGAGTTTCCTATTCAACTCAAATCCAATACACTTCTAAGCTGCAAAAATGTACTTGCGGATTTCTAAATGGTAAATATTTTTGAAATTTTTCGATCGGATTTTGTAAACTTTCAAATATTAACGAACTATATCGGTGGAAAATTTGTGTGAATTAATTTAGCAAATTTTTTGACTCGTTTTAGCAAACATATTGAAACTCACTCTATTTACATATTTTGCAAGCATATGATTCTGTCTACAAGTGCAACTCAATCCAATATATATTTTATAAATATACCATCTGGAATTAATTTTCATGGAAACAGTTTACCTTTTAAAGTCATAGAGGGACAGAGGGACTAGTTATAAGAAGAAAGCAAAGACGGGAAATGGAGAGAATAACACGATGTTATTTAAACATGAAGCTTTAACTGATGTAGCTCAAAGGGCACAGCTAAATCAATTTAAAAGAGAACGCCTAACCAAATATAATATTTTATTCTCCGCTTTCTTTCTCAAATATCCTGTGAAGCATTATAGAGTACCATTTTATAGGTTTGCTGATGAAATTGAGGGAGATTTAGCTCGGGGAAATGGAAAAATGAAATGTCGGATTCCTGTTTCCTCCCGTTACAGTGCCCCTCTCATTTCACCATCCCGCGGAACCTTTTAGAGTCCGACCTTGGATTATTTCATCTTCGACCTTGTGCTCTTACAGTAGTCACTCCTAGTGGAAACGTCCGAGAGATGAGATCATTTGTGTCATCGGGGACCTGCGGGTAATTTGGCGGTGACAGGAAAATGGAGGAACGATGGAGCCCAGCGGTGCTATAGGGACGTACTTAAGGCAACACACCTTGAAGTTCACGGAGTTTTGTTCGCTCTACGTTCTGGGTGAGATCAAGGATTCTGAAGAATACATCATGCTCTTCCTTAGAGGATAGTAGGACCGGTAAAAACCTCGGTGCCAAGCATTCCGGTGTGATTTCTTACACCAAAAGCACTGTGTGCGCATAGAGGGGCCTGTATGGGAAAAAGAAATAGAGGTTCAAGGAATATGCCGGCAAAGGTAAAAGGTCCACTCTCACACCACTTTCAACTCATAGTAAGCGCATCGTTTCAAATTAAGGAGCGTATCTACCTATATCTACCGTACCTATACTCGGTAGAAGTGGAGATTGCAGCAATAATGAAAAATCCGTCACTCCCAGCATTAAATATTCCGATGGTTATTGCACTGGTCATCCAACCGATCGATTCCTACTGGGCATTCTTTTTAATAGCGTTTGATTTCTGTACGTGGATGGCTCGGCTAACTTCCTTATTCAATACTCTGGGGGATGGTGCGTGGAGAAGGGCTGGAAAGGCACGCATCGCCCTGAGCGGGGACCAAGGAACGGAGGGTGAAGAGCGGGGTCGAACGTGGGTGCAGCTGTCTCGTTCCGCTCACTGTGGTGGTGGACCCGAAGGGAAGGAGGAAGAGAGAGGGTAGGAGAGTGGTAGGAGGGGCAGGATAAGGAGCTGAGTAAAGAGAGCCACAGGGGGAGCGAGAGGGTGGAGTAGAGAACCGGGGGGGGGGCGCGGCATTTTAAAGTACGTGGCATATTCGGTCGTCTCACCGCCTCAATGTGCCATGCACCCTCGTTTTCGACCGCCCGGCGTCGAAATCTCGCGTGATTCCTGTTCTCATGGGGAGCGACGGGTGGGTTCGTCATAATAATAATAATACTAGGGCATTTCAATGCACCCCAGCGCCTTTCGTGCTACTTGAAAGGTCATTTTCCAAACATCCACGTTTCAATTTATGCTTCTCACCCCCTTCATTCTAACGAACGTCGCGGGGTGATTTGTCGTTTGAGCCGACGCTGGCGCAGATTAACGCACGGGGAGTGAACTTCGCTTCTCACGTGATTAAGTTGTAAGGGGCGAAGGAAAGTCTTTGAAATTAAAACTTTCCCTAATGCGAAGCTCCTCGCGCGCAGAAAAACAGGATAGCAAAGAAAGACGGGAGGAGCGCGAGAAAGGGATTTTCTTCGCTTTCCTCTTCACCTGAAAGGGATTGAGGATTCTAATTCCTTTTTCGCAGAAACCCGATGGCTCGCGTGCCTATCTATCGGATTGAAAATCCAAGTCTTGAGGTTGGAGGCTCGATTTGAAACGGGTGTTTTTAATTCGAACGATCTGAACTTTAACCTTTCACCGATTGAAGTTCCTCCACATGTCTATCAGTATCAGCGATCAGCGTTTGAACCGAAGTTGCAACTCGTTGTGGGTTAAAATCTCGTCTGCCAAAGGATCGAACCCCTCTGAACAGCTTTTAAGGAGATGACTCAGGCCCTCCGAGTGTATCAACCTGATACATTTCCATTGAATGTTCGCGGGAAGAGCGAAAAAGCCCACCCTTCATTGAATTGCCCATGGAAACTGTAAAACAGCTATCTAGCAACAACGCGAGATCTACTATATTTATAGTGAAACTATTTTTTAAATTATAATGCAACCATTTCAGAGAGTAAAAATCATTCGCCTTGACCGGGATTCGAACCCGGATCCCTCGATATCCGGCCGAGTGCTTTAACCAATTAAGCTACCGAGACGTCCTCTTACACTCTGAAATTTTGGGGGCTTTAAAGGAACAAGATGTTATGACGAAATACCGTACATACAATGTCACAGGCATTCGTAGTCGTGCGCGACGCGCCACAGTCCACGATGTTAATAAAGCCAATTTCGAACACTTAGGCTGTTCATACCTTAGACCTTTACTCTCTGAAATGGTTGCATTATAATGCACACATAGCGGGTGACTCCGTTAAAGTTACTGTTACAGTTTCTCTAAAATTTATTTTTTAAATGTATGTAGATCCTTTCATCTCCTGATTTAATGGCATTGGCGTTGACGATATTCGCATCTCTTGTTGACACGAAAGTCAAAATCCAGATAGTAAGTAACCCCGCTATAAATCCTTCAGTATCTTCATTTGACCTTATTTTAATTAGTTTCAACTGTTGTGTTTACCTTATAGTAATTTATTCCTAAATAAAACCAAAAAACACATGTACGGAACCTGTATTCTATCCCAAAATTTAGTAGCACCATTTAACAGTATACTTATGTCCTTCTAATTTCGTGATAAATTCTGGTAGGAAAAGAAAAATCATCCAAGCCATTCTAATGCTCTTTGTGCTATTTCTAGCCTTCTGATATAGTAGTCCATGATTGTTGGGGGCACTTTGGAATTAAATAATAACACTGAGATAATAATCAAAAACTAACTCGTCGGTTGCTTCAGAAAGAGAATAAAGGACTGCATGTAAATTTGTTATGATAACAGAATGCAAACTTGATTAAAAAATGTTCGTGGGACGTATTCGCCTAATGAAAAATTTAAATTTGACATCCCTATAGTACAGCTATGAACCACTTCTCCAGTTTGTTGAAAGTTACGTGTTTTCAAAAATTTGTTTAAATTTTCTGTTAATAGTTAGATTTTTATAATTAGACGAACCGTCAAATCCATTCAACACGAAAAGCGAAAAAAATTCATTTCACTCAGGAAATACTGAAAAAATATGAGAAAATTATGTATCAATTATTAGATCAAATAGATTTAATTATGACGTGAGAAAACACAGATGAGTCTACTGCTTCCCATATTGATTTCCGCTTTAAGTTTAGTGTATTCTCCACACCTTTCAATCTTTGGTTTTATTTTCCTCTACCCCAATACCATGAAATACGACGCGCGTAATGCGTTGAAGAATGAATCAACTTAAATATGGCGGCGATCGATTCTGATTAAATAACCAGATGAAATCTTGGATCAATGCCGTACATTTGTCACATAACGTAATCTGTGTTCAGAAAAGGGACCAAGTATTATAAACGTCGAAAATTTCTGTTGAAAATACTATCTTCGGTTTATACTTAAAATTTTAACTCAATTGAAATGAATTCAATTAGTAGTTCAGCAACATGTCGTCAATTTGGGGTATGAAAGCAATTGTGTCTTTTTCCTGGGTTACCTAAGTAGAAACTAGGAAATCAGGAATACCAAAATAAATCACAGGAAAATGAATAGTGATTTTGAGAGAGACATTCTAATGAAAGAATCCTGTTCGGCTTATGAGCATGTACATTTAAATTGGCTGTCTTGATCTTTATTAAAAAAAATTAAAGGGAACAAAATCATTTATCAGGACATAAGACGCAAGTATGCTATATTATTTCCAATATATTGCAAAGTTTTTAAATCAAACAAGATTATTTTCCGCACTCATCATTAAATACTATTTTGCCATCATATTACACATACAATTTTGACTATTTACCCAAACAGAGGACAGGAAATATATTTTGAGCTTTTGAATTTCCCACTGAAAAATATAGTGGCATTCAGTCTACGCTTCCTAATTACATGCGTGGTGATTTTGCTACACAGAAACAGGATCAAGAAAGTTTTGATTCCTCGAAATATGATACTAATTTTTCATCTTATTGGGGTACGTTGACATTCATTTATTTCCATGAGAAGATATTAAGGTCCTCCCCACATGCCATTCGGTCATTTCCTGATATGCACGAAAATACTTGTAGATTCCATTGAAAAAATGAAGGATAACCACTTGGTTATCATTCATTTTTTCTCAGGCATTCATTAAATAAATGGAGAAAGTCAGTTCTCCTGTAATTGATTTCGCGACGTTTTGATGAACGATTGGCCATTCACAGACGAGGTCTCGTAAGAGACGAATGGAAGAGCGGCTCTCCAACACCCAAACGACCGCTCATTATCTATTCACATTAATTTCCAAAATAGCTACGAGTTAAAAACAGTGAGATTAATGCTTTGATGACTAGAGCGGCAAAGAAGGAAACGACCAATCAGCAATGGACAATAAGAATGCGCAAACGGATGGTAAATTTCTCCGGCGAAAGATTACTGTCTGAATAACTTCTTTTCCCTGCGGGAGTAAGACGCGACTTCCGCACAATTTGCGTGTATCTTCAAGAATTTTTTCCCCCGAATTTTTAGTTTACGATAAATCTTTTACGTTTGCCTCCATGTTTAAATTATAAATTTTATTAGCAGGGTCTCAACGTAAAAATATTTAAAATCCGAAAATATATTAATGGAGCAATTCCTTAAGTTAATAAATTAATTGACAAAATTTTCAGTTTTCTCCGCTTATTCTTGTATTGAAAACAACCGTATAGTTACTTAAGTTATGGAGGCAATGATTTTTTTCTACTGAACGTGTGTACACCAACAAAATATTATTTTTTTAAAGTTGTTTTAATAAATCATATCAAATATTTTTTGACAACGGTAGCACAATGAGATGTCCAAACAGTAGTCTAATGTAGGTATAGTGTACTGAGGGACCAATAAGTTTAAGGCTACCTATGCTATATATGCTATAAAAATATCGTGAGAGCTTCAATATCTTGACATTTAACTCTTCCACTGATCCTATTACCTTCCCCAAAGTACGTTCCCTAAACCCTTAGTTTCCATAACGCTTGATACATCCGCCTTTAATGCTGTCCAGTCGATTCCCCGATTTTGAGATCATAAAACGCGATTAAATTATTTTATTCGGTACAATGTTCCGAATACCTTCTATACCATAACCTGTCAACTGTCTTACTGCCAAATTTTCAATGGAAACATAAATAAATGTGAGCCGTAAGGAAGTATAGATATAAATATGTGTATACCAAACCGAAAATCGCAATTGGTGTAATCTTTTGCCGCTACATATTCCAAACTGAGACTTAGCAGAGCGCAAGAAGCCTAATCTAGTCTTAGGACTAATCCCTTATTTGTTCCACAATGTTATTTTCAGCAATGGATACAGAGCTATGATCTCATATCAATTATTGATTTCGGCGTTCTTCGCATTTTTTGGTTATCCCTGTGTGCTGGTGTGAGGGGGTTGGGGCGAAGAATTGATTCTAAAATGTCCTACGAAGTGATTATGAAACTCTTCGGCGCGGCATGGTAAAATATGTGTCATAAGAGTTTTATTAACCTAAAACGGAGTAAATGGGTTTAAAGGTTTAGTCAAAAACGCAAACGGCCCCATAAATTTCGGAATTTTGAATGCCAATATATTTAAGAAGCGAAATTAAAATTTATGAGAAAATAAGTTGCGTGAAATGCGCGTAGAAAATAAGTTAACCCGAAGAATTCTCTTTTGTCCTAAAATGGTAATTTTGGACTCAATAGGTTAGAAATTTATCAACTTAATAGCGCGTAACTCAACCAGGAATAATATGCAGGGAAGAGGAATGTCATTAAAGGGATGTGACTCAATTTAATCAGGATAATACGCAAGGAAGAAGCAGTCTCGATAGTCAATGAACAAATGAAACTAGGCTATCAAATATCAACGTAATTTTCGACTCTTCACGAGACATTTTTGAGTGAATGGCTGATGTTATGGGATTTTTTAACCGCGTGGCCCAAAAAGAGGAAGGTTAAGGCGTTTGTTTAGGACCGAACCCTATCGATCAATGCTTCGAGTTGTCTGGTTTAGAAACTTATCTGCCTGATCCGGAAAACTTATAAAAGATTAAGGGAGTGGGTTATACGTCTCGATCACTCCTAAATGGATTACGACGGAGAAAGACGTTGTAGAGGAGAGAACAAAACCGCGTAACCCATATCAATTTGAGGTCACAGAAGGTCAAGAATTCGATGCGTATTAAGGTCGTCATTTGCTCTCGTATAAAAATATTAACGCTATTATTTGCCTTAGCCCCTATAATTATGAAAAAAAGCATGCATAGATTGAGTGGAAGAAAAACGAAAGAAGTGATGATTGGCTAATTTTATGGAGTCAGTTGGAGTGAAAAACATTTAGCGCTCCGAAAATGCATCTATGAGTCCAATATTTTAACCACATATTTGCTGATCATTGATGGTTCAACATAAAAAAGACTTTGTCCTCCTGAAAAGCCCTATGGAGGAATTTTCATGCATGTAGGAGAAATGCTCTATAATGATTTCTAAATACTGGGCATTGAAATGATAATGTTATAATTGACTTCAAATTTTAATATTCCATTTATTGACGCAATTTTATTTGGCACAACAAAATAAATTGCACCGTGATAAAAGTATGGGAAGGGAGGAAGCAGCGTGGGAATTAGAACTGCGATCAAAATTATGGCATTGGGTGTTGACTATATCATTATCATGTACTCAACAACTTGTAAACCTCACCGAATTTACGTAAATCTGCGCTGGTTCAGCGTTACTTGAGTCTCTTTTCGCTGCTTAAAAGAGTTGGTCCTAGAACCATTTTTTTCTTTACCTTTTGGTCCGGTCGATCCTCTGAGTTTTAATGGACGTTCAGAGCGTGTTTCTCCCCGCGAGGCCCTCGTCGGTTTTGGCATTTATTACTTACTTCAGTATTCACGTAACACTTCAACATTGAGGATCGATGCCGACGGTTCTCGAACTGCCGTCTCTATTTTCAAAAAGCACTCGACTCTCGCCTCAAAAATCACTTGAGGGAGACTCAGGTGCCAGCCGAGCGCATGTACCCACAAAGTGTTGGGCATGGAATCCGATATCACCCGGAGAGGACGAAATGGGTTTTCGCTCGCCCGATAATTAATGGACGGTGTGATAGCTCCTGTTTTGTCGGTTGTCTGGAGACGTGTGCAATCTTTACAGAGCCCTGAGAGTACTATTTACTCCGGCTAGTTTTTCTGTTACCCCAATGTTATGGGACTGAATTCCCGTACTTTCCGCATACTGACATGTCGACGATCTCGGACTGCGTGTGAGAGCGGCATGAATTCGTCATAATGGCGAGGAGGCGATGACAATCGCCCGTCACTGGGAGCGAACACATTTCGAGCCGGGCGGGAGCGGGGAGGGATAACAAACGCATGGCGGCTCCCGGGAAAATTTCTGCTGGGACTCATTTTTATCCGCCATCAATAATTGGCGCCGTCGCATCACCAACGCGGATATTCTGATGTGAAAACCCGCGTTTTGAGGATGCTCCGAGACGCGATCGTGATTAATTCAGACGAGATATAATCAACGAAGAAATTGCTTACTCTTTAAATTAGTGATGGTGGAATATTGGGAGTCACCCCTTGTTTGTGACCGATGTGGAGCAAAGCGATCAATATTAGCCTAAAAAGCGCAGAGGACAAAGAAGCGAGGCTAATTCCCTCTCTTCAATAATCCGAGAATAATGTAAGCGTTTTCTTCCGTTTAGTAGTTACAACATCATTATGCAATCAGTAAGCATAAGTAAGGTGGTTGGTATTTTAAGGCGAAGCAACGTATATCACGATGAAAAGTCTCTCCATTCCTTATTTTGAAAGAAAAGTATTCTTAGGTAACGAAGTAAATTTTCTAAATAGTTCGCCAAATATGAATAATAAAATGAAATAAATAATTTCAAATCGCTTCCCGCATTTGGATGCATCGCCAGAGTTTCTGCATTCAAGGCGAGCGTCTGGCGCATAAATACATAACGTTGTTCCAGCGTCTCAGAATAAATATCTCAAACGTTAATAGTCATACCGTTGAGTTAAATACTCTGTTAGTGCCAGGTCAAATTTCTGTCCTCAATTTACAATAGCCATGTATCAAGCGGAGGAAGTTTTGTGAAAAATAAGGAAAGAAAGAAATAATCTTCGCCTTGGCCGTGATATACATATACTATATATGTATATATATTTTAATATATATATATATATTAATATATATATATAATATATATATAATATATATATACATATAATATATGAGGATAAATTTTTTGAATTTGGAGGGCATCGAATACATTTAAATATATCTTTTCGCGTTCTTTCTCCCGGGATGACGTAGCCCAAATAATTAGGTTCATTTTCAATATGTTGCCAAAGTTCACTTGAAATTACCGCTCGGCTAGTCTCTCGAGACACGGTCGGCGCGCAGAGTTTTACAATAGCTAACGTCTTGCCGCTTTTTCAGTTTGAAGAGGTCTAAGACTAATATTTTGGCAAAGCTTAGCATTTTCCCCACCTGCTCCAATTAATATAATCCCACTCCAACCAATAAGAGCGGCGCGGGAAATTTAATTGCAATACTTTTGGAACGCAACCTCTCTATATGTTGTGTAAAATATATCAATATATATATATATATATATATATATATATATGTATATATATATATATATATATATATATATATATCGAATTTTTCACGAATCAACCAGATTTTCTACTTAATTTATGCCATTTTCAATGCAATATTCCCTGGGATGGGTCCTGCTGGCAGCATAATCAGTGTTTCTAACTTGCAATAAAGGTAATGTTTTCATCACATTTTGTTGCTATACATTTCAGCTAAGCGCATTTAAAATTATTAATTGTGTTTTTTTTACGGCATAAACACCTGCCCTTCGCTCTCTTAGAAATGAATTGCCGTAACCTTCACCAAATCTAACTGACATGGAGGTGGAGTGAAGAGATCCAGTTGCAGGGAGAGAGGCGTTGCATTTGAAATCGGTCGAATTGATAACTTTTTTGAGAACATAGGCGAAACTACAGCATTCCGGGTGACTTGAGATAAATTACAAGCTGTTTGAACTAAGCTAAATCTCCAGCTGTTCATAATTCTAATAGAACATTCTTTAGTTGCTTGATTGGGATAATTTCGATCGAATTTGAAGACAGCCTCCCTAAGACTTTTTACGGGTTCCGACATTTTTTTGCCAATTATGGTTTACTTGCATTATTTAGCCAAGTAAACAACTTGAAATTAAAATTAAATTCATAAAAATTCTGGGAAAAATTATTTGTTTGCATATAAGGGGATGATCGGAAAGACCGGAATCATGATGCATGTGTAGCTTGCTGAATATATGACTTAATAAAATATGCAGTGGCTTGTTTATCACTGCGACATTGCAGGCCATAAATATGGCGCCTACGGAGGACAAGAGGAAATAAATCTTCAAAAATAACTAGTTATCTTCGAGGTCAAGGTCGGTCGAGGTCGAATGAAACTGCATTCGTAGAGGTCAAGGCGATGGCCGGGGAGACTCTTTAAGAGAGTAAGGAGTAAGTCAGCGGGATATTTAGAGTTGTTGGTTTATATTAGAAATTTGGTGATTCTGCATAATTCCGTTGTGTTGCATTTGAAGTGTTTAATATGTTCCTTGAGTATGATGAGTGGATGTTTTTTGCCTGGTGTAGGTTCCGTTGCGGACATATGGAACATTGTGGGACATTAAATTAAGTATATACCGGATTTATGACGGGTAAGGGGTACCATAATTGGCACGAAAATGCTGTTTTTATTTAAAATTCATTTGATAAAGAAATTTATACGTTGTTTAAAAAAGAAGGAAGACAATATATTAAAGAATATTTAAAGGGAAGCTTAATGTATTTGCTCTAGGATTTTGGAGGAAGAATGATGATGGACTGAATTAGTTTTTTATTCTTTGATCTTTCCTTAAATCCCGTTTTTCCCTCACAATCTACTCCTACTTCCACTAAATCACATCCCTACCCCATATACTACACGTTATCTCGCGCACCTGGAACATATTTCAATAGCCATCAAAATCTTGCTGGTCCTGTAAAAACCAATCATTGTGGGATTCTTCAGCAAAAGATCGAGGCTCTTGCGTCACCATTTTCCCTTTTAATCCTCACCTTTGCCTCATCCTACTCCTCGTCTCTCCCCGCTTCACTACCATTAGTCTTCGCAAATACGCCTAGAAAACCTTATTTGCATTTGGTAGAAATTAAGGACTCTTAAACAATTATATATCAAGACAGGAAACTTCATTATTAAGTAATTCATGCTACTTTCCAAGAATCCTAATGCTATTTTCAGCATACACATTTTTGCTAAAAATTCCATATCGGACAGGGAAATTAATAAGTGAGCGATTACATGGGTTTACGGATTCCTCCTGTAAGAAGAGGAACCCATATGTAAAAAGCAATGGAAGATGAGGTTTTGTCACCACAATTATAATCAATCCACGTTGAGCCTGTTATGATATACTATATTCCAGTATTCATTGATAAAAGTACTGGTGAGATACGGCCAACTGAGAATATTCATAAGATTATATTTATCAGCTCAACCATTTGATGTATTGCAGCATTTATGAATATAAAAGAAGATGCCTTAAATGTATGACCGAGGGGGGTGATAAGAATCAGAAAGAGTTGTTACGCAGAGCCTGGAATAAAATTGCTCGTATTTGCTGTGAAAACGCGTTCTTTGCAAATAACTCACCAAGCGAAAATAATAAAAATTGGAAATCCCTCGTCATTTCACAGCCAGCCGGAATCCCAAATGGGTATCCTTTGATCTCCACGGTGGAATTAATCAATGCGAAAAATTAACAGCATTCCTCAATCGTCCATCTTAAAACCGTTCCTCAGATAAACTTCAATAGCATGGAAACGGGTCGCGGACACGTAAGTAAGGCTTTGAAAGAAAAAAGAAACCGTTCCAATCTTATCGTTGTTATACTGTTGTGCGCATTGTCGGTTGACGTCATCGGTTCCATGAAGGATGTGCCTGGAGTGCCACCTGAGGGTTTGAATGAATAAGTCGCTAAGAATGCATCGAGACGGAAGGGGAAGGGGGCGCGAGAGTTCGGGGATGCGACTCTTGGGTCGAGGGCGAGTGGGGGGGGAGTGTGAAGCGGGGGGGGTGGCGAAGGAAGGGGGTGGGGATCACTTGAAGGGGACGCGAGGAGCGATGAGAGGGACAGTCTGAGGGGGAAGGGGAAGCCCTCAAAGGGAGAGGCAGGTGCGGGGGAGGATTTTTGGTTAAGGGGAGGGGGTGGCGAGGGAAAAGACAAGAAGGTGGCGAGGGTGCAGAGGGGTGTGGGGGAGTGAGGAGGGGTGAAAAGGGGATGGGGCTGTTGCGGACGTCGTCTGCTCAGTTTGGCCAGTGTACAATGGTGCCAAGATTTATGACAAGGTAGGCGGATGTCACACGTTGAAAATCATTTGTTTCAATCCCCAATTTATGTATCGGTGGCGCTGATTTGGCGAGCGTCGGGAGAGATCGAGGAAGGGGATCCGTGCATTCTGATATCATCTCCGATTAATTCGTCGAAACTAGCGATTTGTAGGTTGTCGTCATTTTTCGCGGCACAATAAATAAAATAAAGAAGGCGGCAGTTCGCGTCAACTTGTTGAATTTATCCGTTACGGAATCAATATCACTCTGTCAAATCCACGGTGAATTCTTCTTTCCGTGACCATGGCTGCAATAGATTGTGAAATTATAAACCACTGAACTGACAATTTACTGTGATTACTGAGGACAGATAATTCGAAATTAGGGCCCTTTTAGCCTGCAGAATATTTTAAATCGTGAAAATATTAAACCAAACATTGGATTTAATCACTATCAACTAAGTTATTAAATTAGAGAGGGCGATAGAGAGAAAGTGCGCGTGGAATCAATTAGTTTTTGGAATATGCTTTTGCTTACGGATGCCTTCAATAAAACCGATTCTAATCAGTTTAAGAAAAGGAACGCTCGACAATGACCTTATGATTTGAAATCGTGGTAGGGGGTTGCAAGGATTTAAGGTGAATTTTACCAAGTACTATTGATTCCACGCTGGATAAAACGTTGAATAACATTTGAGTAGCGGGTCTTAGGAGCACTTTAATTTTCATTTAGAGAAAAAAATAACTCCTCAGGCGCCGAATGATCAGTTTTTTACATAATTACCCAAAATGGAGTATGACATTTTAAGAGTTCACGCGAGTGAAATTATTTATCTCATCCTGACAGCCAATCTTTTGCACTAAATCTGATAAATACGGTATCGTTAGTATCTTTACATTGTCCCGAGTAACCTAGTATATTTACAGACTAAAATAATAATTAAAAAAAGAGACTTCATTTTGATTTTTCGTGCAGTTGTGTATTTTAATTTTTTAATCATCTCTCTTCGTTGACACGTGTTTACGTGACGAGAGCTGTTTATAGTCCAATCAAAATTACTAATAAAGTGTAAAATCTATTGGGAATTTTCATTACAAAACCATAGTCAGGGATAGTTATTTTTCCTATTCTCGGCGAACAATTCTAACCATAAATGTCTCAATCAATAGTTGGAAATTTTTCATTGCTTCAATTTATGTACGTGTTTCATTCTGTGTACGTAGTTTTCGCGGGAGCTTAGATAACCTTACTCTTTGCGATTTTCCTCGAACGAGAGAAAAGTGTCCCGTAATCATACATAATTCACGTACTTGAAGGATACAACTTCACTAAAAGATTCCCGGCAATAATAAAAGGGCACGCAATCACAGCAATTTATGATTTATTTGGCATCGACACGCTCTAAATACGGTTAATTAAATATATAGAGGAAAAACCTTTAAGAGTATTATATCAGAAAGGAGGTTCACGGAAAGGGCCGTGGGATATTTAAATTTGACGTACGTTTTAAATGCATGTCGCGCCGCAGTGGCCATTGCCTGAAGTGACTAATGAATCATTAATTATTTCCTTTGGAGAGAGTTTCGGTTCATTATTATTTTATCTTTATTACATTATCTTTTTTAAATCACGTTCTTTGTAACTCTTTTTTATATTTCAATTTCATTTTCCACAGTTGATTTTTTATCCAAAATTTTTACGATCGTGGAGGAAAACAAGAGTGTAGCTTTCAGAAGCTGATATATTTCGCTCGTGTAGCTGGTATCATTTGTCCCTATAAAGAGCTTCTCATTTTAATCCTCCTACTTTGGTCAAACTAAGAGTTCTGGCGAATAGGATAGGATGAATTTTAGCAAACATTTTTTTTCTCAGAGTCAGTCACACTGCAGAACGGACCTATTCAAAACTGGACGCATAACTTTTATAGGTATTAACTTCCTTTATTCCTTGAGCAGTAAAAGAAGAAGGGGACCAAAGGTCAGCTATAACCTTGAGAATTTATTGTTGGAAGCTAGCTTTAGATTTTATGCTCCTGGTTTTTTGGGACGGAAAACATCCTCTTTTCTCTGTACTGAGTTCCCCTGTGTTTTTATCCATATTGAAATAAAAATGTGTCAGCAAACTTTGGGTGCCATTCGAGCTCAGAGCTTTGTAATGGGATGCAAATGTCCAAACCCCCCATGGTTTTGTTCACATAAAAATGGACAGTGGGAATAGCGTCCATTAAGTGATTCCGTTTTGCTTATTTTTCTAGAGGGTTGATTCCAGGCGGATGTAGTAACTTGCACAGGCATATCATTGAATATGGGGGAAATAACGCTGGGCGGGGTTGTAAGCGCTACCAGTAAAAATCTTGTTCCAAGCGTTCAATTCCTCTCCAAAACCCATTTTAAAATAAATAAATGTATATAAGAGCTGCTTCGTGTCAGTTGATCTTTCATTGAGTCTTTGTTTAGCTTGTTAGTACTTGATTTTGGAATACACTACATCTGATTATAAGAAGTTCGGTTGATTTGTCGAGAAGTGCTGTCATTTCACGAGACGATATAAAGCTAGTAGCTTAGGATCTCTCGATTAATATACTTTCTAAAAAAGCATTGCGGAAGATTTACAATATTATAATTAGGTAATATACCGGTTAAGGTAGGTTTTCGGATGGACACAACTATCAAATAAATATTTTGTGATTCCTAAGAAAACCTGCTCTACATCAGGTCCCTCTTCATCTCTGAGTACTTCCTTCCTCCCTTCATCCCATTCAACATCCCTATCCTGTTCCTGCCCTTTCCTCGTTTGCCCAACATCCTCCCCTCTATTACCTTCTTCAACATTCCACTACCGCTCAATACACCCTTCATCCATTTTTTCTGCCTCCATAGGATTTCTCTCAACAAACCCCTCTCCTAACCCACCCTCTCCAGTACTTCCTCATTTGTTTTCCTTTCGGTCCATTTCACCTTCTCCATTCTTCTCCACACCCACATTTCAAAAGCCTCCAATCTACGTCTATCCTCCTGCTTCAGTGAACACGTTTACGCGCCGTACATAGCTACGCTCCATATCAGAGTTTTGACGAGTCTTGTCCTAACCTCCCTGCTCAACGTCCCCGTCATCTACTCCCTCCTCCTTGCCTAGCGCAATTCTTCTCCTTACGTCCCTACTACTTTGATCGTATTGTTCCAAAACACTTCCGAGATACGTGAACTGTTCTGCCTGCTCTATTTTTCCCCTCCTATTTTAATGTTTAGCTTAGCCTTCTCCTTTCTGTAAAATCGCATAACCTTTGTTTTATTAATATTGATTCTCATCCCAAATTTATCGCACTGAACCTCCAATTCACTCAGAAATGCTTAGAACCCTTGATTGTTTGACAAACTAATGCTTGGTCATCAGTAATTATTACGGATTTTATGAATTCCCATCCCACTCTCATTCCTAGCTCCAGTTCTTCCATGCCTCTTTAATCATTTCCTCCACATATACGTTGAACAGCACCGGTGACAATGGACAACCCTGCCTTACCCCTTTTCCTTACACTGCCCATCCGGACTCTCCGTTCCCCACTCGCACCTGAGCAGTCTGAGACATGTACAGGTTGTGGATCAGTCTCCTATCCCTCCAATCTATTCCTATTTTTTGCAATATACGCAGTAATTTTTCCCAATTCACTCTATCAAACACTTTTTCGAAATCTACGAAACAGGCAAATACGTCTCGATTGTATTCTATATTCCTCTCGATTAGTGATCTCATTACTGCAATGGTATCACGCGTACCTCTTCCTTTCCCAAACCCAAACTGTTCATCCCCTAAGTAATCATTTACCTTACTCTCTATCCTTTTGTTGATGACGCTGAGAATAACTTTAGTTGCGTGGGATATCAGACTTATTGTTCTGTAATCCTCACATGATTTAGCCTTTACCTTTTTTGGAATGGGAACTAACACTGATCTCACAACATCTTCCGGCCAGATTCCTTCCTCATAGATACTACGAATCAGTCCATATAGAGTCTCCTTCCCACTTTTTCCTAAACATTTCAACAGTTCCACAGGAATTTCGTCTACCCCCACGGCCTTATTTGCTTTCACCTCCTTTAATGCCCTTTCTATTTCATCGTCGATTATGCCTGGACCTAAGCTATCTTCTTCTACGTCATGCTCCTTTTCTATGTCTAACCTTGTCCGCCTAAGTTCTTTACCATACAGTGTTTCTATACATTCCTTCCATCTCTCTTGGATTTTTCCTGGTTCAACTATTATCTTACCCCACTTATCTTTAACTGTTAGCACAGATCTTGCCTTCTTATTTCCCGATAATAACTTAATCTTGCTGTATAGAACACCAATTTCACCCTTCCTCTGTAAACTTTCCACATCCTCGCATTGCGATTTCCACCATTCTTCTCTTGCTTAATTGTGGCCCTTCTCAATTTATTGTTTGACTCTTTGTACTTCATTTTGCCTAACTCTGTGTTTAAATTTTTTCATCTTCTTCTCTCATCCATCTTTGCAATCATCTCATCCGTTACCCATGGTTTCTTTATCCTTTTCCCGTTAACGGTTCCTATAGTGTCTTTTGCGTCTTTCTAAATCACTGTCTTGATACATTCCCATTTTTCTTCGATAGTACTCAGCTCTTTACCGCCATCAATCATTTTCTCTACAGCCTGCTGATACTCCTTCCTTGTTAATCCATTTAATGCTTTTACATTCCATTTCCTAACCCGCTGCCCTTGCCTTATATTTTTGAAACGGACGGTACACTTCATAACAACTAAATTGTGGTCTGAATCCGCATCCGCTCCTGGGAAACTGTGCGAATTTATCACACTGTTCCTAAACCTGTGCCTAACCATAATGCAATCTAACTGGTACCTTTCTGAGTACCCCGGCATTTTCCATGTATACCTACGCCTTTTGTGATGTCTGCACCATATGTTGGTGATGACTAACCCCTGTCTCCTGCAGAATTCAATTGCTTTCTCCCCGCGTTCATTCCTCGTGCCTATCCCATAGTCCCCCACCTCACCACCATCTCTTCCTTCGCCTAGTGTCGCATTACAATCCCTCATCACTACCAAATGTTTCCCTGCAGGAACAAACGCCATTATATCCTCTAACTCATCGTGCATCCTATCGGCTTCTTCCTCCTTGTGGTTGCTCGGTGGCATGTATACCTGAACAATGACCAAGTTCGTCGGCTTTACAATATATGTGAAGAGAAATTACAGGGGTCTCACTTAAATATTTTGAAACGTTTCTCGTCTCAAATTCTTTTAGTGAGACCCCTGTACCTGTATTCAGTCAATTGATTTAATAAAGCACCAATATTTTATTAACAGCAGGGGGAGCAACTTACTCAAATTCATTGAAAAAGATCCATCCTACAAGTCCTCCCTTAACACCCATAAATTTTATTGCTTCAGAATTCTTTCCACTATCATTATCTGAATTTCATTTTATTATTTCACTTTAAATTAAATATTAAGATAAAAAATTGAAACTATATTTTCAAATGTTGAGAAAATTATTGAATAAGTACAATGCACATAGTAAAGAGACTTCGAACATTCCGAGTTGATGGAAAATTGAAGGAATTTTTTCATTTGTAAATAATGTACCATGTTTATGTATGTTATAAACTTGAAGATGAAATGGAATTAGAAATAAAATATTTTTCATAGTATTGCAAGGAAGATGAGAAAGATCTCAGGAATTTTTTTTATTTTTTCACAGTATGTTCCAATGATAGGGACTGGAGCCGAAAATTAATGCCGACGTCGAAACACTTGCGGGGAAATTACTAGTCCAGGAAACTACATGCATTTACTTTGTTTTCATTGAGGAAATTGAAAAAGGAGCTCGTTTTGAATATTAAAGACTGAACTGTATTTATGGTCTTGTATTTTGTCAGTGTTTTCACTAGATGATTTGGAGGAAGGGTAATTGGAGCACACATTATTGTTAATAAAAAGATATGGTCGAATTCAGTAACATCTGGCCTTAACGGTGACACATATTAGGAGGTCAACCAGATCACCATATATACGAAAAAAGAAGTACAAAGAGAAGCTGGTGATGGGGTTAGGTACCATTTTGGTTAGGCTACTACTCTTGGAATACGACTCAACCATTTTTTTCTATTGAAGGGTGTGTTGATTATGCATTCAGATAAAGGTTAAAGGAAATCTGTTAAACAATGGCAAATTGTAAAGGGGAATTTAATATATCTCACGAAAAGAAAATAAAAGTTCTAGAATTTTAGACAGAGATAGAAGGCACCCCACCACAGGTCAAGAGACCCTTACAGTCATTCTACAGAGTCATTGGATGAGTACACAGAATAACAGATCAATACCCATGTATGGACCGTAAACTTGCAAAATATCGTTTGATTTCAACCAATTGAACCAGGTGCCCGTGATGAAACCAGGTACCCATGTTCCATTTGATGGAAAACATGTTTAACTCTAAATTATTCACTGGGACTGCCGTTTGCGGATGAGATATACGTGAGCGTCACTGTTGCTCATTGAGGAATTTACTTCGGCGGACGTACTAGAGTGTCGTCATCAGATATGTGAAATGCGGCAATGACAGCAAGGGGAGTACGTAGAGTGACATTCGAACGCTAGCAGCAATATTTAGCTAACTCAACTCTAGCTGGTCCTCAAAGAGGAGGCAATATTGCCTTGGGAAACCATTAGAGTGATATTGGCGGCTGGTAAATCGAGTAAAATGTTTGCGGACCAACATTCCTCGAGCTTTCGTTACTAAAGAGCACAAGACTCTTATGCCAAAATATTCTCACTAAAATCCAACTTTTTAAATATATAAGTCAAAGAAACCGAGAGATTATCTACTGTGGTGAAAGCTTGGAGCGCTTTTTAGGAATATAACGCCGTAGATATTCAATTTTACTTCCAATATAAAGAATACAAAATTATTATTCATCTTCCTGTAAAAAATGCTTGCTCGAATCAGGACTAATTAAGGATAACTCTAAATTAAATAATCACAAGAGATATTTTACCAAATCCTCGGAAACCTTAAAAATTCAGTGTTCTTTATGAGGATAGAAAAACTTTAAAATGTATGAATACAAAATATTCAGAAAATTCTAAAATCGTGGACCGAAATTTGAATCCCTAAGATTGATTACGTGCGGTCTTGTGGTTGTTTGTGCTTCTTAGCAATATGCTCTAAACCAAATTGTGAAAGTAATTTACTCACACAATGATTTCAGCCAATTTTAACTATTTTCCGTTACACTTAGGAACTTTTTCTTATGTTAACCTTAGGTTAAATCTCAAATTGGTAAGCAATTAAACTGCTAAATAAGTTATTTGCTCTAGTTTTAGTATTTTTACTTTAGACCGGAATATCTAGTTGGAAAACGAAACTACGGAACTTAAAAGAATTTCTCCCTAAAACATGGAATACTTTATGAAATGCAATTATTTATTTCGGTTGACGTTTATAAATGCAAAAAATTAGAAATGCTGTATTGAGTACATTTTTACTTGGGATGTACGGTTAGTTGCACTGGCATTTTCAATTATTCACGTATTAATCCAGAAAACTGAGCTTTGAATTACGCGAAAAGTGAACATTTTCTGAAGTAATGATAAAGTAATAATTTATGCGAAGATAGTACAGTAGTAAATAAGCGTAGCAAAGAGGAGTAGTAGTTATTATGGGAAACAAATTACAGCTGAGGCTATATGTACATGGCTATGAGAACCGAAGAGAACACAGCAGGTGGAAATTTCTACGGTGCTTGTCAGTATTAAAATGTGATTCTGAGTTGATAAGGAAGCACAGACCTTGGACAACGTCAATAAGTATA
Source organism: Hetaerina titia (assembly GCA_037158775.1). NCBI lineage: Eukaryota > Metazoa > Arthropoda > Insecta > Odonata > Calopterygidae > Hetaerina > Hetaerina titia. The sequence goes on from CM073769.1 coordinate 26,795,628, forward strand.
TGCAGCGTCTTAATATTAAGTATTAATGGCTTCGACAATAATAATAATGATGATATTTGCGAGGTAGGGCACCGATGTATAGAGTATGACATTGTTCATTAACCACATGCTCACAGGTAACGGTATACTCGTGTGTCTGTTTTACTATGCGGCAAGAAATTCTTTGAAAAACAGTGGTCGTCGGTAAAAAATAATCAAAATAGCTAATAATTTGAGTCTACTTGCCCAGCTTTAAAAGATCTACTCTCAGGAATCGAAAATGATAGTCGATGAAGAGTGAACATTTCCCTGAATTGGAGCCTCTAGTTGATCTTCTATATTAATTTTTCCGCTTTTTTTGGCAATAGAGGATGCTTTTGTCAAGAGCAAACCTGTGGAAAGGCTTTAATGGGATAAATTCAATTTATACGTGTATACGGCGAGTTCGGCAAGAGAGACAATAATTTTCATAGGGGCCAATTCCAATTGTTTACTTGCAATTCGCGAAATCGACAAATTTTTAGAATCATATAATCAATACATATCATACCAAACATTCCGGCGTAAACAATATTTATACGAGATTTTATAAACATTAGCTGATTTACTTTTAAAAGCAGAACGCTTTATGCTAGGTAATGAAAATTATTGAACCCACATTGGTGTTGATGTTTCATTTTTCAAAGTGTAAGTGTACTATATGTCAATTCCAAAATTATTTTGTTGATTTTTTAAAAATAGTTATCGTCATATCTGATCTAACGCACGATATACAAACAAAGACCACTAGTTATTCACTCGAGCGACTAAGCCAGGTAGAAAAATAACTACACGTTGTCCACCACCGAATTCATGTGAACCATCGAAAGATAAACATTCCATGAACATGCAAACGTATACACTATAATAAATAAGTAACTAATATTGACATAATTTTATTTTGAAAGAAACTTTAAAGTGAAATAATATTCTGATGGCCAAATTATGTTGTAATTCAAGTTAAAATATTTGAAGAGCTTTTTCAATATTCCAATTACAATTGCCCATATTTTATGAAGACTAATACAGTTGCATTCTTAATTGCTAATAATTATATTTAATTCGTACAAAACATTAATATATATCACAAAATCTTATGCCGATGTATACAAATGCAGTGTTGGCCGTAACCAGGTATAATTAAAATCCGTTATTACTTTCAGCGCTTTACAAAGTACATACAAGAGCTCCCAAAAGCTCAAAGCAACATTATTATTTGTTTTAAAATGCTTAGTAATTAATTTTTGAAACTATACACTAACGCGGCGATAACACGGTATTATTTACATACAAATCCATCACATAATGGCAAATACCTGACCATTGGTCAATGATTCTACCAAAGGAATGAGAAATGTCAGATTTCAAGAAGCAAAGTAAGAAAAGGTTAAAATAAGAGATCTTACTTACACATTGCTCTCAATAGCTCAACCAATTACTCAGACATATAAAACAGGTTTTAGTTTTATAAATGCTTAATAAATTAAAATGTTGATTGTTATTGTATCATAAATCTTAGTTAATATCAATGCTGCATATGTCCTATTTAGATCGGCAGCATTATTGTACCATGAAGGAAATTCTTGAGAAGTACCACCACGAATGGGTGATGCCACCCTGATACATATTAATGTAAATAAATTTAGGAATTTTATTTACAAAAACATCTCAAGAGATGTGTCAATGTTAAAGCAGTCATAAGGCTTGTTCCACTTTTTCCTCACACCAAAGAAACTTTGGAATATCAGCGGCATATGAATATTAATTACCTATCACTTCCAACTTTTGGAGACGTCTCAGCCAGCCTGAAAATTGAATGAATATATTTCATTAAACATTCATCGGCTTAAAAGGAATAAATCTATTGCCCTAGGTAATTAATTAAAAAATAATTTCAAGTTTAAGCTTTTTTTAAATGTTCTGATAATAAATAAAACAGTTTCTGGCGTAACTTGGTGGAAAATCTTCATACTGACTTTTAATAATCAAACCACTTTACTGATGATGTTATGCTATAACGAAACTTGGGCTGTAAAAATTAAAACGTTTATGTGGAAAAGTAAAGTGGTTTGATTATTAAAAGTCAGTTCTGATAATATTTTTATTTTGCGTTTAATTTTTTAAAAATTTTGCATAGCAATTTCGATAGCTTGACCTTGAGAGATGATCGATGCTGATTGTTCCCCAGGATTACACCAATTGTAATTTTACTTTGTGCACAGTAATATCATAGCCATATTATGGTTAAAGCTTTAGGGTTCAGACTAACAAAACGATAACATCAATAAATGTTTTGGCGAAAATACTCACAAAATGAAACAGAAAATATTGATTCAATCATGTATGGCCTAGGATATGATCTAGTGAATTGCAATTCCTAGATTATTTATGGAATATTTGAAATTGTTTCGTTAATATTTTAAAACAATAGTATGCATATGTGTAATTTAACATTACTGAACAGGAATTTCATAGGTTGATTGTTTTCTAGGGTATCACAAAATTCTTTTAACGATTGTTTAATAATAGTTCAATACCATTCCTTGAAAGCCCGTCCTGAATTTATGTATTTTATGCGCAGTGAACATTTTCAGTACTCACCTTAGGATTTGTCCCAAGTATTTCTTCCTGATAGGCTCAGGTACCAACAATAAATGAAGCTAATATGAAAAGCTCTCAGTCAATGGCATTAGGGTTTGTGTACGAGAAACCCTGAAACTGACTCTGGTCCATGGAGCGCAAGATCTCCGGATCGACTGGTGAAAGGTGTGGTCTCTCCATCGTGAAGGTGGAGTCAAAATACTGTAGGTCCAACGGATGTCTCTGCAGGTTGTAAAAAAGAAAACGAGGAAAACCATAATTTTACAAATTATATAAGGATAGAACCTTGCAATTTCAAAACAACAAGCATTAAATACAGTACCAGGGAGTGCTATGTAGCTAATCTGGTCATTCCTTACCGATTTAATTGATTGTCTTTTAGTATATACAATTATGTAATATTTACCCAATAATGTAATTGAAAAGTATAAATAGTACATTAAAACTCTAGGATATTATTTATTATTACAGAATTACTTATGAGCATAAGGTCAAGGGTATCAAAAATTAAATACAGATTGAACAACAGAAATAAATGCAAAATCAACAGGGAAATTTTCATAATATTTATGCATGGGAATTATAAATAGATATTAGAAGCATTGCTTTGGATTGTTTGACTACTGGATTAATTATTAAGTATATATCATTAAATTTCATAAAAATAGTATTATCAGGACACAATTCCATACTGAGGGTCCCATTTGTGTACGTTTCCTTAGGATACATTTTCCACAGCATTAGTTAGTCAGGCAATGGGAAACGGACATAAGCGGTATAAATCTCGCGATATATATTTTGTTAAGTATATTAAACTATTTTCTTGTTTATTTCCGGTATTTAAAAATTTTGAACGTTACGTTTATTATAAAGCTCCGGAAATGTAATAACGTAGATAAACATTAGAGCTTAGTGCATTCTACACTATACATTATACGAGGTCCCTATTGTACAAATATTGTCTCTCGTATTTTTTAATTGCCTGCAAACTACTAATAATGGTTTGTTTCAATTCCTGAATGAAAAAAAATTATCATTAATTCTCTTTTAAACAATTATAAATTACATTGTACACCATGACCCAAATTACTTTGCTGAATAACTAAGTTCTTTGTTGGTGAACGTCATAATTTTCTCATACAAAATAATACGCGATAAAAACATGAATTATTTCACTGTTTAAAAATGAATAAACAAAAAGATATGAATATACACATTTAAAATAAAATTTTACTTTTAGATAGAGCCAATCAAAACGAAATCAAAGAGCAATTACTTCGTGGCTTATTATTATGCCTTCTTGAACAGTGCATTGGTGACTGAACCGCACCAGTATTCTAATAGTGCGATATGTATTAACACAACATTGCCACAAATTATGATTCAGTGATGGATTTCCAAAAACAAAGTTAGCGTCATTTCCGTCTTGGGTAGCGAGCGAAATGATTTGCTCCGGAAGATGCTCGTTGCAACGAAAGAAAACATTCATTGAAATGTTCTTTACAGAGTCAAAATCGTTAAAAGCCTGAAAAATAAAGTTGTTATTTAGGTAAAAAATACGCCTCCTAAGATTGAGTTAATGCAATATATTCTGCCCAGTATTAATTTCAGACTTAATATAAGGATATAATATAAGATCGCCGTCTTAAAACAGATGTTAATACATGCTAATATGCACCCATATGAATGATAAGCGCGCTTCATACAAGTGACTCAGATTTTCTTATCATTATTTTTTATCAAAATATGTTTTTCACCCTTGAGAGACAAGCTTTCATTCAGGAGCCGTCATCGAGTTCTTTTTTAGTGCCCAACGAAAATACACACTGAAGTCCTTACCATGCGAGGTTTGAAGGGAGGCTCAAGTTCTTTCCGCTCGAGGCGAGGCCAGTCGATTGCCTCGAAGAACGGCTGATCGACCACGTCGCCCGCAGGACAAGCTTGTGAGCCCAACCGGACGGTAGGATCCTTCTCCAGCAACTGTTCGAATGATTGAATCGTTGAAAACCACATGGTCAACGAGCACGTTTTATGAAAGGGAAATATGAATTTAGCAATGGGGATAATACTTAAGTCACGCAAAAGCAATATTTCACCTTAAAACACCCCTCGCGTTACGCGTTGAATCGGGTGTTCAGACTCCAACCAACGGAAGATAAGAAAGACAAGATTCCCAAAAGTGAAATGTCTTTTTAATAAGCTTGGTTTCTTCTGCTTTTGCTATAAGCTAGGATTGTGCGGGAAGAAAGATTTTTATTTCGTATATAAGTTTGTCAGACAATCTCATATTTCATCACTATGTTATGACTTGGCAGGATACCGAGACCAGGACACCTCGATGACTGAAAAAAACTAGCATTTTTTTGATCTGCCATTTGTCATTATTTTCCCTTTCAGGTGAAAAATAACAATGAAATAGTTCTTATTCTTATCGGGGAGCAGCTTCAAAATTTTCTCCATTCTTGAATAAAATTTATTGTGTTGGATCTCAATTAACTCAAGTCAAGGGACAAGTCAAAGGGACGTTTAGCTAAACAAAACTAAATAAAAACACAGTTTGCGGAATTAGAAGGGTATTAATGGAGAATATTTCCTTTCCCTGTGCCTCCTGTGGTTTCCCAGATGGTTCTAAGAAAACCCACACAGATTGAGCGAAGCAGGGTGTGGCCAAAGACGTCATCCGGAATCGAACGCGGGCCTTTCGGTAAGTACCCAGGGAAACCATTAAGGAAAAAAATAATAGGTTAATAAAATCCTTAATGCCCATTTTTTCTACGTATTTCTAGAATTGCGTTCCTTTAAAGCAATACCGCACACATTTAGTGTATTCTCATCAGATGTGTACTTTTCGGTTATAACGATCTCAGCGTGGAATGTGCAAGTAAAACTGTCCTGCGATGGTCATTAAACCGCAGACATATGCCATTATGAAGGCTTTTACTACAAAAATTGAAAAATATATTTTTTGGAATTAAATAAATTATCGCCTAATTTTTGGATTTCATCAAAATTATACCTAATGCATTAAAATATATAGTATGTACCATTGCGAAACTAAATTAGGAAATTTATCTCAACTGATATCTGAAAATATGCGCAGAATATTTTATTGCTACGCTTAAAATCCTTCATTTCATTGACCCACAATTATTGATTGTCTTATTTTGTAAATATAAACACTGTTTGTATTATTAAAATATGAAACACAAAAATCGCCACACTATTCATGCGGTACATAAATCTCTAAAATTTCATTAAAAGTAATGAATTAAGAAACATAATTGACACTAATTTCTATCATGAAAAGTTTATTTTAAAGTCTTTTATCCTTTTTCTGTGTACCATTATTCAACCACACGCTTTACCGTTTGACAAACAATTTTTGCGTTTCATCTTAAATACAGGTTCTATATTTTTTATTTCAGGTTTTTTCATAAACTCTATAATGTGCATCGGCTTTGTTTTATGTCATTTTAAATCTAAAATGGAATATTATTATTGAATAGGAGTTAACGAATATCGATAATACAAATTAATGCCAGTGAGGACAATGAATTAATGAGTGATTAAACAGCGAATCTGTGCAACGAATATGTAGCTGAGGACTTTAATCAACGGCTCTAAGGAGGCTGTGTGAGGTTATTTTAGGCTAAAATAGATTTATCAGCTGATGTAGAAAACTGTGGAAACGCTGTGAATGCGGGAACAGGTCGCCAAAAAATGTCTCCAATCCAAAAACCTCCATAGTTTTACCCCGGTGGGTAGCAAACAGAACAGCTCTTTCACTTTTTAATTAAAAGATAGACGTGATTGAACTCTCTCAAGAGAAATATCCCGGAGATAACTTATACCCCCGTTCAGTTTTAAATTCAGGGAGGAATTAACGAGAAAGTACAACAGTCAAGTGAGATTAACAGTTTGAGACATGAATATGGAACGCACGATCACTTCGGACCTGTGGAAGACTGGAAAACCTAAAAGTGGACATACTAATGTTAGGATTGGATATTTTAAAATCGATTAAACAAATTACCGGGGATCGAGATGGTGCGGTGGCTATCGACTTCCCACCGTGAGGGCCCGGTTTTGAATCCCGGCGACGCCAAATATTTTTTAGTGGTGTGCTGCTTCGTTGAGGGCACTTTGAGTGAGTATAGTATGCCGTACGTGGGACGGGACGTTAAGCTGCGGAGTAGGCTAATGCAGACGCCGGGTTTTTCTCTACACTGCATCCTTTCCCGTCCATCCCTAATGGCGCAAATGACCTTAGCCGTCGCGTCGGTCGCCTCCCCTAAATACTACTACAACAAAATTACCTACGCAAGCAGGCCCACGGACATCAAGGTAGAATGGGTGTACAATATACATTTACTACGGAGTGGTGTGTAATATAATGGGTGGGGGTGGGGTGTATAATGCGGAGTAGTAATGGGTGTACAATATACATTTAGTACGGAGGATGAGAATAAGCATGACCGTCATTTCAGGAGATAGTTCGTAAAATAATTTTTTACTAAATATTCCCACGAAGTTCTTTTGTCCCCATAATTCAGGTTCAACATGTAGATATCATCTTCAGATATGCGGGAAATTTTATATTTTGTAATCCGGTTGATGAACTGAAACATTCAGTGAAAATAAATAATAAAAAAATATTTTGACTCAAGTAACTATGTTACACCAATTTACGGCCGAGTCTGTTGACTTTCTGAATCTAAGAGATTGGAACAACATCGTCGGTGAAGGCCAAGGAAAAATATTAGAATATATTGATTGATGAAGCGAATTAAAAGAGGACAAAGCTATGGGAACATTGAAAGCGCAGGATAAGTCATAAGGCGTAAATATCCTGTTTGACAGGATATTTCCTCCCATCAAAGATCTGACAAGAAACAAAGCCCTGGTACAAGGAAATTCCAATGACAGAGAATGAAAAGAGATGATATACTGCTGATAGCATACGGTAAAAAATGAATGATCAAGATCTAGAGGACATTGATGGACATACGGAGGTGGAAAAACAGCATCGAATTCTAATCACAGTGCAGCAATTTGATATTGGAGTTAAAGATTGACAAGACTTCCTGAAACAATGACACTGCTTCCGAACTAATAAGAAGATAGATGGAGATGAAACTCTCTCAAAGGTTTAAAAAATGTTCCGTGTTAAAATCCGACTGTCAAAATACCGATTGATTATCAGACGGATATAGTCAAACAGTACAAATAAAGAATGTGAAAATTTTGAAATGTAATCCTAAATGTACATGCAACAAATATCTTGTCAGTTAACATCTAAAGAGGGATAAAGTACATAATACAGGTAGAATTGACAGAGAGTAATTTGGATTTAGGCCAAGTAGAGTCACAGGTGAAGCTTTTTTGTGCCTCAAGCTAACTATATAGAAGAGAACTCTGATTGTAAGAATGGAAAGGAAAAGATGGAAATGGATAGAGAAGAGAGGGAACAACGGTAAAGGAGTAAGTACCAAGCATTGTATATTATTATTGAAAATGAAATGGCACTTATCCTGGAGCCCATATCAATGTGTTGGAGGGATAGAGAATTTATCCGCAACTTGTATGTAAAGATTAGGCTTTCATTAATTGTGGGACTAGCGACGAAGACCCAAGGATAAATGAATGATCAAGGAAATAAATGAGTAAAGGACTCCCACCTTTAATGGCTGCAACGATGAATCAATAAATGGAATGGAAGGATGTACTTCAGGGGTGCATATCCATAGTAAATAAATTATTTCCTTTCGCACTATCGAAGTTTACATGAAAAGCAGAGAAAAAAATCTGAGGAGGAAGCTTGTCAGCTGATAAGATCAGAGATTAGAACCTACAAGAAAAGGAAGAGCTGATACTAGGTGATGAAAAAATGAGTGGAGAGCTGTGTGACTTAAGTTTTATGATCAGCGATGATGAACTAAGAACTGAGTTCTCCGGAAGATATTGTAAATGCCAAATAAGGAACCATTTATTATTTTTTGGTGGTCTACAGACTTAGCATCGCTACATTTCTTAGCTCTGTGCAACATGACACTACCTGCCACCCTGCATTAAACTGCTATTTAATGCTGCATACTTCCTTCCTCCCTTCATTCCCTCAAACACATTCCCTATTCCTCTCCATTCCTATTTTACTTAACGCTTTCCCCTCTACCACAATCTTCAACTTTCCATCGCGTGCCACAATGCAATGCATCTACCTTTCCTTCCTCAGGATTTATCCCAAAAATTTTCTATCCCCCCTCCCCATCATGCCTAGTAACACTACGTTTGTTTTTCTTTCTGCCCGTTTTACTTCACCATCATTCTCCATATCCACATTACAATGTGCACCTATTATCCTTATACAAAGATCTAGTTTCTTTGCCTTACAATGCCACCCTCCACATAAAGATTTTCACTAATCTTTCCAAAAGATCTTTACACAAAGTCCCCGTCATCAATTTTTCCCTCCGTGTGAGAGGTTCTTTGGATAACATAATTTTTCTTCTTACGCCCCCACTACTTTTACCATCCTTGTCCAAGACACTTCTAAGATACGGAAAATATTCCACCTGCTGTATTTTTTGTTTTCCTAAGCGTTTTGTTTTCCTTAGCTATTTTTCTTTTCGCAAAACTGACCTTTCTTTTACATTAATTGATTTTCTTTTCTCATATGTTATCTTAATCATCCCATCACCAGCCCATGATTTCATTGTCATTTACAATTTATTTAATTTCGGTTGCAAATTTTAATATATCGTAATTGACATGAAGACATTTTTATTGTATAATACCCAACTCCCTTTCCTCGCTCATTATTTTCCCTAAAGCCTACTGATACTTCTTCCTTTTCAATTCAATTAATTATTGATTCTACATTCAATTCCCTGAATCGTCTTTCCTGTTTTATCGTTTTGAATTGGATGTTACACTTAATTATTACTAAATTATGGTCTGAATATGCATCTGCTCCAAAGAAACTGTGTGAATTGATCAAGGTGTTTCTATATCTATGCCAAACCATAATGTATGTAATGAAGTGACCCTACGCCTTTTGTGGTGTCCACACCAAGTGTTCGCTATGATTAACTCCTGCATAAGCCAAGAATTCACTATAATTAACCCTTGCCTTCTGCAGAACTCGATTGCCTTCTTCCCGCAGTCATTCCTCGCCCCTAAATCGTATTTCCCTATCTCATCACCATCTCTTCCTTCGCTCACCGTCACGTGCCTATATCCCATCATTAGCCAATGTTTCCTTCCAAGAACACCCGCGATTATTTCTTGTAATTGATCGTATTCTCTGGCGACCTCTTCCTTTCTATGATTACTTAGTGACATGCAGACCTGAACAATGACCATATTCATTGGTTCAGCTTTTGCTTCTACTAATAATATTCCATCAGAACCTTGGTCTATGTTAACCACGCTTCTTTCTACCTTTTTATTCAATATTATTGTCACCCCTCGATGGCTCTATTCCCCTCCGCTGTATATTACTATAAAACTATCACTCCAGTAATCCCCGTTATTCTCCCATCTCACCCGCACCTTCCTATAATATATTTCTTCTATTCATCTTCCGATTTATATATTTATAATTTATTATTGTCAACATGATACATTCCAAGTCCCTATTCTATCTGTTTTGTACTTCTTACGTGTCTTTCCCTCTGTGGTTACTGTCTCTTTCACTTAGCAAGAATTTCATGAGATGACCGTGGAAGCCTTGCCTTCTCCCGCTGCCGGACATGACACAGTCCCGTAGTTGCTAGGACTTAGTTTTATTATTTTATCCATTCAAAAGGTCATGGGATATATAATTGAGGTGATATCCGGTTGCTTTTCGGGATAGTGTTTTTATTCTTTCACCATTACTGAAATTACCACCTGGAGTGAGATGCCTTTTGTTGCCGTCCTACGGAGAAACAGTCGCTGCGCGGACTAGCATTTGTCTGGCTTCTACTCTTCGACCTATGGCTTGGGTTATTCTACCACGACCATTTATTACCATTAATACTATCAGCGCAGCTCTAGAAACCATGAAAACCACAAGGTGTTACATTACAGTCAAGATTGTAGTTCACGAGGGAAGGAACCTATAGGAGTAAGATCATATCCGGGACTATATGTTCTGGACTATCAAAGAGATGATAATTTTGTTGTAAACATGCAGTTGCATTGAGAATATCAGCAACTTCACGTAACGTGCAAATTTCATATAAAACTATATGATTGTTTATGTAACTAAATTAAAAAATAAAATTGTAGGTTGATGGCGTACAAGTACCCATGCATAACATGTATCATTGATGACACGGGTATATTAATTCTATGCTAGTCATGCATCAGAAATTTAAATGTAAAACATATAAAATGGATAAAAAAGTCCATTATTGAAAATTTTAACTTAAATAAGAACATTACTATTATCAAAGCAAACTCAGAAAACATTTTTTCCCCAACACGAAAATTGAAAATTTCAATTCTGTTTCAAAGTGAAAAAAGTTAAAGATGTTCTTAATCCAAAAAGACTTGAATGGATGCAAAGTATTCCATTTAGACTCACCAGAATGAGAATGTCCTTAGCTTCCCTTGTCAGGTAGCGCGGAAATATCGGTTGCTGATGGCATATAGCGGCGGAGAGTTCATCCTCGTCTGGTCCAGAAAATGGAGATTGACCCGTTAGCATCTCGTAAAGAAGCACTCCAAAGGACCACCAGTCCACGCTCTGGTTATACAACTGACCCTTTATGATCTACATGAGCAAGAGAGCGACAAAGTGATAATTCAGTCGACATAATCATTTATGGTAACGCTGCCGACTCATGACGAAAAACTAACAGTCATCGGGTTCCAAAATTCCAATATTTGCTAAAGTTAATAAAATTCAAAGATGAAAAAAGGAGTACGTCTGAAGTTACGTCCGCTACAAAAATTAAATGAGTCATCGTTAAAAAGTGAAGTATTTGGTATGAGCAGTAAGTACTTCCTCCTTAAAGGTATCACTATTAATGAGCAAGCCTTCTCATTAGATATGAGAGGTCTAATGTTAAGCTAAAATAACGTCTTCGCAACCATTTCATTATCAAATCTAAATAGGAGGAAGTAAGTTAATTTCTAGATCATTTAATCATAAGAAATTCAGTACGTACAGAAAATAGAAAGGGACTTCAATAAACAGTGAACATTATAGCAATACGAATTTCATATAGCCAACTAATACGGAATACCACAAATGGTGGTGAAAAGTACAGCATTCAAAACCTAAATACGACAGTCATAAATCACCATTTAGTTAAAATAGTTTTAGGAATCATTAAGGTTTTTTTCATCAGAAATTCAATCTCTTGTTTTAACTATTTTTAAAATGCTTAATTTTTAATGCAAAATCCGTTACACTCCTCTCCTGAGACTCGTGTGAATATCAGAAGACACATTGAGAATATATAATGTCGTATTTTAAAAATTTCGTTTGAAAATTTCCCGAGAGGTATATCATTTGAAAGATATTTTTGTGCAGAAATTACCTCAGGCGCCATGTAGTCAGGAGTACCGCAGAATGTGTCTGTGGTGCGATCCAAATAAATGCGCAACTTGCACATGCCAAAATCAGCAATGCGGACGTGGCCTTCATAATCAAGAAGTACGTTGTCCAGCTTCAAATCTCTTTGCGTGCCATTAATCAGCAGTTGATATATTGGAAAAATATGAAATGAATTATATAGGGATAGTCACTAATGAAACACTTTATATGTTATTCCTATGGTAGTGACGGATCCATGCATTATCGTTTGTATTGAATTAAGGTATTAAAATTACTATATAGAAACCACATATTAACATGTAAAATACTGAACGTATTGCTCATAAAATTATGAAGTGCTTTAACAGAAAATTGATCATTTGATGTTTAATCTCTTTATCTGATAGTGAAAGGGCACTTGCTTTGTGAAAATAGGCAACTGAAACGAATATATGAATTGAAGAATACCATCTATTATTCATCAAGTCTCATATGTGGCTTTGAACTCCCAAGGCGTAAATAGTCATCAATGCTATTGAGCTCCAAAAGATGTGACACCGAGAATTTAATTAACATTATTCACCTACACGCATGATGAAAATAATTCCAATTTTACTTCAACAATGAAATACCATTGAAATATTTCTGTGTTTATGCCAAATGAATTTGCGCTGTCGGTTTCTTGACAGTTAAAAAAATCTTATTTACCCATATATTCCTTATATAACACATATGCAATTTGAAAAAAACTTTTAGAAGGATGATTTGATTTATAAAATTCACTTCATCGATTAAATGCAAAACCATATTAGTAAAATATTAGAACTACTAATGAAGGATTTTTAAAGATTATAATTATGCGATTTTACAGGACAATGCGTCTTAAATACACTTATGCTCATATAAATTCCAAAACAGGACTTCCATTTTTATTCATTTCAAAATGGAGATCCAACCGAACGAAGGGAGGAATTCTTAAGAAAGAATAGACAACCTTTTATAAAATAAAAGCTCCTTTCACGTCATCTCAGACGGGAAATAATGGATTTGAATCGAGTAAAAAAAGTTTAAATAACACGATGATTGCTATTTACTTATACAGCAACTTTTAATTTTACAAATACGAGTATATGTACATCTGCATTTTGTTCATAGTATTAAATTGTTAATTATTGAATAATTATAGGGAAATGTTTTCGATTAATGGTCTTAGGCAATAGTAAAATTATTTATTTTAATTACAAATGTATTGCACTTAATTGGAACTTATTTGAAAAAGAAAAATCTAGACCCATCTCCATGATAGGGGGGTAGAATTCTTATGAACCGGCTGTAAGGAAACACAGACTCCTGCTTCCATAGATGTTTAATTTTATGCTTACAGACTTACTAGTTGTAGCATATTAATAGTCTTAGTTAATTTGAAAGCTGACAGCATTTAACTTTATCTAAGGTTGAAGAACGATCTGTCTACTAGTAAGGAAAGATGATACTCGAAAATTTTGTCGCCGTGCCTATATGTCACCCATACGACTGCTGTGTGGGAAAAGCTGATTTTTATCACATTATACCGCCGAACTTTGTTTTAAATTTGCATTAAATTGTTAAGTATTCCATTCTGATTACCAACCCATCAAAGATTTACGGAATAAATGCTAAATTTAATGCATAATAAAAACCAGTACATATGAGTTAACAGTCTTGTGGCCATAATCTAATTTCCTAAGGAGAAAGTTCCACATGATACATTGAAACTATCTAACATTGCCATTACAAAAAATAGTACTTGCATTGGTATCGATTACAAATGATTCTTTTAAAGAGTGTTATTATTTTTGCCAAAAGAGCTGACACATTTTATTTGTCTTTTATAACCCTTTATACCGTTGAAATCGTAAATTAATTTTCATTTTTACCTTAATCTTAAAACAATATTGATGACAAATTTAAGCATCAATACTAATAGATATTTGAGATTTAGGGCATTTAATTGATCGTTATTTATCATAAAAAAAGTGGAAAAGTCTGACGCTTTCTTTTCGACGTCAAACTTTTCGGAAACAAAATCATCCTCTTATTGGCCATTCTGGTAACTTCCTTCCTCATTTGGTATGATGTCATACAAGGTTTGTGCTAAAAGTAGTAGGACTCAGTCAAAAAAAAATCTATTATCAGAATTGATACATTGACTTAAAAGTCTTCGAAGTAGCACCTTTGTGCGTCCACACCGCAGCCAGCTGGTTTTCCACGACTCGTACACCTTCTGGAAGGTGACGCCCGGATTACTCTTAAGCTCCCTCGTCACGGCCTGTTGTGACGCTTCCACAGAGTTGTGATGACGTCCTTTCAGCACGGATTTGAGGCGGGGGAAGAGGAAAAAGTCTGGTGGGGCAACGTCAGGGCTGTTGAGTGGCTGGGGCATTGTCGAGAAGCTTTTCCTTAGAAGCCAGAAACTGTTAGCTTCAACGTCCCTGTCTTCAACTCCCCTTTCTTTTTGAAAGACTCTTTTCGCCTAGCGCAATTCTTCTCCTTAAATCCCTACTACTTTGACCGTGTTGGTCTAAAACACTTCCGGGATTTGGAAACTGTTCTATCTGCTCTCTTTTTTCATTCCTATTTTGTTCAGTTTAATTTTAGTTTCTTCCCTATTTTAATAAAAAAATATATAATATCTGATATGGAACAAAGCTATGTACGGCGCGGAAACATGGTCGCTGAAGCAGGAGGATAGACGTAGATTGGTGGCTTTTGAAATAAGGGTGTGGAGAAAAATGGACCGAAAGGAAAACAAATGAGGAAGTACTGGTGATGGTGGGTGAGGAGAGGGGTTGGTTGAGAGAAATCCTATGGAGGCAGGAAAAATGGATGAAAGGCGTATTGAGCGGTAGTGGAATGTTGAAGAAGGTAATAGAGGGGAGAATGTTGGGCAAGCGAGGTAAGGGCAGGAACAGGATAGGGATGTTGGACGGGATGAAGGGAGGAAAGAAGTACACAGAGATGAAGAGGGACCTGATATCGATTAGGTTGCTAGGTGGGGAGTTACAAAATGTTTATTTGATAGTTGTGTCCATCCAAAAACCTACCTCAACCGGTAGATTACCTAATAAAAATATGTAATATACAAACAATTTCAAACACGATAAACCGCCATATGGCTAACAAATAGCCATTCACATGGAAATGGATATATGGAAAAGGGATAGGAACATATATAAAGGACGAAGGACAAAGGTGGAATGCAGCCGATAACAATTGTAAAAATATTTCCTTTACCGGGACTTGAACACAGGATCTTTCGACTTGCACACCGATGTAACCAATTGAGCTTTCGAGGAAACGTAATTTACACCGGAATCTGCGGGGGGTTTATGCAACCAAGTTCCCCGATTCATTGGCCAAGGGATGGCGTTAGGGAGCTGTTTTACCCACCAAAGGAGAAATTAACGACACAAAAGGAAAGGACAGTAGGAAAGCATTCATATCTCCTATCCCTTTTCCTTTTATCTATTTCCATGTGAATGAATATTAGTTCACTATATGGTGGTTAATCGTGCTTGAATATGGATGTGGCCTATTTGTATATATACATATATGTGTATATATATATATACACATTCAAACACGAAATCTCGCCATACGATATGCCACCATATCGGTAAAATTTATCAAATGCTACTTGCATGGCATCTATTAATGCAGTCAATTCAATGTATCAATTTAAATAATCTTTTTCATTATTATTTTATTGTTTAGTTATTCCAGCATGTGATTTAATTGTATTTTCCCCTTGTAGTGGTTGTCTAATGAAACGCGCCCTTGGGTAAAGTTACAAGGTATTTTTTAAATATATGCATACCATTTTGCAATAATTTGATAAATTGCACAATTTATGTGTAAATATTTTATAATTCCATATTTAAGGGTTTTCTTGGCTTCAAAGTGATTTACAAACAGTGTGAGTAGGATTTAAAATGAATAAGTGCATACATATTTCGTTTCCGAAACAAAATTCCTTTTCCTTTAAATTTTTCATCCTTTTTAGTTCGCGTTACATGTATATAAATATGTTAAATAAGTTTGACTTTTTGAAACTTACCAGTAGTCAGAGAATTTCAGAATTAAATTTGCAAACCATATTATGCATGAATGAATTTTAATATCAAAGTGCAAACGACCATGATATCTCCACCGTTAAAGATATCTGCACTGCTCATTAAGCAATGGAAAACCAAAAGGGAACACATTCCCCAATCTCACCTGTATATGATGCCCTTCCTGTGTAGGAATCGAAGGCCGGAAACCACTTCGGCAGCGTAGAACCTCGATCTTTCCTGGCTAAACCTCCCGCTTTGCTGTATATGAAACATAAGATCTCCACCATTCAGGTACTCCATGACGAAAAAGAGGTGCGACTGCAAATATTAAAATTAATTTTGAAAAATTGTATAACCCTGTGTAATCATAAAAATGTTAGTCAGTTAACATTTATTTCAAAACAATATTTTTCGTTAATTCTCATTTTCCCGTTATACCAGCACCCTTAACTGATTCCCTCCTTCAAAGGGGTTATCCTGAATCCCTCCCAAACAAAAGAATCCAAATATATGCCTGCACTCCCAAACCTTCCTCCACCGCAGAAACCCACCCTCTTTCAATTTGTACCACATACTTTCCTGGCCTAGAGTCTCTGAGATCAATCCGAAGAAACATCTAACCTATCTTCAAAAACCCCAACTCCACCACCAACATTATTCCAAAATGTCCCTCCGCTACTTTCAAACGCCCCGCTCTCTTATCAGATATCCTCTAATCAATCAATCCACTCCTTAAATCCCCGCCCCGTCTCAAAGGTACTCCCATTCCCTGCAATAAACATAGATGCAAAACAAGTCCTATTTTCAAAACCAGAATCTCATTCCTCTCCCACCCGCTTTTTAACTCTCTCCCACCTATTTCCTACTTCTCATGTACTCTCCCCATGGATGCTCCCAATCCCAAAACACGCCTCCGAACATATCACAGACTTTGATAAATGCTATGGAGTCTAGTAGTCTCCATTCAAGCATCTTTCCCACCCTCCGACCCTCCACTTAAACTCAAAACAATAGAAAAGGCGTTAACTGGCTCCTTGATTCCTGGAATGAGCCAGGTATCAATATCAGCCATTAATTACCTGAATCCTCCTATAATGTCATTACCCCTCTGCTCCCAAAACCTTGCATATTATTCCCACACTTCCAGAAAATCCCCTCCCAACTCTTCCCCTCGCAAAGCATTCCCCGTCTTACCCTTACTTCCAGCGTCCCCGTCACCTACTGTTGAAACCCTCTTCTAATTATTATACCTATTATTAAGTGATCTACCGGTTAAGGTAGGTTTTGGATGGACACAACTACTAAATAAATATTTTGTGACTCATAACAAACACAATCCTGCAACCTACTCCACATCAAGTGCCTCTTCATCTCTGTGTACTTCTTTCCTTCCTTTATCCCGTCCAACATTCCTATCCTGTTCCTGCCCTTTCCTCGCTTGCCTAAAATTTTCCCCTCAATAACAGTCTTCAAAAACCCCCTTCCTATTATTACGCCCTTCATCCATATTTCCTGCCTGCTTAGGATTTCTCCCAACAAATCCCTCTCCTCGCCCACCATCTCTAGTACTTCATTTGTTTTCCTTTCGGTCGATTTCACCTTCTCTATCCTTCTCCTCACCTATATTTCAAAATCCGCCAATCTACTTCTATCATCCTGATTCAGTGACCACGTTTCCGCACCGTAAATAGCTACGCTCCATTTCAAAGTTTTGACGAGTCTTTTCTTAACTTCCCTTCTCAACGTCTCTGTATTCCACTCCCTCCTCCTTGTGAAGGCCTCCTTCCCTAGCGCAATTCTTCTCCTTACGTCCCAACTACTTTGACCGTGTTAGTCCAAAACACTTCCAGGGTACGTGATCTGTTCTACCTACTCTAGTTTTTGCCCTCCAATTTTTTTAGGGACATTTTTTTAAATAATAAAAAAAGAATTTTTAACTGTTGGGAATTTTTTAATAAATATGAAGGTTTAGATCAAGAGTGATAATCCCTCGGACTGTGGACTTCAGAACACATTTTCATGTGTGCTTTAGCAGATAGACCCTCTCTGCCAGCGTAGCTCTTGCAAACGAGTGTCAACAAAATATCAGTTACGTATGTACAAGGATACCTCCTGAACCTTACTCCACTACTTAAAGAGTCTTAGGCGTTATTCTTTGCAATTAATTATTTCAGGGAAAATATTAATGTATATTCCACAGAATGTTTTAATTTAGCGACCAAGGTATTGACACTTTTGCTGACAGTGTCAAGGCAGGAGAGTTAAGGGATTGTGACATTCTATATTGACGCGAGCTCCTAAACTTCTATTCGCTAATATGGAAGGTCCCTATTCTTTTCCTTACACATTGACATTAATAATTTGTCAAACCTAGATTGGAAAATGGAAAAACTCAAATGGACTGCGTAAATATATTTCTAGTTCGAAAATAATTGCACCTTTAGCATTTAGTGCCCGAGTTACTGACTGTAATTTCAGACCTCAGACACATTTTATCTTATTTAAGTACATTTATTTTTCAAGGAACTATTTTAGATATCGGACAGATGTAGACCAAGCTTGAGAAGTCAGATTTAACTAAAACATTTGCCATTATGCATTTTGAGGAATTTCAGGGATACTTTCACACACCAGACTCTTTATGGTAGAAAATAGACCAGCTACGAGTGATTGGGCAGGCACTCAATCACATTATAGAACCACATTCATGGAATAAATCTTTTAATTTAGTTCTATGAGTTAAGAGGAGCCTTTTATACAAGGATAGGTTAAATTTTTACTCAATAGTTTTATTATACAAGTATAATAAAATCTTATGCCTATTATGGTAAATTATTTTACGATAGGAGTTTCACTCCATAATCAACACATGAGTTGTTATAATTATATGGAAAACATATTTAATTGGGTCTCGATAATTTCAGTCATGAGGATAAATGGGCCCTTTGAGAGAATGAAAGAAGAAGAACACGTTATTACAACTTAAGATAAAAAGTTCATTTGAACCGATAATATAGATAGTTGCTTGAGGATTAATACGCCACGGCTACTATTAACATTCTCTAGAAAATGTAATCGTCATGGATTACTTAAGAATCACCAAGCAGGAAAGGGTATATTGAGGGTCTCCCCTCAAGTAGTCTAAGAGAATTGGAGTGTATCATCATTAAGGTTTTGTAGCCATACAGTTTTATGTGGTCTCGACAATTTCGGTGATGGGATAAGTGAAGAGAGTGAAAGTGGAAGAGGAGCGCGTTAAGTCGACTTAAGGGGAAGTACTTGGGACAAGCCAAGCTTAAACATCTATTCCAAGGGTCAGTAAATTCCAAGATTTCAAAATAATCCCTGAACACAAGCTTAGCAGCAAATGAACTTTAATGAAAGCATAAAATAATCGTGTATTCGCTTTTGTAATTGTCATTTTAAAATCTAGCCTTTTGAATATCCGTTCAGCAGATCAGATTTTAAAATATATATTCAAATGACTTATGTGATAATTTATATTGCGGACTAATCGTTAATCAGAAAGAAGTTAATTGTAGTACTGTATTTTCATTTCATTTTTAAACAATTAAATACTTCACATTGATTGAAAACAGAAATATTTGAAGAAATAGAGCGAATAGTCTATTTGTAAGAACTTAAACGTTAGCATTTAAATTATCTCCCTGATAATATAAATTGTAAATTCAATCTGAATTTAAAATTGTTTATAAATTGTAAATTCAATCTGAAAAAGTATAATTAAATGATTTTAATCGCATTGGTTTCATCAGAGTAAAAACGTGTAATTCAACCCTTAATTTATCCACGTTTTGGAAAAAGATTAAGAGGTGTCGACGATGTGTTTTTTTCCTTCAATGTGAGGAAAATTGTATTCAAAGTTTTCCTCATGTTCGTTAAATACTTCAATTTTTATATTTTCATTAGTAAAATATTAATTGTACTTAATTTGACTAATTTTTCCATTTTTAATAAATACTTCCATAATTTAATCATTCATAATGATGCCGTTTCATATGTTGCCAGCTACAGAAGATTCGCAAACATTGGTAATCTACTAGAGACATCCCTGGACATAATTTAGTTGTAACTCCTATTCACAAATCACATAAGTGACACAATATGAAAAATATAGAGTCGAGTACCGCAACACGATAGTTTATCTGGTACATTGGAATGTATCCGCAGAACATTCTTTTTCAAACTCATCAGATCACTCATATGTATCTGTAACCACAGTCAAGAACTCCACGGAAAGACAAGGTACTCGACTGTGAGGCTGGTTCAAATCGGTACGACTAAATCCCGTGCAACTTTGCTTCTTCTTCCATACTTAACCGCCGGACGAAGAAAAATAACGAAATATGTGAAAACTCGTTTGGGCGTGGGGAATGAAGGCATAATTGCAAATTCTGCACGGGGGTTCATTCATAAGTGGGAAGCGCCTGACGGATGCGCCTATGGTCCCACATGATTTTCCCCCCGTCCGGAGCTTGGCTGACCGCCAGCCGCCACCCCTCCCTCCCTTCCGCTTAACCAGTGAATGAGAACAAATCTGGAACGAACCAAGCCTTCAAACATTTTCGCTTTAAGGCGAGCGAAATCAGATCCTCCTCTGATGCTAATCGTACCTTTCCATTGTTTTACCGCTGAGGAATTTTCTAGTCAAGAAGTTAGAAAAAAGAATTGAACATAAACTGCGGACCTAGAAAACAATTTTAGCGCAAACAAGGCTGTTAGAATCGAAAGTAGCGGAATAATTAAGTGTTTGGCGCATTGCCATCTACGATACATTCCAGCATTCGCAAGAAAACTGGTGAATCTTCATTGCGAAGAAGTCTAATTGAAAGAATTTGGGTTCAATGGCGTGTGCTTAATGTTAGGACTCAACACCTTAGAGTCCTATTTACGTCAGCCGACGAAAGTGAAATACTAACGGTCATAATTCTGATTCCTTAGTATTTTAATATGAAGCTTATTTACTTTGCAAACTAATCTCTGCTTAGTCACTTTTGACTCTCATATATATAATATAAACGATATATAATATAAACGCTCAAGTTAGACGGAAAATGTATGGATTTAAAGGGAAGAATTTGGCCAATTAGGTAAGTGAATTTTAATTTTTTTTCAACATTTACAGCTAGTAGCTGCATTTAAAGGGATATTTTCATATTTTAAACGATTTAGATCACAATAAATTGTATTTTGGTAATAAAATGTTGCTTGTTCCAGAAAATATTAACTCCAATATTTATTATACGATTCACTGTGTATCAAGGACGAAATCTATGATGATATAGCAATTATACATATTATAATTATATATTTGCTTTATGCATAAGTTAAAGGAATTTTATAGTTGGAGTACATATTTTCAAACTCGTATTCATCAAAAATTATTCTCTCACGGCATGTAGAATAAATGAAAAAGTAGTATGCTTTCTCATAGAGACACTTCAGTTAATATGACCCCCACATTGAAATTTCTAAATCAAGTTTCGCAAACCATAAAAAAGTAAACAAGACACCACGGCCCTCATAACTGTCGCAAAGTGCTTTCAATGTAACCGACAAGTAAGGTTTTCTATAGGAAATAAGGCATTTAACCTCTGACTATGGCCTTTTTTCTCTACGTAGCTAAAATGATGCCAAAATGAGAATATCCTTACTAAAAAGAATTTCTTGTCCTTTTCACAGATTTTATTAAATGGTACAGTTGTACTATTTAATAAAATCCGTGGAAAAGTATAAGTAATTCTTTTTAGTATGGATATTAAATACTTCCACGAATGAAGCCTGAAACAATAGAATATATCCAAAATGAGAATGTTAGCTAACGTTAATTTCTTAGTGGGCTTTTCAAATTAGAATCAATACGGTAGCATTGATTCTAATTTGAATTTTTGCGTTGAATACAATATTCATGATCGTTAACATTTTTTAATGCAACCAACACTCGAACGTCGAATGGAAAACGGAGTCTTCCTCTTGATATAAACAATTGGTTGGAACTTTAATACGTTGAAAACTAGTTAAAAGACAGTTAATATTAAGTTCAGATGCAAGAGAAAAGGGAAAGTGGAATTATTACCGGGAAACTTTCGACGAGGAAACCGCCTTAGACACTTCTTTTAATAGCGAAATAAACGTCTCCTTGAAATCCGCAAGCAGTTACTGCAAAGTTCAAATGTTATTTTTATGCACTGTCAGTTCAACGTATGAGTGTCCGAATATTCTGTCGAGATTTTTTTAGTGGTTAGTGTGGCTATAGTGTAGTGTAGTGGCTAGTGTGTAGTGGCTATACATGATAAGTTTTTTAAAAAGGGCAACATATCGACGGCGAAGTACCTTAAACTCAAACTATGTTAATATGGAAGGAAACATTGGTCCTTGGAAAAACTAGGGAAGGGGGGAACACAGAGGAATGGATTATGGTAATGTACGTACTCCTCGTATGATACTTAAATGAACTGCATGATGATTATGCAAAATTCATCACCTTTTCCGTATATTAAGACCAGCGGATCTCATACCATTACATCCATTAATTCTTTTCCCGGCTTTGAAAATCTAACACATTTAAAATTTAGGTGAGATACGAGCAGTCTAATGTTGAGAAAACAGCGTTGTTAGCATGGTATTTTGTCTTACAGCACAGTCTAACATGAAATTTTAGAGCGAGAAGTGATATATGCTTAAAAAAACACCAAAATCGAACAAAATTAATGCCTACATACTTTCCTGCGCCTTGGGATCTGCAGAGCTATTAATGTTGCTGGTGTTATAATAAAGGACACTAGTGTAATTGACACTGAGATTTCGCAAGGTTCCTGATCACCATCCAAGAAATTCGCATTCCAAAAAAAACAGTCCCTCGGACTCCCAGCAGCCATCGCGAGAGATGATTTTTGGCGGAAGCGGGAGGAGGCCGACAATCAGGGAGGAAGACGAAAGAGAAGATGAACGATAAAAGTTGAACCCTGCGGGGCGGTGAAAATCTCAGAGAAATACTATATGCCTATGGAAAAAACTGAATTTAATTCACAAGTTTGAAGCTGAATGAAATTGAAGAAACCTTTCCACAATCTAGAATTGATTTCGAGATTCCTGTGGGGTAGTCGTTAATTTAATCATATTCCCAATGGAAAGGACACGGTTTTATAATAAAATTTTTGAAACATAACTGCGGTCATGAATTGAATTTTGTGTTAAGAGATGAATTTCTATGGTCACCTCATTCTTTTCGACCTCAACGTAGAAAACAGTGTTTCTGCCCGTAATTTGGCATTTTTTCAAACATTATGTGACGCCTTGTAGTGCCGTGGTAATGATTTGGTTATGCCCCCTTCACTAACCGAATCGTCTAAGGTCTAAATCAGTGTTTATTGGTTTATAAGTCCGGTTAAACAGTTCAACGCGGTTAGACCACCAGTCATGAGGAATCATTGTTTTATTTAATGAGAAACTAAGGGAATTAAATTTCCGGTACTCAATTAGACGCACACTGACACGCACACCCCTATTGTGCGGATTAACAAAAATTCGAAGCTTTTTTAGCATAAATTTGAGCATACCTATACATTTTTGTTGTACCTAAAAAAAATTGTTTGACAAAAAGGCAAAAATTAATTTTTTGGGCTACAGTAGATACGTTTTTTTGCCAAACTGTAGAGTATTACGTTACCAAAATCCCACGGCGTCTTGGATACAGACGTGGGTGGGTGGCTATTTGCACGTGCAATGTGCCAGACGAAGCGTGAAACGCCCCCCATACGGGGAGTAATGCGCGCACCTTGGTCTGGAAAGTGCAGAAGAGGTGGCACAGGAGCGGGTGCCTGGTGCCGAGGGCGAGGACCTTCCTCTCTACCAGTGTGCACTCCACGTCGTCGTCTTCCAGCACCACGTCCTTCTGCAGCACCTTGACGGCGTAGTACTTGCGGCCGCCGCTGCCAAAGCCTCCACTGCTCCCGCCGCGAAGCTCCGCCAGCAGCACCTGCGCCCGGGGCGACAAAAACAACGACGGAGTCAATGTGAGGCGCCGCGGAAGGACCCCCTTCGGATCGGGGACCGGCATTCCATGTGACCACTTTCAAAACTGTGATCATTGATAAATTCTTAGCGTGGGAATGCAATAGATCAACTCCAAATGCAAGGGATCCACAATAAAATTCCCACAAATTTTGAGTCCAACCTCAAAAGTTACATGAATTTCCAAGTGCACTGTAAAATGTTTGATTGTAAATTAATTTATCCCTAAGACCTTGTAGAAGTGCTTATGAAATTCGAATGATTACGTCGAAAATGTATTTCACTGGGCAGTTTACTACTGCCCTTAGATTTAACAACATTTTCCATATTTATTGGCCCTCCTGTATTGACGCAAATTTTAATGGAAAACGAGCAGAAATAAAATAACCTTTGGAAAAAAAAATAAAGACTTACCCCGCTACAAAAGTTAACCCCACAACTCTCTGTGGGTGAGAGATTGCCTTTTTAACGTGTTTCGGTGCATCCTCATAAACTGAGAACCTTTTGCATAAAATTCTATGAGACGGAAGTTTTAATGAGGTTGTGTTTACCATGAACCCACGTTACGTTGTCGTGTCCCTCACTTTTCTCTCTGTATTATCACTACAGTTCCTACGTCTTTGCATCAATATTTGTGCTCTTCGGTATGTGTAAATTACAATTTGCATGCATCTATTTCTAATACATTGGAGTGGAGTTTTGCAAAACATACATCCTTCTCTTAAATGGAATTCTTCTCGTCGTAACGCATCAAATAATAGTGGATCATTCCATCTTCAAGTTGTTGCTTCCGAGATATGAATGGGATAGAAATGGATATCATAGGGACGGATACATGCATAATATGGAATGTAAATATGTAAAGGAAAGTATTTTAGTAGTTCTAGGGATCAGTGGACCATGAAGATATCCATGAAGTTAATTTGGAAATTTTTTGGTTAGTGTTTATTTACTATCATGGAAATGAATACAGAAAATGTCTTTAACCTTTTTATTGCGTTGAAAATTAGCCTAATAGAGGGCTAAAAACCGAGGATTTTAATTTTTGTGATACGAGCAAGGATCGTTTAAGATAGTAACACTTTAATTTTGCTGAAATACATACAATGAAAGTATAGGAGAAGATGTTTACCCATATTCAGGTGTGTGCAGTTCCATTAAATTATATTTTGCGTTAAATACAGCCAAAGGGACTTTCCCACTTATAACAGTTAGTATTTGTGTGTTATTATAGTGCTCGAGGATAGAAATTTCTTACGAAAAAAAATAAATCAATTGGACTAGTGTCATCAATATGACATACGATAATTCGCAATAAATTATTATGCTGACTTTAATTCCACGATAAACTTTGGCAAAGAATCATTTGTAAGAGAGCAGTTTTCCTTATTTTAATTGTACTTCGTCTTCGTACATCGTCTTCTTAAAGCAGATTTTCCAGGAATAGAGATATTTTTTAAAGCGTGCTTACATCCGAGCCACTACTACTTATTAAAAGGATTGATACTAAACGCAGATTTATCGGAATAATTTAATAGAAAAAATATTATGATTAAAAAAATTAATTAAAAATTGAACTTAGGATAGTATGGAAACATTAGTGTTCCAACAAAGAAATACTGACTGATTAATGTGGTGGAATTAAATTTTGTTATTTTATACGCGAACAGGGAAGATTTCACATTATATACAGACAAACCTCACATCTACGCAACGTTACCTTTCAAAAACTACAAAGTTTTACGAGAATCAAATAACTATTTTCTTTAAGAACAAAGTAGAATTTCTGGACTTTGATGTCGATATTTTTATACTTAAAAATTCATAACTGCTAAGTATATAAAACATTTTCGCTTATCACCTTAATTTGTTTCCCTTTTTGCGTTTATTGATGGAATGTATCAGAAATAGGGACATATGACTCTCTCTTTGTAAAATTAATAACGCATTCAGGAGGACACTTCAAGTCACTTGCTGTCTACCTAAAATGGCCAAATAGCCAAATCACCAAACGGATACTGGTGGTTTAGTGTAGTTTTCTTATGCTTAACCGTAACGACAACAGATCCGTTCCAGTACTTACACTAGCCTAATTTTCCCGGGATTTTATTTGGAAAACTCTAAATTAACTTAACAATGGTTATTTAAAGGAAAAATAAAATTGATATGCAAGTTTGGGGGGCGGATATTGATTTCCAAATGATCACCAATATGCCTTTAGGAATAAAACTGTCAAAGTATCGAATAAGCGGATCATTAGGGTGGAAAAATAAATCACCCATGTTACATTGCGATCGAAGCTTGAGTGAAACCATGAAACACTGGGTGACTAAAAGAGAAAACTGATCACATACAAACATATATCCTGATACTGAAGCAATAAATTTTAAAATATAGAGAATTTGAAAAAAAAATCACTATCAGACTCACAAGGTGAAACAATAAATCTCCCTGCATAACTTAAGAAAACAAAGGTTTTCATGAAATAAAGTAATTTTAAGCAAATATTAGGTAAATCCTCTATCGGATTACGAATGATTATATCGTTCCGAGACACTGAGCGTTTAACTGATATTAAAGAGAGTGACATTTTATGCTTCGTATAATCAGAGGTAATATATAATTGATCCATGTTATCATTAGATCGATTTAAAAGATATTCAACAATCTTGTCCTAACCTAAAAGGAAGAAAACGAATTATGCATGAGAGCCATAGTCACTGAGACAAGCGTGACTAATCATCGCTAAGGGCTGACTGCATTAACTTTGCATGACGCTTGTGTTGGAACATTCGTTAAAAAGGCATCACTTCTTATAATTGATACCCAGCAATCAAAATAAGTGGTGGTACCTGCAAAAAAATAATGCACGGAAGGATCCGCTTTGAACGATATAAACGGGTGTTCTTCAACGAGATGAATTTTGACGGAATAGTCGATGTGGTTTCGGCAAGAAATTTCCAAGAAAACTTTAGTTTCAAAACACGCGGTAGAAAATAGCCTTCTTTTTTTAAAGCTATTCCTTTTTTTAACTCCCTTCACAAACTAAAACGCCCCTGAGAATTAAGGGTCGCGGCGTTCATGTTAAAATCCTGCACGCAAGTCCAAAGGTGGTCAGTCCCTTGAGCGACCGTTTTATTACGTAGGAGGGTTAATGTAACATGACTTCCGTTCGCTCCGTACTGGTCACGTCAGGGTTGTTTCTCGGTATTAGTGAAGTCGAGAGCTATTATTTAAAACATACAGCGACTTTGCGAGAAGGGTGAGAAATTAAGAAGAAATTCATTAAAACTATTTTTTTTAATGTGATGAGTTTTGGTTCTTCCCAGTCATTAGGAAAATTTCCCTTCCCCCTATCACCCAGAGAATCTATGTTTACACGTTAATCCATAAAGTAAATGACGAGGACCTGCCGAATTATTTTGGCTACAAAAATACTTGCTGCATCAACTCAAAAATTTCATTTCACATAGAAAAAAATTAGAGAAGATTGCTATAAATCGCGTCACTTTCTTTCCTCATAATTTCTACCTATTATCGATAAATGAACTCGTTTCTACCGCAACTTAATTTTCTTTTCGACGCAACAGTTTTGAGACATGACTAACGAATTCTGAAAATAGCTAATTTTCCACTGAACAAATTTCCATTTTATATATGACATTCAATTATCATTAGTTGGTATTTATGTTAGAGGAGTATTTTCTTGGTACTTTATGATTTCCAGTACTGAAAAAACGGTCAAACACGTTTATTTATAAAAAACATTAATCAAGAATATTAACGAATACCAAATTCTTCACAATTCAGTATCGAGGAATAATTGCCAATAGGGGGGAAAATTGTCGGTGCAATAAGTTTGACTAGTCAATATCACACTAATTGGCTCCAAATTAAATTTTCGCGGAATTCATTATTGATTCAGGTGGTAAAAATTTATCTATGATATTTTTTAAAAATTTTCTTTTCTATATCAATTCAATATTCAAGCTTTATTTTTAAGAAAAAAATCCGATGTTTCGATGCTTTGCAGTGAAGGCAATACACCGATTCGAATAGATCAATTTGATTGAAGCCATTTAACGGAGGAATTTGGCAAAAGAAAAGGCTCTCTAGAGCGGTATGTGGAAGACGATCGGCTTCCATAGCTAATTACTTTTACCTCACAGGGAGTTGCATAACTCAAGTGACTCATTGAATTCGAGGACAAGTATTCGGAGGCAGGATGACCAAGCACGTAAGACTGTCGCCGCGTCACGAATTCGAAGAATCCCAGTCCTGGCATGCGGTCATGGCTGAATACAGCGTCGTTATGCATGCGCGGTGACTTCGGACTAATTCCGGGCGCAAAAAAATATATAGTCACACGTGGAGGTATTTGGAATTGGAGGAAGTCATTTATCAAAATCTCGAAGTTCCTCTGAAAAAGTTATTTCTTTATTTCCGGGGAGGGTCGAAAAACATACTCGGGGGGGAAAGAGCCGCAAAATTCGAGGTGTCATCATTTTAAAAAAAGGGGCGGTAATTATTGTCGTTGAGCCAAGTTATGCAACAGAAGCGTCCAAGGAACGATGGTAATTTAATGCGCTGAATGTTAAAAACATTTGCTGGAGATTCCTCTGGAATCACAGGGAGCGAGTGAACTAAACGATGCCACGAACAACAGTTCAACGAAGCGAAAACCGCATAAAGGAGCCGAAATGTCGACTATAAGATAGTACGTTCATGTGATGGCAACCCGAAGTAAGTTTTTTGCGAATTTTTAAGGTGCCATCGTACAGAAAATTCAAACTGGAATCAATTATTAGGCCGGACAAAAAAAAGTGTGAGCATCACTGATATAAAATTGAACTCCACACTCAGGAAGAGTTAGGTGGGTAAAATCGGAGAGAGCTGTTATTAAGATAGATCTAAAAACATGTTTTCCCTTGTGATTTGAAGAAACACGTTTACAAAAAATTTGATCAAACATAATCACAGGAGAACGTTTCAATAAAGTCATTTAACTATTTAGTAAAGGGAATGTATACGTTCTAGATAACGGATACAGAGTGGATTCCAAACTAGGCATGTGACAGTGTCACAGGAAAAAGAAGATTTTATCAATTGACAAGTTTCTTTACAAATTTGAGAGGACCATTTTTGGCTCGGTTGAATTTTGAGTTAATTCCTTCATCGCACGCGAAATATTTCCCACTAATAACAGATCCATAAGGCAAAACAATGTATCGTTGTTTATTCTTTGTCCATCTAATACATAACTTAATGGTAGAATGCATAACGCTAGTAAAAAATAATGTACCTTCATCTACACACATGACTACAAGTACAGGAATCTGTACTACAAGTACAGATTCCTGTACTTGTATGCTATTCCTTAACCCATTTACTTATTTATGTTTACAGAATGTTAATATTAATATCCTTCGTACGAATAAATGTTTTTCGCAAAATATAGTCATTTTAACATAAAAAAGTAGGGATTTTGGCTTTTGAAGTATGTCTTACGGAAACGAGAAACCTATTAATGGGCATGGTAATAGATAATTACCACTAGTCATTAAATAGTTCTAGAAACCTACAGTTTAATACACATTATCATCAAAAATACTTAATTTGAGTCTAACCCGGAAATAGGTTTGAATAAAAGGAAAGGGGTTTAGTAGAATTAACCTAATAAATCCTTATTAATGTGGCCATTCAAGCATCGGTGAAAGTAACACGGATACTCATAAAATAATTCTGAAATAGCGGAGTATAGTCTCTCCATTCATCATTCAACAGAGTTTATCTCAGATAAAAATGTAAGAAAAGCATAAAGAGATAATTTTTGTCTGAAGTTTGCCTTTGGAAGCTCAAATCTTGATAAAATTAACGGAATTCAACCGATACAATTCGTTATTCGTTAAGCATTTGGAAGCATTACCAATAATCGAGCAATATATTTTGATGCACCGCAATATGTGACCACATAAGCATCCTGAAAAAGAAAACACACGTGGCATAGCCATGAACTTAATCCTAAGTCAAAATTGCAATGACTTCATTATTTACTAATCCTAGTGTTAAATCATTAATGATTTACTGCAGCCAATAGAGCCGAACCAATGAGAAGCCATAAATAAGGAAAAGTGGTGGGTAGGTTAATGCGTGGATAGCTAATCTTCGAGAAAAAAATCTTGCCTTGCCAAATGTTCCCTTCCCGAGGACCTTGAGGAATCTGAACTCGGAGACAGTGTATTTTCGGAAGTGCGGGAGGGAGGTGGCGGGCGGCGAGGAGGAAGGGGAGTTGATGACCCTCCGGGCGGAGGACACGGGCAGCCGGGGAGACGACTGGAAGGGGGCGGGGGAAGTCCTCCTGGGAGGGGAGCGCGAGGACTCCCGGGGCGGGCACAGGGAGGCGGGCGACACCGCCTGGGGCACACTCTCTACGCCGACCACACCACCACAGAACTCACGGATCCCGTCCAAAGTCTGGCTCACGCCCACCGCCTGCATCCCTCCCGTACCCCTGCACTCCCCCTCGCCGTCGCTGTCGCCGTCCCCCTCCCCCCTGTCCTCCAAGACCCCCCCGCCACCTCCGAGCACGACGTCCTCGTCGTCCAACAACAACCGGGGCCCGCCACCGTCCGCCCCGCCGCAATCCGCCGCGGCACCTTCCGCCTCTTCCCCCTCGCCTGCCCTCCTCCACCCTGCCGTCGGCGACACCACCTCCTCCGGGAGGCTGGGCAGGGGCTCCTCCGTACTCCTCTGGTTATCCAGCGGCGCCCTACGTCGGGGCACCTCCGGGGCCGCCGACGCCCCGCCTTCTGCCTTCACCGACGCGCCGTCGCCGCTGTCCACGCCGCCGCCCCCGCACAGCCTTTCGCCGGCCGCCGACGCCGCTGCCGATGATGACGCCTCGACGCCCGGGAATTCGTCCACCTCCGGCGGTTCTGCGCGGTCCCAGCTGCTCCAGTCGAGCGTTATCCCTCTGGCCGGCGACGCTGGGGAAAAAATGGATGGTGGAGATCCGTCAACTGGACGAGTTATTTATTTCACTGCCTGTCAACCTTTTTAAAGCTTTCGCCCCAATTGCATATTTGTTAAACAAAGCAACAGAAAGAAAGATACAGTTTAACCTGAACTGCGATAAGTAACAATCATCTGTCTTAAATCAGAACGTTTCTTCCAATTTCGTAGTTTTCTTTTGCCCCTATTCCAGCGCCACCTGTGGTTTCCCAAAAAGTTTTGGTACCAAGGAAATCATAGCACTTGCCCGTAGATGGGGATGCCTCCAGATATCACCCGGATTTGAAATCGGGTATTTTTGGAAAGTGGCCAAACTTTCTACCCAAGAGACGACTAGCCACCTCGATTGAGGACTATTGATTTTCGGATATTCAGCATTCAACTTCCTTGAATCCTGATAGTTCACGATGGACGGCCTCGCCGTGGACATGCATACCTCGGTATCGCGGTGTCTTGAGATCATCTTTGTTCCATCAATCCTCATAATTTGACTCTCTCACACGACCAACAATTTTGTGGTGACCTGGTGACCAAAATATGGTTCTCTGAGTCTTTTATTTGAATGCATACATCGTTAGAAGCAAATATCTTCGATCAAGGCTAAACTGTAGTGAGACAATATTCACCTCCAAGAAGGGTTTTGGATATGCTACCTCATGCTTCCATCGCGCAACGTAACTTTTTCAGCGCTAACTTAACTTCTCAGTTAATCATTTATCAGTCCTCTAATTAGCTGCAAATATAAAAAGTGAAATCTTTACTAAATATGAAGAAATGCAGGCTGGCAAAATATATGTTTTACCTTTTAGCTTTATTAACATTATATGTTTTTCCGTTTTTAAAGGGCGTGTCAATTGATTGGCAGCTTTAGGATCACCGATTAATACGAGAGTTTTAAATTGTATGTAGCATAGTCATAATTACACGTAAGTAAATGGCCATATCGCATTTTATAGTGCCAATCAATGAAGGAACATAAGCACTATCATGTCCTATTTGAGTTCAGGAAGAATCGAAATACAAAATGCGTTTTATACAATGATGGATGTGATTTTGTGGAACTCCTTTATGATGTGTAGGAAAGAAAAACACACTACTATTCCGCGCAAACATAAATTTACTTCAACCAGCTTCGACCGTTTTCGTTGAATCGAATTCGGTTGCAGTAAATTTATATTTGCGCGGAATAGCAGCGTGTTTTTCTTTCTTACGCAAAATGCTTTTTGCTGTTAATAGCAGACATACGGCTCAAATTATTGCGATTCCAAGCACAGTAATATTAAATAAATATGTGATATATACAGGTGTGTGTGTGTGTGTGTGGGTGGGTCACCGTAGTACAGTTGGACTACTGACCGGAGGGCCCGGGTTCGATTCCCGGGCAAGGCACTCTGAGCACCTGCAGCTCCACCCAAGCTATGTTATTTTTCGGATGCCAGAAACCAGGTCCACTGGGGAACCGTAACCGACACAGGGGAAGGAACTGGCACCCTGATCTGTGAATTTCACACGCCGTCGGGCTTAGTACTGGGTGAACTCTACCGTCAACTACCAAACCGACCTTCGGGTTGATTACTGTGTTTATGGTTGAAACATATATGTGTGTATATATAAGCATGGATTTATATATATATTCACATAGGAATATATAAAAGGAAAAGGGATAGGAACATATGTAAGGGACGGACACAGGAGAAGTGAGGAAGGCGGAATCAGGCAGAATTACGAGCGTAAAAATATTTCCTTGACCGGGATTTGAATACCGGATCTTCCACCTACTGGGCTATATATATATCACATAATTGTATATAAAGTGACATATTACCTCATAAACTGCTGAAATAACTAATGAGTTGATTAATTTGAACCACTCTTCATGTCCACTATCTTCTGCAAATTATTGAATGAGGAACTTAACCTCTAATGTAGTCAATTCAAATATCTCGACCTGTGACATTCAAGTACTGTGGTTGGATGATAAATGTCATATTTTATTCATACTTCATATAGGCCCGCTGCATCAAATGGTAAAGATAAAATGCTAGACAAGCAACCGCTAATCTACTTGAACGTAATTAGTCAAAACTGTACCAGAATTCCGATAGTGTTCGGAAAATAGTGGTACATTTAATGTTTCTAAGGAAGAAACTATTTCCATATTTAGTACCTAACAATCATAGGGTATCAATGTCAATTTGCAGATATTTATCTATTAGAACAGATACTAATAATCATCGATGATCCATTAAAATTATTCATATTTATGTTATTTGATCGCGTTTATCAATTTGTCGTAATACACAAAACCACCAGTCATCAGGTTACGGGTTTGTTTTTTCCTTGATGATTCGGTAATTATTTTTTTACATATCTTTTTCATTTCCAACCCCTCCATGGAAAAATTTTTCATTTTCAAATTCGCTGTCTTCCGCCTTTTATGTAGCAACTCCTTTGTAATGGTGTTTTCAGCTTTTCGTACAGGTCGTTCAATTCATCCGTCATCTCTATATCGTCCGATCATTAAACTACATTTTCATTCGATTCTATTGATCGAACCTGCTCCCTTTCGCGACTGACTTCCATGCCTGACGGCTAAAGAAGAATGTAGACTACTGTTGATTGAACACTTGGGTGGTATACGTAAACAACTTTCCATTGGGTACGAGAATTTCGGTTTATGTTCTTTAATCACTGTTTTCCTCGTCTCCTAGACAACTCATGTCTCCCCAAATACCCAACCATCGATCCGTTTGAAATACTGCAGGGAGACGGGTTTTTTGAGGTTTTCACACGTGGACCGCAGAGAGTCTTCCCGAGTCCACACAAGGTTCGCAAATAGATCCTCAATATAGTGGATAATTTAGGTGATAACAATTTTAGAATTTAAGTTTATAGAAACTATTAATCATAGAAGAATATAAGTATTCGAAATCTGTTGCTGGAAGAGGATGTTGAAGATCAATTGACAGAAAAAAAGACATTCGATGAATAACACAGAATAATAGAACAGTAAGAAGCGCTATGGATAACCAAACGAAAAGAAAAAAACATACGATTTGAGAACTTGTGAGATCTTGATGCATAAACAGTTCTCCTATGAGAAATATCATATACAAGTTTGTAGGATAAATAAAAAGGGATGCATGGCGGAAATGGTATTGGTCACCTAGCAAAATGACGTTGCATAGAAAATAATTCGCCATCCAACCAATTTACTAATGGAAACCTAATGATAGGATGAAATATTTAGGAAATATGGATTGCATATTCGGTATAAATTAGATTTTCAAGATGTAATAGAGGACATAACACTATAATAAAGAAAAACAATATAATTAAAGTAGTCCAAATGACCACGAGATATAACAGAGCATAATCAAAGCGATGTCTGACAAACTTTTAACAGTAAACTAATATTGACAGTATATCCAAATAGTTTGAGTTCAGTTAACTAGTAAGAATGTAATTCAAGAAACGCGGTTAAGATTGACATGCATATGACCACACACCATATGACATGCATATGACCACACATCCATATGACACACACAGACCAATGGACTAATTAATTAAGCAGAGGAATCAAATAATGACAAAAGAATGTATACCCAATGACCTGGGCCAAAGAATTCAAGAGAAAATACATTCTCAAGAATTTGAGAGAAAATAATTTTGTTGTAATCAGTAAAATAAAACAAATAGTTTTATTGAAAACTATTGAATGGTTTTAGAGGCAACTGTAGTTTTGCTTACCTTTACGAAGAGAGGATAACGCTTCAACCAAGAGCTTTTGGTTGACTCCGCACAGATTTGGCATGTGCCTCTCACATTTTCTATGGCAATTAACGCTACACACTGCGAAGAGAGAATATTTTAGTTTAAAAAACTGAAAAATATGGCGAGAATACATGAATATTAGAAATTTCCTACTTGGAAAAATATTTCTAGCAATCACTCAAATCATAATTTATATGACGTTTGAAGTAATTAATACGAGTGTAATAGAATAATCTTATATGCATTAGTCAAGGAACGTAATCAGATTTCCCATTTGACACATATGGTATTGAGGAATACTGATACTCTAGAATTAGGTTAATTAGATCATGTTTCAATCTTTAAATGTTTTATAACCGCTTTGATGATGAGCCTTTAAGAGTAGGATCACTTTTAAAATACATGTTATTTTTCAATTCAATAACAGCATTTAAATTTCATCTCCAATCTACGTAATTAGAAGACGCTTGTAAGGTTGCTTTGACTTTCATTTTAAGTCCAGGAAATATTGATTACCCTCAAATTTATATCTTTTTTCAATACACACTTTCATGAAAAGACCTTCAGAACTCTCTACGTGAAGATATTTTCGCATAGGTTTACGGAGTGCATTTCAGTAGAAAAATAAATTTAATTTGGGACGCTGCTTCTTGTAAGACAAACTGGTGATTCAAACT
This sequence comes from Hetaerina titia, assembly GCA_037158775.1. Classification (NCBI taxonomy): domain Eukaryota; kingdom Metazoa; phylum Arthropoda; class Insecta; order Odonata; family Calopterygidae; genus Hetaerina; species Hetaerina titia. The sequence goes on from CM073769.1 coordinate 26,831,366, forward strand.
TACCTTCACATTTTAAGCCTTGACGGAAGAGACCATACAATAAGGAACCACAATGATCACAAAATGTCGGTGACATGAAATTGTGTAGTCGGAATCTATGCGGGACATCTATCTTGAAGCGTTCTCTGAGGTACTACTAGGCAAATATACAAAGAGAATAAAATTACAGATCCTATTTTACAAGATAAAATATTAACTACAATAGTATGAATGGTAAGAGACATTAAAAAAAACTTTAATGGAGATCAGTATGGTAATCATCCATTGAGGTATAATTTTGATTCACACAATTAACAGATACATTACATTATGGAATATACATGGAACTCACTATGGTGCTTTGTGACTCTTTCCCTGAACCAGGACACTTTCCAAGAATTTTGTCGTGGCACTTTTTGTGCACTGCTGTTTGGCAACCTGGAGGAAGATAAAATTTTAGTTGATGAAACGCGTTTCAAATATTGACATTAAAATGGAAGCATATGGAAGAAGTAACTTATAGACCAAGTGTATCTTATGCACATCGATCTGCCGTACGCAGATCTACAACTTTTATCTTGAATGAACAAAATGATGCTCTTTACCCATAAAATGGCAATTCATTTACCCATTTACAGTTATATTCCGAAATCTGAATGTGCTTTCGTTTATTAAGAGAAGGAATAACAACAAGTCGATTACATCTACACGCAGTTCCACCTACATTCGATTGGCACATTTATCTCCAGTGGAATCTTTACTGTTCATCCTAAAATGTTTCCCCGTGACTGCAAATATTAAAAAATATAGGATCAGGATTAAATTTGTGAAATCCCATCATGAGGACTTTGCTAGACAAACATTTGCTGATTTTATTTGAGTATGTCGAAAAATTGCTGAAATTGTTTGGTTTGAGGAATATGAACTATTAAAAGTTTTGATGTCACTATTCACACGTCAATTATTGTTAGCATAACAAAAAAATTAAATCTCGAATTTGTTTTCGAAAACCTTCGACTCTATAGACTTTTACTGTTACACAAAATACGCGATATATGCAAAATTGCCATTAGTCTATAAACGCAGATATATTATTACGATTTATAGTTGCTTATTTTACCAAAAATTTCAATGATTTTTGTGTGAAAAACGATGAACATTCAGTTGTAATAAATAACAAACAAATCTAATATTTGGGGATATTAAAAAAATCCTGTGCCAGTTATCGTTAGGGGTTTAATTATTTGTACATTTATTTTTCTGGTTTCAGGAGCATTTTGGCACTATTAGGCAGCTTTTTGGTCCGACGAATTCATATTTAATTCGAGGGAGAGTGAGAGAAGTCTCCTACTCGAGATTAAATGTGGTTTTTCTACATGCAACAAGTACTTTCCGCCGCTCTCGGAAACGGGGGTAAAAGAGACCAATCGGAAATAGTGTAATATTTTCTACTGCTGTGAATCAGCAAAATGCTGGATTGTACGGGATTGCACCAATCATGGTGCTACTTATCATTTATCCTAGCTAGCATTTATCTAGCACTCCAATTATCATTATTATGTAGAAATATTTAAAATTTTTTCAATGAAAAATCCCTTATGCAACTTAAAAAGCTCAATTAAAAACTCGAATTCATCGTGTAATACTAATGTACGAAAGCTAATGCTTAGTTACTCTGTAAAAACGATACTCGACGATCTAAAACATAATTTATGCGATATTTAACGAAATATTTCTCAAAAGTATCGTGTTTAAACGATTAATAAGTATACTGTTGTTTCATCCTTTTCTATTTTTTCATCTGGATTTCAATAATTTCTGAAAATGTGTCCATCACTATCTGTTCATCCTATATCGCCGTTACCCGCTTGAAAAACCCGTTGCATTTGGTTGATTAAAACTTAGATAAGGGTTTTCTTACTGGCTCTAGCTAATACGAGCTGATACCAAACACTAGTTCTCGGTTTCCTTCCCTTTAATTTGGGCGTGGACGGCTATCAGCTGAGTTACTAACTTCTTCAATTATTGGCTGAGAGCTTTGCCTGCAATCAGCCAACCAACCTATTCAGAAACACTGGATATTTAAGCATCAGATAATAGTCACAGGAGGGACTGTGGACTCCGAATTTGAAGGTCACTGAGAAAATAATATTTTAATACTAAATATCTGGAGTGTAGTAAATTTGTGAAAAAATTGTTTATCAAAATTTTTTTCTTTTACTTTAAAATCCCGTATTTTTGTGAATTTTGCTCAGTGTACAGTCTTTAGCATAATTAGTAAAATATAGTGTCCTAAACTATAGAAAATGGTGTCCCAGTCATAGTCTTTAATTGCAAATGCTATAGCTTTTAAAGAATAATGCTCAACAGGTATGGGATAAATGTTGTAATATTATTCTCTCAATTTCATTTTCACACATGGCAAGAGACTTTTACAGGAACTATGGTGTGGCGATTTGATTAGAATTTATTCAATGTCATTGAAATAAAACTATTATTTCTAATAACTTCCAATTTCACAATTTTCAGGAACACGTTTATAATTTCTATCAGTTTGCCACAAAATGTAATAATCTTGCTCAGTTTTATAAACCCATGCTTTTTAAGGATAATTCGAATGATTCGTTTTGTCAATTAACTTAAAATCTGACTTAAATAAATTTGAATCTTTAAAACCTTTACTTCATATTGCTTAAAGCTAAGTAATACGTCAAATGTACTTACACTGACATTTGTATCCTTGTTTCCCAAAGCCCCTGTAAAAAAACGACGGAGTTGATTAGGCGAATAAAAAAGGAATAGTTAAATCCGAATATGCATACGCTCATTAAATTAATCATGATATTCCACCATATCACGCCTGAAACGTCTCTTTTTATGCATACGCTAATTGGAATAGAATCATCCGAATATGCATACGCTCATTTAACTTCGATATCGATTCATAAAGAGCATCTTCCTAGTATTTCATTAATGTGGATGCATAGGGAAAATTTGAAAAAAAACATAAACATAAATTGAAACGTCTCTTCAATAGAAAACATGAAACAACTACACTCCTCGAAGAATAAGAATCACGTAAAACGTATTAAACTAGCCGGGGTATCACTTTTAGCCATTAAATGTTTGTAATTTGTTCTCTGTATAAAGGTATTTTATTATTTAATGGCTCGAACTTTTAGATTAATATGGACAGATTTTAATCTTAAGAGAAATTATGTATATGTTTTGTTGTATTCATTATAAATATAAATCAAATGAGTTTCTTAACATTTTCCCACATGTGGCAAAATAGCAAACTCTTCCACAAATATTTGAATATTTTTGCATCAATTAAAAACCTTTCCTTGTTTTCCTAAACAATTAAAAGAAAATTTACTACAGGCGTCAGAAAGTCCTTGCTTCAATACCATCAGTATTTCTATCACGTAAAACATGTAATAATACTGTGTAAATTTAAATAATATTCTAATTAATAGTTGATATTTTTCCTCTTAAAAATATTTAAATCCTACTATATAATTCAATATCATAATAACTATGAAATTACAAGTTCCTAAGATTAGTTTGAAAGATGAGATGGAAAAAAGAAAGAAAAAATGGAGTCAGTAAAAAAAGAATGAACATCTGAAGGCCATTTATTACTTAATTCAGCCTTTAAAGGACCAACAAAATCAAAAAATTCGACTCCTACTAAAAATCATAACAATTTTTTTTTCTCCCAGTTTATATATTTTTTATTGGTTACCTAATCATCCATTTAGTTTTGGTGAAGACGAAAAACGCAGGCATTTAAATTTTCGTAAGATCAAATAATCGGAATGACATGAAAAATTAAACCAAGCATGTTAGGGTCTCGCCATTCTTTCATTAACATTCAAATAGAATCAACCATAATATATAAAAATAATTTTGAGGTTTATTTTATAACTTTAGACGACGTGCTAACATTTCTGAAAATGTAGGAATTTATGCTCGTAAAGGATTTGCTCTCTCGCAATAAAATTTCGCGGGTTGAGGAACGGTTTCAGTTTCCTCCTTATCGAATTTAGTCTTCCTCCAAATATTAGCTTCATTCTTTTATGTTATTTACATTACCAAAATAGAGAATAATGTCGGTAAAAATCACCGGTTTGTTTCTGATGTGTCCAATTGTGAACTAAGAATTTCCAAGAATGATAAAAATTCTTTTTCTGCCAAACAAACTGCCACGGGAATCTCCGCTTTGCCACGCATTCATCTTTAATAAGTATTCTATTTTAAGGATACGATTTTTCAAATGTAAAATCAATCGAAACTATCAAATTAATGGGAAGTACCGAATGAATGCTTCGCTTATTTCAGTAAAATGTTGAATTCGATTAACCCCTGTGATATAGGCAGTTATTAAAGATGTGCCGGTGGGCTAAATCTCAGGGGCTGTATTCGATCTCTCCCTTCCGCATGCGTCGCGTGGATTTATTTGTCGGTTCAGGTTGATGCAAGTTCCTTGGTGCAGGTGCTGCTCGCTCGTAGCGATACAAATGGACCCATAGACATTTTCCCACATCCAATATGGCGGTTGAGTGCAGCAAAAATGCTCATCCTAGTATCAAGTTAAAACAAAATGTCAACGAAATAAGGATTTGCTCTTCCCCGAATCAATTTTGATCATTATCCCGGACGGATTACTTTAGTACATCTGAAGAGAGAAAAACTATTCCTTGTGTTTATAAAACTGGTCAGTGAATTTGAAACTAATGCTGAAAAAATATCGAATTCGGCCGAATAGTTGGAATAAATGTCGGCCGATTTGGAACTTCTGCTTTAGTTTTTAGTGGAAAAATCCTCGGTAGTCTCCCGATTACGAGGAAAGTAAAATTTTTCTTGCATCTTTCAATACGGTGATGGCAAGCATTCGTTCATAATTCGGCTTCTTTCTTACGCTGTCCTTCATCTCATTTTAATTTCTTTCAGGTTCGAAATATTGAAAGCTGCCGATAAAATTATTGTTTAATTATTTAGTCGTATTGGAAAGTAGATAAGATGGATTCGAGGAGTTTTCCTACCAACTTAAAGACCTCGTAAAAATTGATTTTCTACTTAACTACTAAACCAAACATTTTGAACAGACTTCTCATCCCAATACCAAAGGTAGAGGCGCGAAATCATAAATACTTGATTTGTAAATTTTTTTATGCTTTCACGCGCTGTGCACAGGGCAACAGAATCGACGTTATCATAACTAATCATTGAGCAATAACCGATAATTCTGCCTTGGAGTGTCAGATTTTGACCTCATGATCACAAATGGTGCGATTAATGTTTAACTATTTTCATCTAGAAAGCGGGTCCGCACATGTCGTCTGCTACTTTGTCATGACAGTTTGGACGGATCCTGCGGTAACGTAGGGCATTCAGTTTGATGTAGAATGCAACACCGCCCTTTCCGCCACGTCGTTGGTGTTTCGTCGATATATCAAAGAGATGATACGACCGAAAAATTGGACCAGCTCACGAGGGAACATAATCAGACGAGCTCCAGCATCAAACTGGGAGCATCGTGAGAAGATACAGCTGCGCACGTTGGTGGACCACGGGATAAAGGTTTTAACTCGTATCGCCTCTGTCACTCGCAACACACCGGCAGTGTAATGCAGGGATGCACAAACATTGTGGACGCGTCACATCCTCTTGGGATACCTATTCTTCTTTAATACTAGTGTTCTAAACTGCCGATGGAAAAAGGACTTAAATGTCCCCTCAGCAAAGTCAGTAAGCTAATCTGGATAAAACTATTAGTCCAATTTGTCCCTTAAAAAATTATCCTCAGACAAAACTCATATTTTTATCATAGAAATTTGAAACATACATCGAATATTCTTTGAGCGTTACCTAATTCCGCCGTTAACACATTTTCCTTCCGATTGCTCTCTTCTACCTGTGCCCATAAACAAACCATATGGCGGCCACACGTACCCTAGCTCTCAAGCGTCAATGTTAAATAGTACATCTCCTTTACTTTTTCATCACCACTGTAGCCGTTCAAAGATAAACAGACTTTCGTCACATTTACAATCAATTTACTGAATACAAGTTTTTTTAAGCGGTCCGTGCCCCCATGAAAGTTTAACGACGCAAATAACTTTGATGGCAAAAAGCACAACTATCCACTGATGACATGTTTAGAAGTGAGAATGACTTAAAAGTCTTGACGTATATTAACATTCTTATGTCAACTTTCCTTAGATGTTATGTACATGCAGTATCGGTTCTCAAAACGATTCGTCGAATAAAGAGAACTCCATGGAGTGACAACTTTGAGGATTTTATGAAACTGCCAACGAAAGAGAATAATTTTGAGACAATTTAATAATATTTTAGTAGCTTGAAAACTAGGGTCTAGGAGCTTTATCTACCAAGAAAAAGAAAACCTATGGCAGAAACACAGATTAATTCAGTCGGAGGCTAGATTTGAAATCACAATATTCAGGTTACTCAACTATCTTATTAGCGGTGTAAAAAAATTCATGTATGTGTTAAGATTAAAAAAACACAAAAATATTTACTAAATGATTAAACCAGACCCTAACTATTATTAACTGTAAGTCTGGTTTTATGTAGTAAAAGGGTAGATCGATTACAGATGGTGTAGTTGTAACGGTGTTGGAATGATAAAATAAGAGCATAATAGACTTTTTTCCTGGGTCTCATACTTGTCCTTCACCTGATATTTACTGTTAAAATAAAAAAAATAAAATTACCATTTATTTTTTCATGTCTCCGTCTATGCCTGACCTCTGACACTTGCTGCGCTGAGAATGTGTAATGATTACTTTAATTGATAAATGTATTTTGATAGTCATATGGAAATATTATTTTCATCTGATACGGTCTCACGTTTTGCGCTGTACTCCGACATCATTTTGGTACAGTGTACTGCTATGGTGTTCCTTTTTTAAACACTTTTGGTGTCATATTACGAACTCGTCATCAACTACAGTCTGCATAATGCGTTGATAATGTTAACTGTACCGTATTATTGATAGAAATTCCTGCTGAAAGTTCAACTACCTACTAAAGACTCCTATTAAGTGTTTAGAAAAAGAAAGAAAATTAATTGCGTTTGTCCTCTGTAAAACCATTCATTACATTGAAATAGACACATACAGCCCTCTGATCCGGTCAAAGTCATTTCAATGTCTCCTTTGCAATTTAAGTTTGGCACCCACTGACGCCAAGCAATGCGAAGCTCGCACTCACCATAGGAAGTCCCCACAGAACGCGCAGAATGTAGGCTGGCGGAAGAACTTGGCGACGAAGCGGTGCCCCTTAACCGTGTGCACCTTGTGGTGCTTGACGGCACCGCGGCGCCTCGGAATGATCTCGCCCGTGGATGACGAGCTCCCGGCCGCCGGCCTCCGACGCCTCCACGAGACCTCCAGGTCATCTTCGCACGAGGAAGGCCCCAGCGAGGAAGCTGCAGAGGAGAGAGGCAATCAATCAGTTAATTACTCTTGCGATTGAGGTGCTCCGAAAATTACGATCCGGCCTCTTCATTCACCAAACATTCGTGACTGCACTCATTCAAGCGATCAATAATAGTGTGTTACTCCACGTGCACCATACAGCTGGAAGGACTGAAAATGGTTTCTTTGGGGAAAAGTTTAAAATTAGGAATTTTTCCAGAATAAACTGTTCACCTACACAATATAATTGTTTTCATACTAATCCACTCGGAATCTCTAAACTTTTTTCCCTCCATATTAATCACCACTTGGGAATTTTTCTTGGTGTCCACGAATTACAAGTAAGCGAGTCATTTTTGTAAGCCTTTGCCTTCACATGAGTTGTTTTCCTTCTCATCGTACATTTTACCATGTATACTACGCTAAAACAACCCATTAAAAATCCACTACATGGTTTTACCCCTCCAACATCAACATCCCTCCCTCCCACATCTCCCAACTTTCCCTATAATGCTCCATTAAATGACTTTAGTGGTAATTAAATGATATTATACCAAGGAGAAACCCATGTGAAAGCTGGCTGAAGGGAATTTGTAAACATATGATACTACATGTATTTATTATAAACAATCATTTTTTTTGTAGAGTTTCAATTTAAGTTTATACTCCAATCATTTATGGCATTAAAAAACTAGAACATATTTTGCAGCCATATAAATACTCATTTATTCATGCTATTTCTTTCCATAGTTTTCTTCAAATTACAGTGACCAGACTTCCGTTTTTTATCGATATCCCAAAATTGACGTCACCAAAGCTGTTAAATATTAAGAACTAACGAACTTAGATTTATATCTCCTAATAATTTGGCAAACTATGGGCATAGTATCATATACAAGGGGCTATACGTATCATATGCATGTGCTTGCATGTCAGCTTCTCTTATCCCCTGCATGCCAAGATTATGTTTTACAATATACTCACTTTTAAAATAAAATAGACATTTCTCACTTTAAAAAAAAACTTACCTATGTTTTTGGTTACCTTCCTGAGTTTTATATTAACTATTGGATTTATTGTACAACCAGAATCTATTTGCTAATCTGGCACCCAAATCGCATGCATTACATTTTGGAGACAGTAGGAGAGACATTGTCATTGTCTCGAGTCAACACTTCCTATTCGAATTTATACTATAAATGTATAGGCAAAAACAAGGGGCATATAAGACGGGACATCAGAATCAGAATGAGTAAACAGAAGCAAAGCGGATTTCGGAAATTGAGTTTGGTTTCACTTTAACAAAAATGTGCAAGAGATACATAGTTTAGAATCTCATTAATTATTCGTTGATACTTAATTAAAAACATTATTGACATATGTATGAAAAAAATTTAATTTCAAATAATCTCTCCTACTGTGGAAATTAACCACCGAAATTACTGAAGAATGGGCTGCAAAATTATTAGGAATACCCCAACCCCTATATATAATATGGCCTCTGATCCAGTAGTATAACTTACGCATGCACCTAACATGGCGATTATCTAGTTTTACAAATAATTCACGAAATTTAAGTAAAATAAAAATGTTTTAAACACATAAAAGATTAATAATGCCAATAGAATATCTATTTGAAGTAATGAATACTTTTCTTTCATTTAAGTACCTACATAATTAGGTCACATATTTTCAATTAAACTTTAAGCAATACATTATTACTTTAATGAATGACTACGATAAAACCGAAGGAACACTGATTTTCCAAAAGGTGAGTCTTTCTATATGCTTTCCTTGTCAATCACAAATTCCTTGATTTTTTCATGATTACTAAGTTAAAATAGCCTTCTTTTTAGTCACAATATCGCCCGATGGTAAACATCCCATCACACTTTTCCTCAGACTCATTTAGGGCTAAGAAAATTGAAACAGGGTTTGACAGCTGAAATTGCAAACGTGCAATAATAAAATAATTAAATTGTACCAATGCACTTGCACCAATATCAATTGCACCAATGTGCACCGTCGTGATCATCATGTCGATGCATTAAATAATTTCATAACGTAAACTTATTCATAATAATTACTTAAATAACAAAATTCATCATTAAGCTTAATAAATCATATAATAAAGTGTTTTTAATAAGCAATCAAAGGTAAGAATCGTTATATATTCAGTTAAAATGATCCTCTATGCTTCTTTCAAAACTCGTGTACTTAAAATAATTGATTTATGGGGAACAATACAATTGTGGCTGTTATAATTTGATGTATAAGTTATAATTTGATGTGCAAAATGAAAATTATGAAGAACCGTTCATTTTATTAGAAACTATTTCGATAAAGTTAAGAGTCGCATTTCTGAGGCATCTTTAGGCTAATTAAAATAATCAACTATCTATAAACACGATGACAGCCTTCCTAATTGTTTACCGGTACTATTTATATAAATATTAAACTCATGCTAAAAGAAATATATTTAAGATTAAGGAAATAAAAATTGCATTTATTCTAGATTATGATTTAAATCTCGTCATATCTTTATATTTTTATAAACACTGATGAACTAGTTTTTCAACCCTGAATAACTTAGATAAGTACATTATAAGGAACTTAGATAAGTACGTTATGATCCTGGCCCTAACTGTGGGCCTTACTTTTCACTCACCTGCTGTAAGTCGTCAAAAAATGAGATGTGACTTCAAAGAAATATGGAAAAGGTTAAATGGTTGGAAAGAAAAACAAACAAAGAAGAACCAGGCATGTTGAGGGAGGAGAGAAAATTGTTGGAAGAAATCCAAGGGAGGCTAGAAAGGTGGATGCAGAGCATTTTGATTGGCGAGGGAATGCTGAAGACTGTGATAGAGGAGAGAACGCTAGGCATGTAAGGAAGGGAAAGGCAAAAAGGCAATTTGGACGGAATGAAAGGAGGTAGAGTGTATGCGGAATTGAAGAACAGTTAAACATAGTATGGGGTGTCAGGCTGTGTCTTGTTAGACGAAGCTTGGAAATGTAGCGGCGTTCAGTCTATGTCCATTCAAACCTTCCTTAAACGGTGGTATACCAAAACAAAAGCTGAAAGAGAGCTGTGATATCCATTCTATCTAGTTATAATTCGTATGGGACCAAAATAAATACATGGATACTTGTTACGTTATTCCGTATACTATATGATTAACACAGCTTATACTTATTCTTAGAGATCTTGCTGGAAATAACATCTGAATTATAATTGGTGGGTCATTAATAGTCCCCAAGAGAAAAAGAGAATTTGATTTCAAATATTAACACACAAAGCGTGGTGATTAATACATTGGTTGCACTATCAGTACAGACAGGTATAATTGATATCAAATTTGAAAAAATTATGATATTTAATCATAGATACCTCAAAGGCTCTAATTTTACAATACAATCGGTATCATGTCGTAAATGTATTCCTTAATAAATGCAAGACATTATATCGAGTCCATAATCGTGAGACATTTTGTTTTAAGAAAGGAAACGCGATTGAGACGGCGCGAGGATAAATTTTCCGCATATGAATTTGAGACAATTTGGTAGCCTTTTTCGAGAAAGACTTTATCGTCTTTTTTCTACCGCCGCTCTTTTTTGCCGCCCAAGTCTTAATCTCTTCCCTTCTTTCAATCGCCACTTTTCTCCGCACCACTTAAATTCAGCCTTATATATTATTCGCATTTACAAGGACAGAGAAAAATAGAGAAATCAGAAGGTTTTCCTCTGCCAAATATAAGATCACATCAAGTATATTTTTCTCATAATATTGTATAGGTGGAATTGTTAAGATTACAGCAATCAATTCTACTCAGCTTCAAATGCTCAAATACACAGCAGGAGAGTCTAACGCTCAGCGAGTCAATACTAAGTATGTCAATAATGATTAGATAATAAACATAATATATCAAGACAAACAGAGATCCATTATATAGAAATAGCAAACGAAACGAATTACTACCACAGACTATCTATAAAGCCCCACCCAGATGTTTCTTTTATTTCCTGTTACAGTATTGGATGGTACATTTTAGTCTTCAGTATCTATCTTCAAAATATCTAGATAGGAGATGTAGAGACTAATAAACTTATTGATATTCGATGAACTTGTCCGTAATTGCACAGACTGACTCATCGAAACCCATATATTTTGCTACACAGATGACTTACGAAGAGGAAGTTGTATTTATGGATCATCTCGGGAGTCTCATATAGTGCACTCAAGTACATCACACTTTTTTAAATAAAGGCTGAGGGGAGAGATAGCTGATGGTCTGCGGTAGGAGCTGAGTAGGCAAGGTTGGATCTCAAAAAAGAGAGGATGGCGGCAGGAGAGGAGAGGGCGGAGAAAGGGGGACGACGGGGGTAGGGGGGGGTCCGAAGGGAGTGGCCAAAATCTAATCCAAATGGAAGAGGAAGCAGGTGCGGTGGGAGGGGACGGATATGGGGTTCGCGGTTTGTGGGGATGGAGTGTGGGGGGGGGGGAGAGAGAGAAGGGGAGAAGGGAAGGGTGGGGCTCCGATGGATATCGAACTCTCCATTATAACGAGATCGCGTATCCATCGCGTTATTATTCCCCAAAATTTTGCTTTTCGATGTCCCACCGCGGACATCGAAAAAAATAAGGGAGTGATTGGACAGGGACGTGCCGCAAGTAGGGAGGGGAGGGTACGCATTGGGTTGGAACATACGTTTATCAGTTAATACGACCGACCTTCTCATTATCAGACACTACATTATGTGTAGTCAATTAGTAGATGCACACAAATAGTCACCGCAATCAAGTGACCCAAAAACAGAATTTCAACTACGTAAGCTAAGACGGGGGACATGATCATCTGAGATAGTGAAAACGAAAGGCTTAGGACTAGCAAAATACCTATAATAATATAATAAAATAAAAGTGTAAACTGCCAAAAAGACCGAGGTCCATGATTTATCGAAGAATAATTTACTATCACAACATCTATGATTTTAAAATCAGGCTTCCTACCATCGAGTTACTGAATGATGCTGAAAGGATGGATGCAGAGTATTTCATCTTTTTCCTTCTTTCAGAGTATTTTATCTATTTCCATGCGAATGAATATATATATATATATATATATATATATATATATATATATATATTCATTCAAGTTTTTTGATTCAACACTTCCGAGTTACTTCGACGAAATCATCTATATACATAATGCATTTAGTTTACATTTTATCCTGCAGTCCACCCCAAAGACATGATGGGGCATGGGGAGGCATTAGGGAACCAGTCATTAGTGCATTTACATTCACTTGTTTTATTTTCGCGTGATTCAGTTTGGTTACGTGATGGCCTATACTGCTATGGTCACGAATTGTGCGAGGGAGAAGGGGATTCTTTGAGTGGACCTATTTGGCAATTTCACTTCTTGATGTGGTCTCGCCTACTATTGTAATTCATAGCTATATTTATTCCCTCTTTGCCAGTAGATAAATCCAACTATTTTATTCATCTAGTATTTCAAGTCTCGCTCGTATTTTCCCTAATTTTGGCCACAACCAAACATTTTCAATATTGACATAACGATTTATGCTCGACCAGAAAGATTCTTTACGAAAGAATGTGGTTTTTTTCCACATCTTGCATGATTCAGAAATTGGGTAGTTCTGGACCGTGCCTCAAACGCGTTTTCTAGTGAGGTATCAGCAGCACTCTTCTTCACTTTTCGTTTTGAATATTTATTCACCACTCGTTTGAGGGAACCTAGGTTCTTTAATGCAGCTTCGAAGTTGTTTTTAAAGTGTTTCTTCCATTTTAGGCCAGCCGCTAGTAATTCCCAAGTATTTAATTGGCTCCACTATGCAAATGTAATGAATATGTGCATTCTTATGAAAGATATGAATACGTATTTGCACAATGAATAAAACGAACAGTCCAAGAAAAACGTATTTTACCTTGAGGTTGAAAACTAACACAAGCAAGAGCGTCAGAATATTATTTTTTTAAAATATTTGCGTGGGATCTGATCTTTCGTTTGAAGAAAAAAATCGATGCCGACTTATATTTTATAGTTACGTATTGAGAGCGTAAAAAATACTCTTCCATAAACCAGAATAACAGAGCACTAAGTAACTAACTGAGCACTTTGACTAATCGACCAAAGATGTTTACTTTCCATGGAAATAATAATAAGGAAAGAAGACCCTTGACTCGTAGATACGTATTTCATTTTAATAGGCCTTGGATATTTGAGCCTGAATTCACGTTACAAGTATGTCATAATTTATCCAATAATTGATTTTATAATTATTCCAAGAATTTTGAAATATCTGTGAGGATAGCCTGGTGTTAAAGTAATAATATTTATTTTGAAATAGTTTGAATTATTTTAGAATAGATTAATCGACCTTCTGTTGTAAAGGTGAAATACTTGCCACCATAGACGTTTGTATCTTAAAAATTTACTCTCTGTTTTAAATCATTCTTAAGTCCAGATTTAAGCATTTTCACAAATTAAACAACGTGCCGTTGTTGAGTGATTAAATATTTCAGCTGGGTACCAGAATTTACCAATTAAATCGCGAGTGGAACAGTGAAAGTAACTGGTCCCCCAGTCCTGAACGCGTGAGTTATACACGCCGTTAGGTTTAGTTCCCCGTGATCCCTATTCTCGTCTATCAAACCGTCCTGGTTGAAAACTGTGGTTGGTTGGTTAGGAACTGTTAATCTCAGTCTCTATCTCCCAGAGGGAGAAAAATGCCGCGTGCAACGGATTTAATTCACCTTCATAATACATGCACGATTAGGTACGCCGTCCAAGAATGAGCGCCTGCCTCAATGGCTGCCGCTTACGTATACACGTAATGGAAAGCGCCGAGGTGACACGCCCTTCATTTACGATCTCGCCGACATTAGTTCAATGCCGAGGAATGATATCGATCGCCTGTGATTCTTTGGAATTTAATGTCGACTAGACGGTCTTTCCGACACCTCGTATAATCTGCGAGAAATGTTTTTCGCTTCTCTTATTTTTGAAGAATATCCGATAGCTTTAGTAAAGAAATATCGATGTAAACATCTTACAATTGACCTTGCTTTGAAAGTGCTTTGCCTCCCTAGAGCAGTAGAGTCTCTCTCTCATTTGTAACAGCCTTGCCCAGAGATAAGTCTCCGAGTATTTTCCATGTGACACCACCCTTCCTATAAATCCTTCCTTCCCCACGCCCACTTGTGGTCGCATCTCTCTCACCCCACAACTGATTGAATCAATCCGTAATAACAATTTACGTACTCATTCTTAAATCGTATTATAATGCTTCTGGTATCTTCTGGTCTTCGTTTGCTATTGATTGCATATGATTGATCGTAGCAGTTAATGATATTTCAATACAACAGTTATCTTTATTGGAAATGGAGGGAGGGAAGGAGTCCAAAAACATCATGAATTCATTCTGTAGTGGACGCTGGTATAATTAATAATTTTTAAGTTGAATTATTAATTCCTTCACATGCTGAATGACACATTTTAAGAGTCTTTATCACTTAATTATGCGTTTTATGGAGTATAAAATCGATTAAATTATTTGACCTCGTCCAAAATTCCAATTTTTCAGTGCTTTAAGTGAAATGAAATTTTGTCGTTCCATTGATTGCATTCACTTTTCGGTTATCTAAATTTGACGAATGTCACAGCCCATGCTCTCTAAACATAAAAACATTAAGTCTACCCTGTCTTCAAGATAAAAGAGATCAAATCATAACACTTTCAAACTATTTTAGATGAAATCCTGGGATAAACTTTTAATTAATAAATGACAGGATCCTCTACAGTAAAGATCCTTAACAATAATACTGGTAGAACTCACGTGGCTTTAAATACAGCGGTCAGATAGAAGTATTATCTTTAACCTTTGGCGCAAATATTTTGTTCATAAAACATTTTTGGGATTTAAAATGGCAACAGTACCTAATAGCAACTCTTATATCAGTAACGTAAATTTACCTTGGGAACTACGAGTAAGGGAATATTTTAAATTAAATTACTTTTAATTCAAAGCAATGCCAACTGTAGACAATGATAATTGCTCTGTATGATTACCGTTTGCCCAAAGGGATTTTTTCTACAGAAATCAAAAAACAATTTATGAAATAGACCTAATAAATAAATATTAACGTAATTCAGTTGGTTCTCATACTGATTATACTGCACAAGGAACTAATATAGGACATTTCATTATGAATATAGTATGCGGATTGTTAAATTACAATCGTGCGTTTAACCTGAAAAAAAAGATGAATATCACCAATCTATTTGAAATTTAATCTTTTGACGAAAAGAGTCGTATAAATCAAATATATAATTGTCATTTTGATGTGAAAATCAATAATTTCCTCAATGTTCCCAATTATTAAATATATTTACAGCGACAAATTCGAATCACATTATCAGCGAGGAGATAATGATACTAACATAAAAATTAAATATTTTAATTTAGTTATTCGCTCGCATTCACTAACCTTTCAACAACTACCGTTAATAAACCAGATATTTTAAAGATGCGCATTACCAGTGCAATATTTTTTGTCAAATATTGCAAATAGTTTTACTGAATTTCCGTTAGAACCATTAAAAGAATAGATACGTAATTAATTACGTTTTCAGAATAGACACATACGTAGAAATACATATGTAATTCATTGCAGAATATTTTACCGTAACTTTATGAGCATTAATAAGTCTCACATCTTAACTTTATTACCAAGCTAATTATATATGAGATTTAGATTTCAGTAAGCGCATTTATCCAGTCATTAACTAATTGTTTACCAAGGATTAACTTGAATTTACATTTGGCATAAAAGTTGAGGGTTTCAAAGTTTATAATATGTCAGTTCTTTTTTATAATAATTTTACAAGGAAAATTAAGTACTTAAAGAAAAGACATTGCACTTACTCCTCGAAGTTTAAGTTTTAAACAATAATCAAATTCGGGTGAAATATACTGTGTCTAGTTATCGGTAAACTAAGCACATCGTTTGTACATACAAACACAGAGCCTTCATTTAATGCTGAAGGCAGAAGTGTGAGCAAGCCAAGTCACTCTGTGTGATTTATATTTTGGGAGCCAATTACCATGGCTTAGGTTAATGAACCAGTGTCAAAATTTACGCGAGTCTCCTAGATTTATTGCCAAGAGAAAGGGCAGTTATATTCCCACCACCACTATCTCACAAACCATGTTAAAAGCTCACCTACTGACTTTCAAAAAAGATGGAATAATGTTTGAGTCAAACTCAAAGTTACATAGCATTTTAGATCTCACTGATTTACTTAAATGACGATTTTATAAAACTCACCTAAAACAAAACACGATCTTACGATTAGTTTAAACGATTTTTCTTTTAAAATAAGTTTTAAATGTTATGAAAATAGGAAAACGTTTATTCATAGAATTTATAAAATAATAATTTTACAATATTTATAAATAGGAACGGAACACTTTATACATGTAATATTGCCATGAAACATTTGTTTGCAATAAAAGGACACCATAACAATCATTAAGTGCCCTATTGTGAATAAGAAATGATTTATAGTTGGACGTTTTTCGATCCAATTAAAAGTAAAAGAAATTTTGCTGAGAATTTTAACGGGAAATAGAATTAGAAGTAAAAATAGCCCTAAGAGTCAACATTTCTGTCATCCGGCTTCGTGAAATGGGATCTGATTTGGTTGAGAACGCCTCTTATTTTAAACATAGAAATTTGTGAGGGCTGCCAAAACCAAAAATAAAATCAGGATATATGATATAATAACCAAAGAATATAGGCGCTTCTAATGCAATAAAAAATAGGAAATAATCAAACTTCTAATGTTATAGAACGTCTTACAAATTATCAGTTAGAATTCAAATATTCGGATTCACTTTGCTCAATTTCAGTCAAATATTTCCATTGCAATTGAATGTGATGCAGGAAAGAGAATTTCAATGAAAGGGGATTCCTTGCCATCTATGGGTTTTACCACTAACTAGGAAAGTCGATCTCTCATGAAAAAGGAGTTTTAAGTTTAAAAGTTTTAACTTGATTCTCTTTTTAAAAAGGGATTGTGCAAACGGAAGCAAGAAGATACTGCTTCCGAATTTATGACATGCAAAACAATAGGAATAAGGAGAGAGGAGCTTATTTGCGGGATGAATAACTTCATAATATAATGGAAGTAATAGTGGTGAGATAACCTCTCATAAAAAAGTCGATATTTAAATTATGCCTTCATTTTCCCGTTTTCTATTTCCTATTTAGTCGGAAGGGTATAAATAGGCACGACTCAAGACGTTTGTTTTCGTATCCTGTAGAAGACGAATATTTTACGATCAGAACTACTCGTATTCACTATTTGATGTATCGTGCTATATTTAATGTGTTGTAAATATTATTTTAACTCTAACGTAAAATTGGATTAGGACCTAGACGAGGTACAAAATAGTTTGAAGGATTTAAATAATTGGTGAAGGCTTAAAAGACAACCATTTTTAAAATATCAAATCGTGTGCGTTATTTAGGCCATTTATTTTATCTTAAATAATAGATTATTATTATTAGGTAATCTACCGGTTAAGGTTCGTTTTTGGATGGACACAATTATCAAATAAATATTTTGTAACTCCAAACAAAACCCAATCCAGCAACCTAAACCACATCAGGTCCCTCTTCATATCTGTGTACTTCTTTTCTCCCTTCATCCCATCCAACATCCCTACCCTATTCCTGCCCTTTCCTCGCTTGCCCAACATTCTCCCCTCTATTACCTTCTTCAACATTCCACTACCGCTCAATACACCTTTCATCCATTTTTCCTGCCTCCATAGGATTTCTCTCAACAAACCCCTCTCCTCACCCGCCATCTCTAGTACTTCCAAATAATAGATATATAATATTAATTTATTGTTAGAAAATTACGACGAAACCCATTTTTTACATAAGATGCATTCATGCCCAAAACACGTCTTATGAAAAGGAAAAACTTTTACAGTCCATGGAGTGAGAAGAAAAAATAATTTCTCCAAAATTGGGTTTTATAGTGGTATTATTATTGAAATTAAATAGAAAAATTATAAATTAAGTATTAAACAAACTTTGATTGTATCTTTTTCTAAACCAATGAAATTTGACCATTAAACTCATGTGAAGGCACATGGAATTGGTGCTATTACTCATATGAATCTCTGTTCTCTTTGTTCCTTAAGTTCAATAAAAATGTTTTATCTGTCGCTGGAAACATATAGTTTAGGAAATTATTTATTTTATTTACCAATAACCTTTTTCAAGACAGATGTATGAATGGAGCCAAATGAAAACTGAATCATAGGAGTAAGGCATACCTCTATAATCCGATGGTTCATCATCCTTGTAGTGGAACTTTTGTGAGACGATGGGCTTCATCACAGGGCGGAGTTTAAGCTGCAATGATAAAATTCAAAAGATTAGTCAGTATTACAATTTAAACCCAAAATATATTTTTAAAAGTGTTATTCATTTTACCATTTTGGACGCAAGCAGATTGAAATCTTAATTTATTATCGCAAACCAGTTTTGTCCATTTTTTTAAGGAGAACATTTGTAAATTGGGATGGAATGGATTGATCAATGGAAGCCAAGTTTGTATCTGGCATAATTATAAGCGCTCGTTATCTGCACATGATCATGGCATATATAATATGTATAAAAAACATTACTACTCTCCCAGAGATTGTTTGGATTAGTACAATCATTATTTTGGTTGCGGAAAATCAAGTAGAGGCTCTTGGAAAATATTCAAATGCTTAAAATAAGATGAGGTCTTTGATTATGTATTGCCTCGAAATATATTCAATATGTAATGGCACAAAAAAAGAATTTATGCAGTCACGTTCATTTTCACGAGGAAGTTCTAGTAGTACTTTAGATGTGTTATAGGTTCATGATTGGGATGTCCGTCAGTAAAATGACAATACTCGCAATAGAGCATGAAAAGAACTTCAGCCAATTACTTGAATAAATCGTGAATCTACAAACACAAACCATTTTAAAATTTGGCATTTTAATGAAAAAAGCAAGCTTAGGAAACCTCGTATACTCATGAGTACTTTAAAAAATAGAGTGTGTGTAATAATTATAAATATTATATAATATTATATTAAACATTATAGGTGGATGCACATTGTCATGGAAGTATATTCTAAAAATGAAAACAATGGTTTTACATCCAGGAAAGTGCGCTACCTAGGAGGAACGTATTACGCCTAACATCATCGCTACTTTTGGCGATAGAAATCGATTGTAAAGAGACAAAGAGATTACCTCAAGATCAATAGCGATTATTATCATTATAACATATATGAATTCTAAATTTTTACAACACATTTTTCAATGTGTGAAAATTCTCAATTAGAAGAATTTCCGACTTTTTGTTTGAACTTTTCAACCAATATTGGAGCGATTCAATGCAATAATTTTAGAGTGTAAAAATCATTCGCCATGACCGGGATTTTTACACTCACTGGAAATTGTTGCATTAAAATGCATATTGGCGGATGACTCCGTTAAAAGTTACTGTCGCGGTATCTCCCGCAGTTCTTGGAATTTTTCAAATATTGGTGCATTGGGTTCCGACCAACATAAGAAAATATTCGTCGCCATTATAATCGATTCGTTCAAACGAATGTAGGAGACAACGCGCTGGGAGTAGCCGTGATTACGGAGATCGACACCGACTCAACGTCTTTCCGCTGGCTCCGGTCGCATGCTTTAGTTCGAGGTCATGCCCTCAAATGTCGCGTGCGTGTGAGTACATGTTGGAGGGAGCTGCTTTTATGACCGGATTGTTCCAAGGCATTTTACTTGGCAACAGACCTTGCTTCTTAAGTAATGTACATTCTCTGCCGACTGGCGCACCTATTTGGCTGCCACAGATTTTTAAGCCGTAATTCGCCAAAGGGCCATTCTACTTTCTTAAGTATTTTAGATACTAAATTTTGTATAGCTAACCATAAGATGTTGACGCAATGGAATTGAAAGTTTTCACAAGACATTTTACCGAACAAAGGGCAGGCTTTCTGACCAAAGGTTCTCTCATACGTACGAGGTGTGTTAAAAAATTAACGGTAATTTTTTTCATTTCGCGGGTTTGGGGAGACCGATTGTCAAACTTTTTTTATTATGTTGGTATACATGCCCCTAAAGTATGATAAAACTTTCAGCTGTTTTCATTGTGGACTTTTTCTGTGACAGCCACTAAGGTTAGACGTGTTTTATGAGCTCGGCGATTTCCGTTTGTTAGAAGAAATGGGTCAAAGAATTTGTATCAAATTTTGCGTAAAAAATGAAATAAACTGTAACAAAGTGTGTGAAATGTTAACAAAGATCTATGGTGAGTCTGCTATGAGTAAATCAAGAGTTTATGAGTAGTATAAGCGTTTCCAAGAAGGTTGTGAAGACCTTGAAGATGGCGAACGCCCTGGACGCCCCAGCACATCAAAAATCGATGAAAACGTGGAAAAAGTGAAAGAAATGGTTATGAACGATCGCCGAATCACAATTAGAGAGGTCGCTGATGATGTTGGCATATCGATTGGATCATGTTATGACACTTTTTCCAATTTTTTGGATATGAAATGCGTGGCAGCAAAATTTGTTCCAAAATGGCTTTTGCACCACGATAATGCACCAGCTCACACTTCATTGCTTGTTCGTGAATATTTGGCCAAAAACAATACTTTAACGATGCTCCAGCCTCCATATTCGCAAGATATGGCTCCGTGTGACTTTTTCCTATTTCCAAAAATTAAGGGAACCTTGAATGGCCGTCGTTTTACAGTCGTAGATGACATTAAAAGCGCATCGAATCTCTATAGGAGTAATTTATTCACCAGCTAAAAAAATTCGATCACAGCACGCTGTTTAACTTGCGTTGGCGTAGCACTAGAACGTCTCCATACTTCTGCTTCTCAAAATATACTGGATGAATGCAGCGATCTTAAACCTGCATACGGAATGGAGGGAGAATGTTACTTCCACATGCCTCCAGGCATACATTTGAAAGTTATGTCGTTCGCGCTCTACAAGCATGTGTGCCTTTGTTTTCAGCTTACCCACTTAGATAAGCATATTTTCGTAAGTCGAAATGACAATTATATTTATGAATATTTATCTCGTCAAAACTTTGTAAAATTTGAGTCAAGGAAAGTTCGTGTTGTTCAAAGAGTAAAAAATGAATATTAAATAGCAAGATAAATCTTTTCATAGAACAACGAAGCCCACGAGTAATACTTATTTATTTTTATTTATTCATTTAACAACTTCGTAGTGGCGAGATTGAGACTATAGTCCTTTCTTCCATCTAACGCTTAAACATTACATGCACATTGAAGACAATTACGATTACACACGTACATTGAAGACAATACTTGAGAGAGAATAAATATTATAAACGAATATTGGGGCAGCGGTTTGCTTACAAACACAACCAAGTATTCATCGTCATTAAATTTATACATTTATCACTAACAATTTCAGTATGATTTATATAATGCTATTAATTAAACACACTTTGATGCAATTAATAACAAATATTAACAGTAAATTATAGTATATACTAGTTTTGTGATTTCAAAACATGAGCTCCAGTGTAATTTAAGTTAATTTAAGCTGGAGACTACAGTCGTTACCCAGGCATTTTATGTTGTAGACAATTTCATTAAGACAGTTTCCAAACTTAAAAACTAACTTAAAGTGAGGCAATAAAGATCATGCCCGCTACACGAAGAAGTCCACTGAATTTATATGAAAGAGTGTATGTATCGTTACTTGCCCTCCGACCTCTTTTAACATTAAAAAAATGATCAAGCTCCAGTAAAATCGAACGCTACTTGATTATCACTGGCCTACATTTCACCAACCCCCTCGCCCTTTCGTCATTTTGCAATGCATCGCACAAAGGGATTGCCAATTTTTTCACGGCTAAGTCATTGGGACGGAGGCCAACTTGACCATCGCATTTCGTGCTGCAATTTTCCTGGTGTTGTAATTCCGCCTGTCCTCATGACTTTCACCATTTGGTTAGTTATCATCAGGTTTCCCCCACCATTCCCGTCCAGGTAACACAGTTCTTGCGCTCTAGCTTACTGTCTTATGGTAGCTCCGAAAATTGCATGATCCATGGTTGATCCTGCTTTCGACGATCAATCCTTGGTGACAATTTTCCCGTTAAAATATGAAAATTTCAACTTATTATTTGGGTAGAGTAAAGCTTTCTTAATAATTAACTCTCAACAAATCAAATGACATTTGACACCATATACCTAGTATCAGAATGGCGAACAATTCTAAAGATTGATTAGTTTGGAGTAGGATAAAGCAGCAACGAAGACTGAGATTAATAGGAGTTTTTATTGAATACGGAAGACATTCTTTCGATACGACGAGTCTCTAGGATGAATCACAGAAATTTATTCTTTGCGAATGTAACAACAAAATTCGACAGCAGGTGGCCGCTATGAGTAGAAAACCTGGAAGTGGAAAATCTTGAAGCACAAGATGCCCTCTGCCCAAACTGAAATAACAAAAAATGACCCTACGGACCGAATTCATCTCAACAGTTCTCTGGAAAACGACAACAATGGATAAAATTACGGTGAATAAATTAAGGTAATCGTCTTTCGAATGATGTTCGCTACACTGTTATCAGGTAACAGGCGACGGCATAGGTAGAATGAGAAGAGTGCCTGTCCCTAAGGGATTGTTATGAATAGCGTTAATATTTTCATGGCTGTCTATATTCATCAGTCCTAATACTAGATCGCCATATCTATCCTTTTAATACTTCTTCCCGAATACCACTCGATATCTTAATGTAACCTTGTTGTTTCTCATTAACTGCTTCAAGTCATTATCGAGTTCAAATCCCCTGCTAATTTTATTTAGTAAAAATCGTGGTTCACAATATTTTCCACGGAATTATTTCTTACATTCATTACTTCATAGGGTCATCTTCCTTAGCTCACTCTTCCTAAAACTTCCACTTGGTTTTTTGAGGCATCTATTTGGTCTTCTTATTTAACTAAGGACAAAGTTATATTTTATCCTTTGAAAAAGATTCGTTGCATTCTGCGGACAGCCGCAAAATTGTCGCATATGGTATGCATTTCAGTTGGCCATTTTTCTCCAAAGTGCAGGAGCTAGTGAAGGAAAACACATTTCAAGTGATAGAGAATAAAAAGAAATCACCTAAATGCGTAGAGTTTAACGCGAGTCTCGAAAACTAAGTACGAACGATTGAATTGAAATTGTCCAGCAGTAGGTACGAAGGTGAGTTCAAGTTCTAAGATTTCCTACTTTTTTCAGAAAACCTACTAATACCAGAAAGCTAACACTTCTGCTAGTTCTCAACATAGAATATCTGCAGACATGTACATTCTTTTAATTTCAGACGCCATCATACCTTGGACTCGGAGAATAGAACGTTATTGTATGGAGTCCCTTTTGCTCACCGGAAAAACCCGATCGGCCTGTAGTGGATTGGTTTGACCTTCTTAGAATAGCCAATAACCCGAAAACGAGAAATTTTCATTTCCTATCGTTTCACGTTTTCACCATCAACACATATCTCACTTAACTGACAGTGAATTTCGATGGTCATAAACCTTGTAAGTGGAGAAAACGAATGATTACTCGGTTCTTGTACATTACACGGCGCCATTTCAAGTATTGCAAACGCTTCTCTTTCAAGTGACATCTAAATAAATCCTGAGGAATTGGTGTCATTGTTATTTACAAAGAGTGCTCGCCTATTTTATGCTTATTCATATTTTTCAGCACGCTCCTAGTACCGATAAAAATAATTTGATAACCT
This sequence comes from Hetaerina titia, assembly GCA_037158775.1. NCBI lineage: Eukaryota > Metazoa > Arthropoda > Insecta > Odonata > Calopterygidae > Hetaerina > Hetaerina titia. Next base: position 26,855,673 of record CM073769.1, read on the forward strand.
AAGAAGTTAAACGCTGCTCATATGTACGACCTTTGATCGAGAAGCGATTGAACAAAGCCGTAGAATGGCAGGACTATAATAGTCTGACTGACCCTGTTTTTCACAGTTTTTTCACATTTTCACAAATTTTCACATTGATGCAACCACAATGCAACCTTTTAGACGCTCACTGCCAATGACCGTTTCGGATATGTCATAGGGGAGATTGTGGAAGGATATAAGGGTGAGCGACGAAAGCACGGTGAAGAGGCAAAAGTGAAACTCCTCACCAAGGCGAACCACATTGATTTGCTTCGACTTCGTTGAATGGGGATTATCTCAGCACACTGGGAACATGTTCTGTGGGTGACTGGAGGTAACACTCCTCCCTTCGGGGGTGGGGGGGGGCACGTCGATGGGAAATCGACTCGACTGATGCTGGTTCCCCGCCGGGGGATGGCTGCCCCAGGAGACTACCCCTCGCCTTCACTCTCCCTCTCTTCGCCTCGCTTCCTCCGCGCAGGCCAACCCTTTGTTTCTCCCTCCCTCGTCCCTCTGTTTCAATATGCACGTCCTGCCGTTGTCGTGCTCTATTTGCACTCATTTAACAGTCTAATAGATCGCATTTGAAGATTTTTTACGGATGGGGATATTGAAGGTAGTTCGGCGGAAAACAGTTTCGGAAGCAATCTGAATGTTGAGTTAGAGGTGAACGACGAATGGATAAATTGAATGACCCGGTGAAGAAATTCAGAGGATTTCCAGTAGGCGTAAGCCCACTGGAAATATTTGTCAGCAAGGTAGTTATCTGAAGATAACTTTGAAAAAGTGAACAGAAAGGTAGAAGAGAGGAGGGATACCCGTTGTAGCATCCATGACACAAGTAATGGCAGGAATGAAATCAGGAAAATATGAAGGCCTGAAGATGACTTCTAATAAAAGCAACGTTAACAACAAGCTAAGTTAAACTAATCAAAAGAGTGGGAATTGATGTATAGATAGATGGTCTGAGAAAAATAAATGTTAATTTTTTTCATAATCATCCTTTTTTTGCCATCAGCGCTTTTCAAGAGTCCTGTAACAGTATGAGAACATCTGATTAATCCGACGTTCCTAGCTGCTGACAAAGAATTGCAAAACCTTTTCACCTTCCCCCTACTTTCCTTCCCTTCATGGTCCTCCGAAATTAACTTTGGGAAAAATGAACCAACCCAAAACTACTGCACACTCCAGAAGAATACATCGTAAACGCACGTCAACTTTTCATTTAATTAATTTTCTCCAACCATTGGCGGTAAATTAATTGAAAATAGCAATTTTACACAAAATAAAATTTAATACGACCGGTTCCAATGTAACTACATCATCATCAGGTCCTATTAAATTTTATTTTGTGGAAAATTGCCATTTTTTATTAATCATGATATTCCACCATATCACACCTGAAACGTCTCTTTTCATTGGTGGTAAAGATCCCAAAATGTCATCTGAATTACGATATCTACAATAGTTGCAGTGTTTTATTCCTATTAGGATATTTTTTAATGGATGACGGGAACTCAAGAAGTAAAGTTAAGAAATCTGCTTAAAAATGAACGACATATATTATGTGGCCACAATGTCGACATTATTTTGGAATCTTAACGAATTATTATATGTGAGATAAATTTGCTGCTCATATTAATCGAAAATGGCTGAAATCTTAAGAGTTGCGCGTTTAATCAGCGTATCTAGATGAAAAGTTGCGAGTTAATATAATAAAGGGCCATTCCTAGGTAGTTGCAAACAGAAGTTTGGAGCGATACTCTGTTTCTAATTTGAGGACATTTAAAAGGGGACAAATTTTGTAATCATATTGGTAAAGAGGGATTCGGTGCATGTAATTCGTACAGCGTCATTTTTAATCATCGTACGAGCCCAAATTATGATTTTAGTAGATTATGTAATCAATGTTTCCCGCTGCTACCAGTTCTTTTTTTATCAAGGATACCTTATAAAGCTATAGAACTATTATGACAGAGTAATGGTGAAGATGCAGCATGTGAAAAATAACTTCTGTCATGCTGCTTTATTGGATCCGTTGACAACGCACAAAAACCTCCCACAAAATACTGCCACCAATTTTGCGACCCTCCGTTTAAATTACCCTTAATTTAGAATGTTCCCAACTCATCAGCTGAAGCTTTTGCCAAAAAATTACTATCTAGGAGAACGTTGCAGGCAATCGATTAAGAATTTATAACGCAAATAATTTATGATTGTGGCAGCTAACGAAAGTGCAAAGTTTTTTGAGACAACCGGACATTTGCAGAAAACCGATTAAGGATTTATAACAGTAGACATATTGATTTGAGTTAATTTGTTCATTTTGGGTTTGAATGTTTTTTGTTCATTTGCACGTATGTTTCGTGAATTTTATATTTGCTTGCCTGCAAAATACAAGGTCTGTCCCAAAAGTAGTATGACTTATTTTTCCTCGGATAGACGACGGACAGGCGGCAGTTTCTCTGGCTGGGTTCGAGGGAGGGAAGTCTCAAGGAAGGCTGGAGGCCGGTAGCAGTTGACTCCCAGCCTTTAGGAAGTGTGTCTCGTTCGTTTGTGAAACCTCTATGACGTGATCTTGCTCCGCTTCGTCATGAACCGGTTATTTTAACAGCGCTATGCCATCAAATTTTGCGTGAAACTGGGCAAAACCGGAAAAGAGACTCATGACATGCTCAAAACAGCTAATGGTGATCATGCCATGGGTAGGTCTGGTGTTTTTGAGAGACACAAGGGGATAGAGAAGTAGAAGGGGGTTTTGGGGAGTAGAGAAGGTGTCTGCCAAACATTCAGGACCCCCTTAGACCTCAAATGGTGACGAAAATGTTGCAAGGGTGACGGTTTTATTGGACAGGGATCGCAGACTAAGTGTTCGCATTTTTTCTGATGAGCTTGGTATCCCTTAAAGTGATATGCATCGACTTGTGACGAAAAAATGGGCATAGGAAAGGTGTGTGCGTATTTGGTGCCGCGAGTGCTATCGGACGAACAAAAGGAAACTCGCACGCGGATCTGCCAAGAGCTTATCGACCATTTGATTGAGGATCTCAGTTTTTTAGACAATACCACAGCAGAATTTTTCCACTTTCCCCGCCTCAAATCCCTGCTGAAAGGATGTTACTAAGGCTCGGCGTAAGCGTTACAACAGGCCGTGAAGAAGGATCATAGCAGCTTTCCGGGCGCCGCCTTCCAGAAAGCGTACGAGTGGTAGCGGTAAGTGGACGCAAAACGGTGCTCCTTCGAAGCCTTTTGAGTGAATTTATCAGTTCTGTCCATAATTTTTCTTAAATCGACTCAGTCCTACTACTTTTCAGCTACTGCATCAGCAGCATCAGTTGTAGTTTGATACAGTTCACCTACGCCTAGCAAACGACCTATTCCATCGTATAAGATTTCAAATTTTTTGCATTGGTTGGCAGGAATGATGATCAATGGTTTTAACGAAGGTGTTTCTTCACACTGGTGAACAGGGAAAAATCAACATGATCAATGCAGGGTGGAACTACCGTGCACAAAGACGTCTCAATCATTCTCTTACCAAAGTTTGTATGGCACCAAATGAAATGTTCAATATTTCTGATAATACTAACGTTATATTAATATCTTCTCTCAAAAGGGTAGCAGCGGTATTAATTATTACTTTCGTAATGGCGGTAACTTACGAGAGGCACGCGTGATGCCATTGCAGTAATGAGATCACTAATCGAGAGTAATATAGAATTTAATCAGGCGTATTTGCCTGTTTTGTAGACTCTGAAAAGGCGTTTGATGGAGTTAATTAGGAGAAAATAATGAGGAGATTGCATAAAATAGGAATAGATTGTAGGAACAGGAGGCTAATCCGCAACCTATACATGTCTCAGCTGTTCAGGTGCGAGTGGGGAACGGAGTCCGGATTGGCAATATTAGGAAGAGGTGTAACGTAGGGTTGCTCATTATCACGGGTGCTGTTCAACGTATATATAGAGAAAATGATTAAAAAGGTATGGGAAGAACTGGAGGTAGGAATGGAAGCCGGAGGAGAAAGCGTAAAATCAGTTAGGTTTGCTGATTACCAAGCTCTAATCTGTCAGCCAGCCTAGGGGTTGCAAGCATTACTGCGTGAATTGGAAATTCAGTGCAATAGATATGGGATGAGAATCAATATTAATAAAACAAAGGTTATGCTATTTTCCAGAAAGAAAAAGGCTAAGCTAAATAATAAAATAGGAGGGTAAAAATAGAGCAGGTAGAACAGTTTATGTACCTCGGAAGTGTTGTGGACCAACAAGGTCAAAGTAGTAGGGACGTAAGGAGAAGAATTGAGCTAGGAAAAGAGGCTTCTACGAGGAGGAGGGAGTTGATGACGGGGACGCTGAGTAGGGAGGTAAAGAAAAAACTCGTAAAACCTTTAATATGGAGCGTAGCTCTGTACGGTGGTAAGAAACGTGGTCATTGAAGCAGGAGGATAGACTTGGATAGGAGGCTTTTGAAATCTGGGTGTGGAGATGGATGGGGAAGGTGAAATGGACCGAAAGGAAAACAAATGAGGGAGTAGTTGGTATGGTGAACGAGGAGAGGGGTTTGTCAGGAGAAATCCTATGGAGGGAGGAAACATGGATGAAATGCGTATTGATCGGCAATGGAATGTTGAAGACTGTACTGGAGGGGAGAATGTTAGGCAAAAAGGAAAGGGGACGAACAGGATAGGGATGATGGATGGGATGATGGGAGGAAGGAAGTAAAGCGAGATGAAGAACTTGATGTTGATGAGGTTGCTGTATTGTGTTATTTTAGGAGTCACAAAACATTTATTTGGTAGTTGTATCCATCCAAAACCTACGTTAACCGGTAGATTACTCAATAATAATAGTAATTATATATATATATATATATATATATATATATATATATATATATATATAGTATACCTAAATATACGTGTATATTCTCACGTATATGCACAAACACACACACACACATACATGCATACAAATATACATTCAAACACAAATTCCCGCCAAAAAGCAAACGTTCATTCAGATGGATATAGATATAGGAAAAGGGGTAGTAGCATACATATGAGACAAACCCAGAATCATTGGGTAAGATGGAATCGTTGGGATAACAAGCGCAAATATAGATATAAATTCGCACGAGAATTTCAATAACTGGTTCGGTTCCTATCATAAAAGTGACTATCACTTTTGAAATTTGCTATAAATGAGATTAAGCAAACATTTTATAGCCGATAAAAAAAATATGTAAACGCAGAATTAGATTGCGATCTCATCGGCCAGACACTGAAAAATATAGGTTTATCCAAAACATTTGAGTGCATGCTGTGATCAAAATACTCGACCTATTCTGTGGATTACTCTTCACTCAAAATAATATTTCCGGAACATTTGCAAATGAAAGACACAGAGGCAAGGGTCATCACAACGAATATACCAACTTTAAATCGTTAGGAAAAAGCATGAGTTTATTGAATTGGTCTGATCACAACGAGTCAAAATTTTCCTCCAGTTATCACATCGTCTACGGAATGAATACAACAAGCGTCAAAATTGCGTGCAGCCTAGTGAAGTATTCTGATGTGTTTTGTTTTAGTCGTTTAAGCAATTGTTTACCACACTGCGTGTTAGAAAATGAGCCAGAAACTGAAGCGATCGGACGGTAGGAAACAGAAATGGCCGACGCTTTTTATGACCGAGAAAGGATAATGAGGCTTTATTCAGTGTAGAGCAGTCATTCCAACACCAACCAAACCTGTGCCATCTTCACGCGCAATCTTCGAAATGGATGTCTCGAGGACTTAACATCAGAAAAAAATGAACAAAGACAATAACTCAGAAGGCTATACTGGAAAAAACCTGGCCTTCCCAGAAATAACGAAGGGTTCTGTTCACAGAAATCGCTCCGTTGATACTTGGCGTTAACCAAACAGGAAGCAAGGCGACGTTTCAGGGTTTTAACCCTGTCACATTAAGTCCCCCTCCTTCCGCGCTTAATGATGTGGCTACTTCTGGGATTCGGCACTCGCGCGCCAATCGGCGGCGATATTTCGCCCCTAGGGAGCGCCACACCAGTGATGAGAATAGTCGCGGCGCGTGGAAGAAGCAGCGCGGTTGTTAATTCCGTGTAAAGACCACCAAGGCCATTGGTAATGGGTTTCCATTCGTTATCTACGCCTCAAAAGCTATTAATAACAGAGACTGTTAAAACTCGATCCAATCCTATGTAAACGAGTCCCATAATGAAATACCCCCGCCATCTTTCTCGGTTAGTCGATGCCGATTTCATTTGATGTAGGGTCGCTTATAAACTACGTTAAATTTAAAAGATGACGCCATTTATGAACATTCCGAGCGTCTGGTTAGTCCGATGGTCTGATGAAGTCTGATGTCGAGTGACAAGATATACTGTAAATTTACTCAGGGGTTCACGAATCATCAATTACCTCAAAGATAAAGTGTACTGTACGACTCATCCAGTAGACATGAATGTGTTAACCTAGTTGCCTCGATGAATCTAATAACCTTAGAGGTATTTTTCTATGACGGTAACGCAATTTAGCATTCCTTTATTTTAAATTTCATTTTTGTCATCAATTTTGAACTATTTGAAATTTGGGAAAGGGGAGAAGGGAGAGTTAGGCAAACGAGGAAGGGGCAGTAGTAGGACAGGTACAGCGGAAGGAATAAATGTAGGAAGTATGCAGAATTGAGGGAGCCTATGGTAAAGTTGGATGCCGGCTTGTGCTTTGTTAAGAGAGGCGAGGGAATTTTCGCTATACTGTTTCGTAGCTTGTGTCCATCAAAAACCTACTTTAACCGGTAGGTTACCGATAGTAATAGTATTAAATCCGGCCAGAATACTATTGTAATCGCTGAATTTTTAAAATGCTCCCCACTTCAGCCGGAAATTCATATTTTTTGAAACCCATACTCCATAGAATTGCATTTGAATTCCATAGAATGGAAAAAACATTCTATGGACTTCAAATTATTATAAAAACTGTGATCTGACGTAATGCGATACGGTCCGATATGACATTTTGTTTTAAGTTACAACCGCAGTGCTCAAATAACGAAAGTAAACACAGTAAGACAGGTTTATCGCAAGAGTTTGCAACCCCTTTCTTTGAAAGAGAGGCCACTCAGCCTACATCCAAGAAAAAAGAAAACGTGGGAGGATTTAAATTAGACGATGGTTTTTTTTCCATAGCCTTAATACTCCATTGCAGTGATTTGGATTCCAAAGGCGGTGTGTATTGTTGCCTCATTAGAGATGGAATTAGTATAGTTCTAGCACATTCCATTTTACTCTCCAGGCCGACCCAACTTTGTATCTTAAGTTGGCATAATGTTAATGAAATAATATGGTGTGAGCGTATGTTCATGATCTAGATCAGCCTATTTCGCTCAAGTTGTCATTTGAGTCCCAATAATTGATTTCATGGAATTTTGGGCTTCCTTTGAGAATATTTAATGAGATTTCCTGCATTGGAATTCCACAGATTGAATGGTTTCCCAAAGCCTGGTCCGACGGCATAAGCTACCTCAAGCGACGTACGTACAATCATTTATCCCATTCGGGTGCTGAAACAGGGTACCTGCCCATGGTCAATTGAATAGGCAGCGTTTGAGAAATGCAGCCTATTAAATCAAGAAAGCGCATGACATAAAATAATCCTTTATATAAGGTTATTTGTCCATTTAAGACTTGAAGCGCTTTAGCGATAAATTCAGTGATGCTTATTTAGAATAAATTCTCTTGGACAGAGATAAAATATCTTCGAAATTACCTGGAACAGTGGGACATTTTATCATATGTTCTTTGAAGGAGAGTAAAAATCATGACTATTTGAGACATTTAACAAAAACATAACTCATTCTTATTAAAAGCACCTTGTCCATTTATCTTGTGATAAATTCATTGGATTCTAAAATACCTTAAACTAAAATGAAATATGTATTAATATGATTATTTCTGAGAATATGCTTGAACATAAAAATACAGTAACGTAAACAAAGACCTGAGCTACTATTTTCTTTACTCTTCTTCTTATTTGATGAGCAACAATTAAGTTGAACCGTGAACAATTACTGCCGTAGGGTTTGAGGTGTAGCACTGATCAAGGAGAAGATCAATGTTTATTTCCCAACGAATATATCTATCCCTAAAGTGATTATTAAATTCTTGTGTCTTCTCAAATAACAAATAATAAAATTGTCACAAGAGTACTATGCATGGAATTTAATTACTGCATACTGCAGACAGTCTTTGTAATAGCTCCGTAAGGTTATTATTAAGTTAAAGTGGCTCATTTTTTTCCTCAAAGACAAAAATGGAGCCGTACCATCAGCATTAGAATGATTAAATCCTGAAATATATATCAATTGTACCAATAAACTAAAATACCAAAAAAGTAAATTTTATTCAATTTCAGCTTCAAATTTTCTAATCGTTTAAGAGACACTCAAGTTCTTCATTTCTAATATAGCCTATAAGTGGTGCATGTTTTTTTTTACGTGTAACATGCCTCTCTGGTGATGCTTTAATTCCTTTAAAATATTGATAAATAGGAGGGCTTCAAGGAATTGGAAAGGGGCGGTTACTCACAAATCGCCAAGGACCAGATTCGTGCACCAGGTACTCTTTTAATGTGTTTTAAGGGTTTCTTCTTGGTCCTCTGGCTTCAATTAAATATAACGCGAGTTTCAGAAAGTATTGATCTAAAAAAACACATAAGGAGAAGTGCCTCTTGGCTCGTGAAAAAATAAATGAATACACAGAAAAAATCGAACGGATATCTTAAAATCTGGAGTGGGAGTCCTTAGGAACATGCAGATGCAATACTAAGTCAAAAGTTTCAAATGTAATAATCGAACAAAAAATAGTGCGAATTTTCTCTTGACGTTAATGGAATAACATAAGCCCCGCAGTTCAAGGTTGAACTTTATGTTTTGACAAATAAAAACGATACTGAACCGAGCAGACAGATTCGAGGAATATTTTTCTATTACTACCAAAGCGCTCCGAGTGATAGGTTTTAGGTTAAACGAGAGTCCTCTATCGTAAAGGATCTATTTTCCGAGATGCTTCGCAACTATTGCGCCTATCTCAGTGAGAGCACATCCTACATAGTTGAAATCTGACAGTAGACTTTCTCAGTATCCAAAGAGACTCATTTCAATGTTAGTTTCGAAAAGTTATGAAGGTCTTAGCGACTGGAACAGATCCCAGCCTTTTCAAATAAAACGCACCAATTGACTCCTTTCCCAGAATACAACCTCCCTTCCCGAAAGATGTGTCTGAGCCAGAGAAATGAGTCATTCATTAGAATCACCCAATGGGCGTTATTTCCCACTTATTCTTGGCCATCGGGTCAGGAAAATGCGAAAAAATGCTTCGTTTGTATGCATGTATGTTTGTCACACTTCTCCTCTGCTGCCTCCAGACCCCGTCCATGTTCACGAGTTTCACTTTTTCTTTCCACATAATATTCATGCAACTAATTTTTTCAATGGGGTTAAGTTGCTTTCCCGTTTCCGATTATAAGTATTTCCATACCCTTTTATATAAGTATAGGTATCGTATAAATGTGTGTGCGTGGGAGTCTCAGGATACGTTTGTGTGTCCATATTTTTTTACTGATTATATAATTATGCTCTCCGTAAATTGTATGTTGTTTTCTAATGATCAGAGATGTCCTTATTTGTATTTTTTTCGTATTCCTCATTATATTTTCCCGAAATTGAAGCAAAGTGCTCCCGAAAAATCAAATAACATTGAAAATAAACGCTTGAAACACCCGAAACGAACAACGAAACCGGTACAAACTAATTAGTAAGCTGCTTCCATATTCCTAGGTCTGCTACTCACCAATTACATATTTAAGTAATTGAAACATTCGTTAATTCTACCTGCTAATACTGAAACATGAACTAATCGGTACAAGTTACCGTTTATAGGTAAGCTCACGTATAGTAGGTTATTCAGTATTATGTCTTATGACAAAGTTAGGGTTTCCTTTTATATTTCCGCAACAGTAAGAAAGCTTTTCATTAACAGCGAAGACGATGTTGATATTTTGCATGAACATGGTGAATACGTCTTAAATTTTAATTTATGTACTGATATCTACTTCGGTCAAGCTAGTAGGATTGAATAATCAGAGAGAGATAATTAAAAAAAAATGTTTTGAAAATGGTGACGTTCCCTTTAACTTTTGCGAGGATTTACTGGAATGTAACCACAGGAGTAATTTTAATGCCGATATGTTACGTTCTGAATATAAAGGACGTGGATTTTATTTTTTGGAAATGTTTGAAATTGTTGATTGTCAATAAAACCTACTGTTAAATGACCATGTATTTACATTTTATTCCCCTTTTATTTTGTTTCCCTACCTTAGAGTGGAGATGAATTACAACCACAGTACAAATTTTAATTCTAGGCTTCTTTTTTGGAAAATTATTTTCCACCCCTCCTCTTCTCTCTCTCTACCTACGTCACCTACACGTGCATTTTGCGCCCACCACGTACTTCCTTTAGCATTACCACCCCCTGCAGATCATGGGTATGTACACGCATAGGAATGGGTACCAGATATTTGAACCTTGTTAAAAATACCTTTTGTAGTTACGTACTTGGTAATGACAGTTATCTGCTGAAACCACTGAGGGGTTTTAATGAAAAATTTAATTGGTGTGACACATTGCACACAGATTTGTTCATTCTACGATGGAAAGATTTGATAAAGTTAAACTTTAATCTACTCTTTATAGGATGACTGATAAAGCAAGCATTTAATTTCTCGTGTCCGGCAACTACGTTTCAGAGATTTATTAATACAATATCTACTTTCTGGATAATATAACCATAATAAATCCCGGGAATGCATATTTTTTGTTCTCGCTGGTAGAGGAAACCATGCATGCATGAATGGTTTCCTCCGCTAGCGACTACAACGGTGACGTTTTGGCAGAGTTTTGCATCCAGCTGTACCCAAGAAATGAACGCAGGGCCGAAGTTTAGGAACCAGACGAAATCTACTCCATTAAGCGGTCGTAATGAAATGGTATCCTTGCAAATTCCAATTGAAAACACCAAAAGAATACTCGGAAGACCTAGGACCTACTCAGGTTAAGAAAACTACATTATTAGCAATAGAAAGTGATTCACTATAACCACAACGTGGATTCAAGCACTATGGCAGACGTAAATGCACAATAAAAATACAAGTCTTTAGTTTATCCAAGAAAAATAGTTTCTTTTATGGTAATGCAAATAATTGTCTTCCGCGCGTAAAGCTTCCCAGGAGTGGAGTTGAAGAGTTCAAAATTCTTCACGAATTATTTTGAATTCATTAACGGTTTAGGGTTAAATACTGTGGTAGTGGTATTTTAATGCAACCTCAAGAGTAAAACTGAAAACTTTTCACGATTCTTAAATTGTGTAATATACACGTATATCCTAACAGATAACTTAATGACGAATAGCAGTGAAAGAAAATACCATAGACGAATGCAGGAGGCTTGAAATAAAATAGAAGTAACGTGCTTAGATTCAGCTGAAGAATTCCGAGTACAAGAGAATTTAATCAACAGAGGTAAGCTTGGTTAATATTTCAAAAAAGGGATAACTATATCTGCAGATAAAACAATTGTAACGGGTAGCTACGAAACGAATTGCCATGACATATGTTTCAAGAGATGTTTTTGAGAAATTGAAAATAAGATAATGTAATGGATATAAGTTGACTCTTGAGTTTGGGAGAGGGATTTGTACAGTTATAAAATAAACTAAGGAAAGAAACCATAATGAAAAATATAATATAATATGAAGAGAAATGAAATAAATTGAAGGAATTTCAGTGAGGAAAAAAGTTTAACTGCTGTTGAGAGTTACAGAGCTATCGAGTTATCAAGATAAGAATATAATGAACGAAAAGTAGGTTTTGGAACGACTCCTTAATTTGCTCAAGGATTCGGGAAAACTTAAAGGAAGATTTTTTTAGCGCTGAGGTTGAATTTTTGAAAAGTTGCTTGCCCAGAAGCCTTTTTCAGGGTCAATCTTTGTTTCCAAGTTGAAAAAATAAAGCAGAGAAACGACAGACTTTGGAACCCTATGTTTAATTGAGAACGCATCAAAGTTAATGAAAAAAATCATCAATAGAAAATTAGAGGGGGTTGTAAATTATGACTCTTTACGTGAAAATCCGTTTTTGGTCCTGGAATGGATGGAAAAAGCGTGACGCAGTATCTGTAATGGGATTATAACTAAAAATGGTTACAAACAATGGTTGGAGTCCCTTAATTTGAAAGTTTTTACGTGGATTTTGAGGGAAGTTCGAAGTGTAGGGTTTAAAAGTTTGATGAAGGTATCAATGAAGAAATGCGCGTAACAGGACTTTAATTCCTTTAACTAGTGGAGTGATGGATATTTTTATGAATATTCGAAAACTCTACATAATTGAGTCGGCATAAGTAAAGATGCCCGATGGAAAATCAGAATGGGAAGTTATATGCAGGAGCTATTCGCAGTCCTCCTTATCCTCTCTTTTTAGCCCAACGCAGAGAAAGAGGAGAGCGATTAAATTTGAGAATAGGAATGAAAGCAAATGGAACTGATAAAATTGACTGGAATTACAGATAAAATAGACTTAGTTCGTTATTTACATGGAACGTAATTTTAAACAAATAAATAGCAAAAAATAATTCAGGTAACCATTAGGTATTACATCCTGTGGATTACGGTTAATATTGAAGTTGGAATTTCACCAAAAACCTCTCATTTCAGATTTAAGCACATTAATATTCCCCAAGAAGTCACCGACTAACTCCTCAATTCAAAAAATCTTCAGATTAAGTCTCTGTATTCTGCCATGGTTAGCTTCAAAACTTCTGCTCAAATAGTGCTCTCTCAAGAAACCGTGATGGAGCTATCTTGCGTATGTGTCGACATGTGTGGTGTCTTCTGTCATTTGTAATTAATCTCGTTAAGCTGGTTAATCTGCAATTCAGATATACAAATAACCTTTCCAGACAGCTTCCTGGAGTAGCTAATCAGCACATCGACCTGGAAAACGAAATATTGGTAGCATATTGCTCATCACATCAACATTCGGGGTTGTTGAGGTACATTCGCCGTATGAAAAAGTCATTGACAAGGAATCAAGCATGGATGAGAAAATGAGCACTCTGCGGAGAGGAAACCGAACCTAGTGTCTCCAGGAAGATCTCATACAAGACCTTGTACATCTCTTGAGTTGGTCGAGTAACTTCATTTAAGGCTTTCTCAAGAGGGTCCAGGATTCCGCCATGAAAACCCGAGCCTCTGCTTTGTCAAAAGCAGTCTGGTGTGTAATCACTCCCGTCACACACCCTCGCGGTGGCTTGCAGGGTATCATCCACGCATGTACTATGTATGCATTTAACCGCTATGCCAGTTCGAAGTCCGTGTGTTTCGGTGCCGCTTTCCATGCTGCTTGTGTTATCTCTTTCTCAAAAAATATGGAATATGAATGAGCTGCTAGAAAATTTATAACGAAAGGAATCGGAATCTATGCTCATCTCGGCGCGACTCGGGATTCTTGTACCACATGAATACCAATGGAAGGCGAATGCGGGAATCATATTAAAGCGAACGGAATTCTGATTCCCCAACGGGAATGCGTTTCTCAGAGAAAAAATCCAGCATGCCTTGGTCGATGGGAGGAACCTCCTCGAGAAAATCCGTGGCTGGGGCGTCACGACGCCTTACCCAGAATGCAACCTCCCGCGCTTCCAGATAAAAGGGACGCAGTCAGCCGCCGTCTCACGGCTCGCTTTCCCCACTGACCGGTGTGTGACTCGTATTTTGGAAGAGTCTCATTCAAGCGATTAGAGGAAGAGTGGCAGGGAGCCATGGGAACGACGGCCGGGAATGAGGGAGGGAGGGGGTGGGTGAAAGGGGTGCGTGTCGGGGGAGGAGAAGGGAAGGGAGGATGTGGGGGAGGAGTGGAAGAGTGGAGGGAGGAGGAACGTTAAGGAAAGGGAGGGTAGAGAGAGAGAGAGATGGAGGGGAGGACGGGGGGAAACCGAGGGGGGGAGGTTAGGGGGGGGACAGTGAGTGAATGGATGAATAAATGGGAGGGGAATGAGATGTATAAAAGGAGAACGGGAGAGGATCGTCAGGGCCGGCCTCTCGCCTCAATGGCTCTCCTTCATCCCCGAATAAATATTTGCTCCGGTCGGTTCAAGCGATTGAGTTCCCTTTGCACCGTCTCTGTCATCGCTCATTTGCATCGAGACATATGGGAAGGCGAAAGTTTCTACTGACAGCTTCAAATATCTTTGCGGCGAGCAAGTTAACCGCCGCTCGGAGAAATAATCGTGGCCGCTGTTACTCGGCGGCTCCGACGAATGGTGAACCACATGAAACACGGGATTCTTAGTGAAGTAATGACTGAGGTGACGTCTGAGTCCTGCGACTCGGGAAGAGAGATTTCATTTACCTAGTATCATCAACCATATCTATCTGAACAGGTCATTTGACATTTTTGCCATTCAATTCAAGAGGCACCTATCGTGAGTTCAGACACTCCTCATTTCGTAAGGCTAATAATTTTCTTTATTTAGGTGCTCGCGCGAATGACTAAGAACGCATAATAATCAATAAACGGGGATTCTTGGCGAGTCGTTTTACATATGAAGAAACACGCACAAGAAAATGGAAAGTTTATAGAGCTCCAAATAATCCCTTTCTCCCATATTAAAATGTCTACTCTACTTCTTCAATGCTCTATTACATCACTCAAACACTCCAATATATCCATCCTTCACCATTAATGTTTCAATTTTATTTAACCAAAAAACAATCATACTTCTAGTCTTGAAATTACAGATGATGCATTTATCAGTAATTAATGGTATTTCACCAATAAATTCCAGTCCTAAATTTTTATTTCGTTCAAAATTATAATTTAATCCATTAATGAACATTTTAAAACACATCACATACAGATACTTTAAAAAAACTGAAGGACTGGCCACAAAAGTTATTTAAATAGAGTCACCCACTGACATCTACCAAAATACAGGAATTTCACAGAATGAAAAGCATCCGTCTTTATTAATATTAGCGAATAGCGTCAATGAAAGTAGTAAATTTTACTTTTAAATACTTTCTTCATTCCAACTACAAACTGAAATCATTTTATAATGGCAGGATTCAATTGATATTGAATGAATTTAGGTTTAGAGAGTTCCAAGGTTTAGTAAAACTTGGAGCTCTCATCTTGAGCATTTGCCCAGCAGCAAGTACTAAGAGACAAGAGAATATGACTGATTTAATTGGAGAGGGGAGTCAATTATCTCGTGGTTCAAGCTTAAGTCCAATGGGTTATCGCACAACCAATAGGATTTCGGGAACGGGGGAAGAGATATTTTCCCTCTTACTACCCATTGTTCCTCAAATAAGTCTCGCACCGAGAATAGCCACAGAGTCTGGGTGTAGCCGATGGCACCCAAAAACTACACCCCCACGTTTGAAGCCTCGTTAGCACGGAAGACGACTACTACTTTTACTTCTGTGGGCACCCCGCCTCTAGGTTATTGAATAATATAATAGTTGTTTCATGAATTACTTTTACATTTATTAACACACATCTGCCTTATCCGCTGTCCATACCATCAGAAAATAAATTTTTCTCAAAGTGTGAGACAGATTCTTATTTGGACTGAGATAATTTGATTACCTATTGGCAACTGGATCATAAAGTGCGCAGCGTACAACTGAAACCAAGCTTCGTAAATTTGAAGAAACCTCGCCAGGACACGAATATTTTTCGCTAAGGTTTTCTCAAATCCGTCGAGCTAAACTAAGTGAATTTTACAATTAACAACCAGTCATGAATTATCTAGTCAGCCATAATATAATCACCATTAAATTTCAAAGATAATTTTATACCTCAGAAGTATGTAAGGCATGTTAATCAGTGAACTCAGCTGGATTGTAAATTTTCCAGCAAGATCTAAGTTCAAGCTTATACTCTGTGATTTATAATCTGTTGAGTTACCCTTTCATGTTCGAAGTACTCAACATCCTAAACCACATCAAGACGTTCAGAGGGAAGCTACAATTAATTAAAGAACTGAGTAAAAAGGACAAAGCTTTTCACACTGGCATTTCGTCGGAACTTTGTTCACCCAATTGGGTACCCGCCAAGTTGAAAGTTGTGAGGGTTGGCAGGAGATTGTCGAGGCTCCACAATACTTTTCTGACGTACGTACGGAAGCCTTAAAAGGTTTAAAAAATGATTTGTATCAGCCCATGTATATTATGATTAGTTCATATGTTATAACCCAATTGATTCGTATTAATAATTATTAAATTACCTCGAAGTCATGAAGTATGAAGTCAGTTCAACGAAAAATTAAAAAAAATCGAGTAGAAATAATTATTTAGAGCAGGGAAAATTAATTTTAAAAATTTTTCATCAAATTTTCAACTAGGTACCTCCAGGGCAATTCTTTAGTGCATTGCCTGACCATCATTTTTTCTGTTTCAAAATATTACTGTCAAAACCGATTGGTAGACTTAATTAACACGAAATACATTCTTTGTTTACCAAATTAAAACTCTGATAGACCTACACTACCGTAAGAAAAGAGAATAAAATATCCCACTGCCTTCTTAATGAGACAATGGCATTAAGTTAAATATTATCCAATGTCAGAAGAATCAACAATAACTAAAACTCAAACCCACAGTCAGCCGTCAGTCATTCAAAGATCTCAGTATTGGCCTCCTCTTAGCAGTCCCTTCCATTCTCTGCCTCTCTCTGCTACCCTCTCGATCCCTTCAACTTTCCATATTTTCTTCTTCCAATACCAACTTTAACCCTTACCTCACCCTGTTACTCTTCCCATAGGGTGCTCCTCAGTAAAAGTTCATGTCTCAAAATATATTTTATGTATTCATTACCTCCATCTAATTTTCGGTGTTTTACGTTCCTCCTTCGCATACTCCTCTCAGCATTTCCTCATAATTTGCTCCATTGATCTTTATTGTTCTTGGGATTAGCATCACGTTTCCATTGATGTTAATTATATAAACAGTATTCAGAGAGGCGATAACATCTGCACACAATAGCCTCTAGACAACGCGAAGTATGTAACTAACGAAACTGCGTCATTAAAACTGAGGCTATTTCGATTTACGAAATGTGTTTAAAAAATATGCTTCTTCCAGTTAATAGCGTTTACCAGAATATATTATATAGTATACACTTGGTAGTTTGTTGTTATTAATTGCTGACAGATTAAAAATTACTCCTATTGCCTATTTAAAATTGTTATCCAAGACTTTTTTGAAATCCCTTTCCGTGATATTTCCATCACTTTGATGGAACAAACTTTAGCAGCATCCCCAGGACACAAGGTATTCTATTTATGAGTCTATGATAAAAATATTTTTTTGGATTAGGCATGCACAATTTATCGTACAATCAAATACAATCTCTTCGATGACAATACTGGATTAAAGGGCAGAGAGAAGAGAGGGACCTGAATCAGATTCTGCGTCATCCGGAGGACCAACAGCAGGAGGTTCAACTACCGGCTCTAATTCGGGGTAGGGCCCCACGAGAACCCCGCCGCTCCCACCCTAATGGGTTGGTCACCCGCGTGTGATGAATCCTGGCGCTCTTTCATAGAAAGGCTACGGCTTCCGCAGGAAAGTCGTTAGTCATCGCTTCGTCACAGTAAATTAGAATTTCATGGTGATTGGACGGCTTCCCATGCAGTCATGCAACGTTAAATTAGACCAGTCGCGAAAGGCGACTCTTGTGACATGACCCAACCGTTCGCGAATGTCGGCTGAGAGCCTTCAATCAGGGAAAATTTGCACGCACTACTTCCCGGCGTCGCAAATGAGTGCCTCGGGGAGGAGGGAGCGGCAATTCGCACCTCGCGGAAGAGATTGGATCGGAGGGACTTCGGGAGGAAATCAGCCACCGGACCTGCCATTTATGGGTAGTACTAATTCTGTCATTCATTTCCATCAATGCGCAACGTCAATTTCTTCCTTGAACTTGAAAAAAATGGAATTTTTTTCTATAAAGGAGGTTGGCACCTGTGTAATTAGATAACCCCCGCGTCCACCAAAAAAAATGACGCGTTATTATTATTACATAAACCTCGTTGCAATTAGGCATTTGTCCTGGTCTGATCAATGGTCACTCTTACATCCACACAAACACACATGAAGAACAGATATGAGACAAAATACTATTATATAAAATGACACTTAGAGATTACCAGCCGCATCTTTACCATCACCCATGGGCTAGATTCACACCATACGCGTACATACGTACACGTACTGTGCACCGTCCATCGCCACACTCCGTCTATAATCATGCACTCTAAATTTACAGATGGAGAGTAAAAAGTTAATATGCTTGCATTTGTACATGTCCACGGCTCGGTATATCTCTGAATATTCCTATCATATGATATTCCATCAATTCGCTAATTAATTAAATATTATGTGCTAGTAGAAAATTGAGGTTTTGACAGTGAACGCTATCTTATTGTATCCTGTGGCCATTGTTCAGTAATCCAAAAGTAATCAAGAATTTAGGAAAACGAGGAAGGAAGAGTTTTCATGGGCTAGTTTTTTTTAATTTGTAAGGGAGAAATTTGGTCAGACGACGGTCAGAAGGTCAATACTGACACCCATCCCAACTGAGAGGAAATCAGCAGTGTTTGCGGACTATAGGACTGCAAGTTTGACTTCACACGCGGCAAAGGTAAAACATATGATCATCAACAAAAAAATGGAGAGGAGGGCAAATAAAAGGCATAGATCAGTTTGAGTTTAGAAAGAGGGAGGAGCACGCATAATGCCAAAGCAGTAATGAGGTCACTAGGAGTAAGGAATGTATACGCAAAAAATGGCAATCAAGGCACGTAAAGGGGTTACGGCTGGATTGGGTGGAAAACTTATGAAATCAAATGTGAGGATGACCAAACGGTAGTTAACCAGTTAACAAAATTATTAAACTCATTACTTTGATCACTGCAAAACCAATGTGTTAAGTATGGAATGTGAATTACGATAAAAGTGAGAAAGTGAAGGAAATGAGATTATCAAGAAAAAGTAAAGCTAAGAAAAACATTGAAATTGAGTGACATAAACTAGAAGAGCTAACATATTTATAAGGTGTAATGGAGGAAGGCAGGCCATTATAGGGAGTAGTAGGGACAGGATATATACAGGGAGTAAGCGTATATATTATAGGCAGGAATAGTAGGGACATTAAAGTAAGATTCCGTCAGGTAAGAAAACATTGACGCAGAGGGGGGATTGTATGACAAACGCCTTAAGAAATGAAAAAAGAAAAAGACTTGTGTAAACTTTAATATAGATTGTCGTCTTTTGCGACTCAGAAATTTGTTCGTTGAGGCAAGAGGATACGCTTCGGAATGGAGTTTTTGACACATGAAACCTAACGATGAAGTTCTAGGCATGGTGGTAAAAAGAGACGGCTGTTGGGAGAAATTTGAAGAAGGCAGGACAAGTGGGTGCAGGAAATACTGAAATGTAATGTTTGTAGACGGTAATAGAGGAATGGTGGAGCTAAGAGGTAGAGGGAGGAACAGGGTAGATATTTTGGATGAAGTTAAGAGGCAGAAGGCATGCAGTGTGATTTATTGCAATATGTAGAGTGTAATATCGGGTCTAAGGATATTTTGTTTCATGCTAGTTAGGGCTTACGACTACAGTTTGTGTGTGTGTGTGTCTAGATAGATAGTTCTTGGTTAGGGGTTTGATTTGGTCTCCTTCCATAGTAAAATGTATGATTCACATATACGGACGCACATATTTGAAATAATATCTCAATCATGATGTATTTTCGTCCCTTTGCTTCCACATTTATATCATATAAAAACGCAAAGCATTTTCACAAAAGACCACGATAGAACTAAAAGGGTTGAATCAGACACGAAAAAGAGAAGGACTCAACCTCTTTCCCAACAAGAGGTCAAGTCCTCAATCTATCTTAATTGAATACCTAACAGCCTGCGTTAGAACTAGCGTAGTGCACTCCGTGAGTGATGGCAAAGTGTCAAATACACGAGCGAAATATAGTTCCACCTTAGGGGCTTGGCTTTATTTTAGCGGATAACAGTGACTGGGTTTCTAAAGTTCTCTGAGATTTATAAGCATTTTAAGCAGGACACTATGCAGACAAAAATCTGTTTCACGAAAACAAAACATTCGTGCTGGTGGTGTAACCTGAATCTTAAGCTTTCAGTTTAGCCGGCTATCGCGTTACTCTCCAAGCCAATTGGGCGGAGATCATATTTTTAGTTGCACAGGTTACTAAGGCGGCGTAGGCGGCGTAAATCGAGTGGGTAGAGCGAGCGATCTGGATTCAATTCCTGGGAAAAAAATGAACAAATTCATATCAAAATCCCAGTGGCACGATTTTCTTAATGTTAGAACATGCAGCTGAATGGTGACACAGAGAAATGAAATGTCCCTCCCAAACTTCGAATGGGTGAATTTCTACACCTTAGGGCTAACTAGCAATTAACCTCAAACCAACCATAAAAACTTAACCTCCTGGTTTATTAATTCAGAAGGATGGACAAGTTAGCAAGAACATTGGAGTTCACGGGAGAGTCCGTCAGTTAAAGCTTAAAAATGAGATGTTTATCGTATAATCGTATATCGTTTATAAATATAATCGCATATCGTTTTATCAATAGTACCGAAACTTATGTTAATTTAATCAAATCATCACTTCTCTTCTTCTTTCTCTGTGGTTCGCATCTTGAGCGAGATCTCATAACAGGCTGAAGATGAATGTACAGCACATAATTGGCACTTCACGTAAACATTTTTTTCATTTTTCACAACTCTCTTTTTCATATTCGAGGGTAAAATAGGTATTATTTTACATTGGCATATATCCAATATATGCGCAAATCTACCATTCCGTTGATGGGTTGGATTCCTAACAGGTATCCTAATTCGCGGAATAGTTTGCGCAACCTAGGGAGATAGTATGGGTAGATACATGTTGGTTTTAATGAAGTTGTTTGGCTGTGTAAAATGTATTATAATTTTCCTAATTTTAATGCATTCATAATAACTATATTTCACGATGATGGTACATTATTTGGAAATATGCATCATCATAGAATCATCGAGTTAATTTTTTTCCCTAATTTTTTTTAATTAAAGAAAGTTGCGATTCTGAATATCGACTTAGTTGACGTTGACGAGTGATTCTAAGAAACTGTGGGGAATGCCGCAAAAGTAAAATTTAACGGAGTCATCCGCTAATTCACATTACAATACAACAATTACAAAGTGTAAACATCATTCGTCTTAATTCAACATGTATAGGATTGGAAGGAGAGCAATTAACAGAATAAGGACACAATGACGTTTTTTCTAAACAAATCTGGCGGCTACCTCGGACAGAGTACGTGAATATATCCTTACGAATGTTTTTTCACATTTCTGAAGAACACACTATTTGAAATTAAATTTTCAATTGAATTTTAAAAATACACCAAGCGATCCAAACTGATTTATAGAGACATATTGCTGCCATTGCAATCATGCGAAGATGCGTGGCTACAATTTCTTTCATCAGCATCAAGTTGCCCGCGCTGACAGCCGCTATTTTTATTCTGTCCAAATATTTCCCAAAGAAAATTGACTCGAGCTTCATCTTGGAGTGATGCTCCAGTGGAAAAGCAAGCAAATTACTTATCTCACGTTTACATTGGCTTTTCTAATTCTTCTTCGCTATGGAAAAGGGCATCTTATACTTCTTCTCGACACCTTTAACGCGTCCCGTGACATTTTTCGCCCTGGTCCGCTATTCCCTCAGTCTGGCTCTGGCTGGTTTTCTTTTGTCATTACGAAAACCTTTTGGGAAAATAATACCCCCTGCCAGTCTGGTTACTCTATCTCCTGAAAATGTATTTTCCACGTGAAGGGTGAGGCTTTATTCCCTCACGTCTTTTGTTTTCTTTAATAAGGCAAACATCCATAACGCGGTGAACTCATCTCCGGCACCGTGTTGACATAGTTGTCGCCAGGGGGAATGACGCCTCCTCGGGTCCCGCGCCATGCGCTTATCGCTGTCGCCTCGCTGAGGAGAAAAAGTCTCAGTCGATTCCCTCCTTGTTATCCCTACACTCGTGAAATTTTGTTTCAATTGAGGCGACCCTTTATTCCTCTCCGTTCGCTCGGATTCATCCCCATATTCCTTTGCAGTCCTCCGCGCAAGCTGTCGCGACACTTCCCCTGCACATCCTAGCGTCGCGTTTGGCTATTGATTACAGCGCAGACTTTCGTTCCCAATTAGTTTACTACGGGAACGAACCAGATTAAATAAATGCACCATTAATAAATCGAAACATTTTCCTCGCCAATTAATCTAGTAGGCTACGGAAAAGAGATGTGCCCTGAATCCTGTTTCAACCGAACAATTATGGGCGTGTTTTGAGTGAGAATTCCGAAAAATCTATTCTTGGAAAAGGGAACTGAATTGCTCTTTTTGCATTTACGGCTCATATCTCGGGTGAAAAATACTAAAAAGTTTAATATTTGACACGGGAAAATATTTGAATGTTTTTGTCATTTTTATTGCTCAATCATAGACATATTTGTGTTTCGGACTCGCTCGACTACCCAGGCCGATTTTAAATTGGAAAAGGAATTGAATGAAATGGAGGTCACATATAGTATAACAGCGACGGAATTTATTCTGGTGCATGCACTGGAATCAGCTATTGAAAGTATAAATGTTATCACAGTTCTATATACAACATTAATCAAGGGCAAGAAAAATTTTGAAAACGCAGCTGTCTATTTTCTCCTTCTAATCCAACGTATTTTATGAAAAAATAGGAAAAGTGAAGTGGTTTGATTATTAAAAGTCAAAAAATATTCAATTTATTAGTCGCTATAATGGTGATTTGTTATCTTCTTTGATAAAATTAAAAAAAATTGCATTAAAATCTTTTAACCGGGCCATTTTATTAAATTTAAATGAATTTAAAAACAAACCACGTCTCATCAATTTTTCGAATAACGTTAATTGCGCATGACAATAATTTTAAAAAATCACATCGTGTGTCTGCAACACTTTAAGCGACAACTCTTAAAGCTGTGACAGTTTTCAATAAAATCATTTTCCTGTCAAGTATCATTTTAAAATTATATTATGATTGTTACTCTTTAAAGTCTAATATTTTTGAACATCGATCGTGTCTAATAATTTTTACGAATTTCGTGAAAAAGATAGAAATTCGGGTCAGAAAAAATACCGCTTGTCCACCGCGATACCGTGAAAGCCCAATATTTTCAAGCGGTTCTCTCCTATGAATACTCATAAATGATTTTTTAAAATTCAAATCACCTCACGTTCCCCATCTCGACTCTCTATCCGCTATCCACACCTGTGTACGTGTAGACTGAGGTGTGTCCGGATAGATTGTGTATCCCTAAAGTCAACCTATCCCTATCTTCTGAAAAATAAAAAATAATCATTAATTTTGCTAGGTGTACTCTGGCAAAATCCTTTTCAAAATCTAAGAAACATTCAAATACATCCTGGTTTTATTATCATTACTTCTAGTGACCTCATTACTGCTATGGCATCATGCGTACGCCTCCCCTTTCTAAACTCTATGCCCCAAATCTTTCCGGGTCTTCAGGATCAGCTGCGCGCAGACGAACGAATGGACAGGCGGACAAACTGAAAAAAAACACATTTTGCAATTCTTCAATACTACTTCGCTCCTATCATGTATGTTATAAGTATTACACTAACACAAGGTTTGTATAAAAATTATCGGCAACAATTTTTTCCAAACGTGTGCGTGAAGTGCTGAATTCAGACCGTCGGTTAAGTATGCGCATGATGGCAGATCGTATTGGTATTGATGAGGTGATAGTACAAACCACTATTACTGAAAATTTGGCGATTCGAAAGATCTGGGCTAAATTCGTCCCGAAGGTCTCGGTGGACAACCAAGAACAGAGTCAGAAAGTGTCTGATTGCGAAAACCTTCTGTAACGGCATCGTGACGATTCCCCAACCCCCTTACAGTCCCGACTTGGTACCAGCAGACTATTACCTACTCCCAAAAATGAAATACTCCCTCATAGAACGCCACCATGGGACCCGAATTGCCTTGAACGCGTACCCGTAAGGACCTTCCGGAAGTCGCCAACCAGGGAGCCTTCGAGTCATGGAAAAACCGCTGCTAAAAGTGTGTCGACGCTCAAGGGATGTACTTTGAAGAATTTTGAGGCATTGTAACAATATTCGATATAAATATAGTTTTTCGAAAGATTTCCCGATACTTTCTATACAAACCATGCACATATAGATATACTCGTACACCAACAAAATAGTTCTCCTGAGGTTTGATATCTCTTTCGTCTGAAATCAATATATGATTGGTATCATTTTTTTGCCCCTTGATCTTGCTCGTGGAAACTTTCCCAACCATTAAATCCCGAGCAAAGTCATTGTGTCTCAAAGGGTGTCCAGTCCATCTGTCATTTCTTTTCCACATAGCTCCTCTTTGTGGCCTTTTCCTCTCCCACCCCTCCTAATACTTTTTCTCACTTCATCTGCCCATTTGATCTTTAGGGAGCACTATGGGAGTAATAAAATGGCGGAAATGAGAAAATTTGAAGTGACTCCTTGCCGGGCACAGTCGTGACCAGCTAGGGGAGGGGGAAGGGGGCCCGTAGTGCCCGTCGTCGCGTAAGTTTTCATAGCGTGCGCGTAACCCTCCTCCGCCGCCGCCACCCATTAAAAAGGCGCTCCCATTAAAACTCGGGCCATCTACATCATTAATAATTTCTCGACACGTCACTTAAGTTTCTTCGGATCAAAGCGTGAGGAAATGGTGAATATGCAGCGACTGAAAATTGGATGCTCATTTCGGTCCCGTGTAAACGATTTTTTAAGTAAATGTTCACATCGCTAATGAACAACATAGCGCTAATATCCGAAACATTGCCATAACTTTCCGGAAATGGTAAACAGCCATATTACGGTATTTTGTCACGGATTATTTAACTGAAAGAGGCCTTTCATTATGGTTTGGTTACGAGGCCGAAGATGTAACCTCCATGAAGCATTTAAGATGAAATCTACCCAGGAAATTGCGAAAAGCTGATTTTACGATAATTGAGAATTTGATTTTGCAATGAAAATTAAAATATAGTTCAAGAATGGATTAATAGACTATCCCATTCAATATATGCCTATGATCTTACTTCAACCACTATTTTTCTGAGTTGCACAAAACCACCCTCCAAACCAAAGTTTCAATGAGTCGTTTCTTTACATCCTTATTCAAGATTCCTGTCATAAACGTCCTCTTCTTGGAAAGACTTCTTTTGCTTAACGGAAAATTTTTCGTCACCATTACTTTGACCATCTTGGTCCATCTTTGATTTGCTTAAATTAATTTTCATCTCATAATAATTACACTAACTTTGATGTGTTCAGAAATGATTTGGTTTTGGCTGACTGGCTAAATACAGGGTGCGGCAACATAACTTCCTTTTTTAAAGGGGGCTTTGCTTTATGAAAAAGCAGGTTGTGTTGCCATACTCTGTAGTAATTGATCATCTATAAAGCTAAATAATTTCATGAATTACTCACGTTAAATCATATAGTCACTAGCAACTAACTCTGATGGGACAAAGATCTCAATCCAAATTCCACCCTCATAAACACTAAGTTTTAGCTCATAAAAAGTAATCCTTTCACAAATTTCAAGACACTGCGGGAGATGCCGCAACATTAACTCTTAACGGAGTCATCCGCTAACATGCATTTTAATGCAATCATTTCAGAGTGTAAAAATCATTCCGGTCAAGGCGAATGATTTTTACACTCCAAAATTATTGCATTGTAATCCTTCCACGTTTTCCAAAACCCTTACAAAGTTCCGCGGGAATGCTCTCTCTCCCCACAGCCTTATTTGATTTAATTTCCTTTTATTAATAATTTTCTAATATCATTCATGATCGTGTGCACAGATTTTACCTTCTAACTCCTAATAGTGCTTTCGCTTTCCGCTTTCGATTCAGTCGGTAATAGTCTAATCGCCTCATACGTTCTCCCAAAGAAAACACCATTCAGGATTAACTTTCTGAAAATTCTGAATTCTCCTCAATGAATGGTAGCAAATAATATAATAATCCATGAAGTTCTTATCCAGTATCTGAATTAATATTTCCATTTTTCTGGATAAGACGAAAATCCCTCCCCGTCTTTTTTTTGGTCTCTTAAAACACGTAAGTATGCACTACTTAAAATCCTGGATTACGTGCACATATGCAAGGATGTACAATTAATTACACTACATTACCTTTATTTCCAATTACACTATTTACAGTAATACAGTACCTGTAAATGTTTTTCTAACAATGACCTTTTTATGTAGTATGACTTCAAAAACTGCAAACCAATTATGTTTAAACTAACTGGATGGAAAATACATTAAAACATTTTTAATTTTCCGTAAAAAGAAAGTAAAAATTTTTATTTTTATTTCCTCATGCAGTGAATAGGATAAAATTAGATAAAAATCTATACCCGGAGAAGAGAATGATAGATAATCGAGATGTATGCCGCATATTATCTGTAGGATATGATAAAGCATTCTTTACTTGAAAAAATCTACCTCGGGATTGCAATGAAAATGAACGTTTTGAGGTCCCCTGAACATGTTTTGGCGATACTGTTAATGATATGAACCTATATCCATATTTGCAGCACAATATCTCGATCGACCATCAATAAGAGGATGGAGAGGTAGGAAAATTATTCCTTAGGGGATGATCAGTTTGGGTTCAGAAAGGCAAAAGATGTGAGTGATCAATAGCAGTAACGAGGTCACTGATCCAGAGGAACATAGAATACAATAAGGAAACGTAAAAAAATACTACTGTTAAAATCACGTCAAAGGCAACCATAATCTCGCTCCTTGCAGTATTTAAATCTCTAAAAAGGTCTTCATTTTTATTGATGCTTTCCTGCCTGTCTTGCAACAAGCATTAATCGGAATTATGAGAGGCGATGGCACGCCTGCTCAGCGACATCCTTAATTATGAACCTTGATCACAAAAATCTATACAATCGACTTCGGTTAATCCCCCCCTCTGTTGTACCTTGTGACCAGCAGAAGAACGATATGTATACTATCTTTAAATTACATAATAATAATAATGCTTAATCCTATTTCTACATTTTATCTTGCATAAAATTCACTTCAGTCCTCATAGTGTTAGCGTATCTCTAACCATTGCTCATTTTTACTGTCATTAAGCAATGTAATAAATATGGACATATAACGGCGCCTTAAGTGAAAATTTTATCGTGATTCTAAAGGGTGATGTCAAGCTTACTAGAAGATGTCTTTTATTTGTCCCTTAATCATTAAAATCCATTCAGCTGTGTTAGATCTACACCCCCTTAAAATTCATCATGACATATTAAATATATAGATAGGTATGGGAAATTAATTTCTAATCTCCGGTTTCAGAAAATAATTAAGAAGCTTTAAAATTTGACAATAATATCTGTAAATAGATACTGAAAAAGGGGCTTCTCAACTAGCGATAGCGACTCTGGATTTACACAACAGGCTGAACGACTCCATAAGAACATGTGGCAAGGGATGAGCGACAGCGTTGAAAATATTGGCAAATAAGTCTGTTTGGGTCTGTGGCAGGGTGTGAATACACAGAATAATTTTACCCGAACATGACCCTACCGCGGTCGAACAATCTTATTATGATCCTCTTTCGTTCGTGGAAAAAATGACATCTTAAATCTATCTGTTCTACACTTAATCTCGCTAATTTTATTAGCATGATCTCTCTTGCCATACTACGATGGTGTTAACAATATATTTTCAACATCACTGCTAAAGAGACCTTCCAATTTATGCAAGAGCTTCAATCTGTAATTTAACCTTCGCTCCATAGAGTGATTCCCAGCCTAGCTGCTCTAATACTAGTATTTTGCATTCGCTACTAAGTTTATCAGAACAACGTTTTACAAATCTAGCTCCTCTACGCTGCACGCGATCCAATATGGCAATTAATCCAACTTCGTGAGGATCCCATATACTTGCAGCATACTATATTCTAAATGAGGCTGAACCAACGACAGATAACATTTCTCTTTGACCTTTTCATCACATTTACCCAGTACTCTTCTAATAAATCCTAATTTTTTTGTTAGCTTGTCCACATATTCCCAGTATAAGTTTCACCCAGGAGATATCGTGAGTGATGGTAACCTAGGTATTTAATTGAGTCTACACATTCCAATTCGGTGTTCCCAATGCAGTAGACGTTCGGGTGGGTATTGCTCTTTTTCCAAAAATGTATCAATACGCACTTTTTTAAGTTTAAATCTATTTGCCAAGTGTCGCACCTGCGTTGTATAGCTTTAAGGTCATCTGACAATGCTGCTCTGTCCTCAGGATCACGGATATCACGGTAAACCACTGCATCGTTGACAAATAAACGTATCTTACTAGTAACTACGGAGTCAAAGTCGTTAACGTAAAGCAGGAATAAAAGATGTCCAATGACACTTCCCTGGGGAAAACCTGAAGTAACTTATACTGACTTTGTGCCAACTCCATCTAGGAATACTCCTTGAACCCAACCGTTCAAAAAGTCTTTAATCCAAACCCGGGTATTTTTATCTATGCCATGTGCTTCTAGTTTTACGAGTAGTTTACTATGAGGTACATTGTCGAAGGTTTTCTTAAAATCTAGAAAAATCGCGTCCACTGCAACATTGCTCTCTCCCGAAATAAGAATAATATGAACAAAAAGCGCAACTTGTGTCTTGCAGGATCTACCTTTTCGGAAACCGAGCTGATTTTTCATTAATAACTTCTGATTATCGAGGTGTCTCACGATCGAACTAGCAAATATACTCGTATATTCCATAACCTTGCACGAAATGGATGTGTGGGAAATAGGTCTCTTATTACTCGGTTCCTCCTTGTCTCTGTTTTTAAATATTGGTGTTACGTTAGCCGTTTTCCAATCTCTGGGAACCTTGTGATCTACCAGCGACCTCTAAAAATATTATTTCTAGATACAAAATTAGGAAAAAGGTTCATATTCCCATGAATGACAAAATAATATAATAATCTGGATTTCTATTCACTTTTAGCATGAATCATAAGAACTAAGAAGAGATGTAATAATTTAAGTGCCTATTATTATTATCATTATCACTAGTATACCCGGTTAAGTTATTTTGTCGATGAACCCTGAAATTATACACTAATTTAGTTCCAAGCGCTGAATACTTGTAATGCACAAAATATCCTTATACCCCATACCGCATGTCACAATAACTCATTCTTCAACGCTACATACTTTCTATTCCCCTAATTCCATCCAAAATACTAATTATTTTTCTTCCTCTACCTCACATTCCCAGCAGTCTCCCATTAACATCATGATCATCACTCTGGCTCTCAGTAACTCCTATTACACCTGTCCTGTCATCTTCGAATTTCTCCCAACAGCCACCCCTCTTCCCAATCATGCCTATAACTTCACCGATGGTTTTTATTCCGTCTATTTAATTTTCTTCATTTTCTCCACAACGACATCCGAAAAATCTGCAATCTACGTTTATCCTCCGGCCTCAATGACCACGTTTCAAAGTCATGTAAAACCACACTCCATATTAAAGTTTTCGACAGTCTTTTCTTTACATCTTTGCGTAAGTTATCTGTCATTCAATTCCCGCCTCTTTGTAATAACTTCCTTACCTAAGAAAATTAATGTCCTTACTACTTTGCCCGACTACTCTAAAACACTTCTTAAATAGCTGAAATATTCCACCTGTTCCGGTCCTCCCACTGAATTATTTATTTTTACCTTCCCACTACTTGAGAGCCGTATTACTTGCGTTTTCTTATGATTTACTCCCATCCCTTACCTATTGCACTGATCCTGGTATCTATATGAGAATAACTGGTAGTATTACGTTAATTGGATTGAGGATAATAGTTTCATAGGTGAATGTGTGCGGCCCTAAATCTATAAATTTGGATCACCATCTTGAGGAAAATGACACTAGCGGGTAAGTTTAATGTATAAATCTCACGCGAGTATTCAAGGAGACGTCGGACAGTGAGTTGCAAGTAACTTCCACGAAACTAGATGTCCATTCCTGTAATAATTAATCGTTTACCTTTTTGAAGACCCCAACAACAATATACACTATAAAACCTTATGAATTCTTAAGCTTTCATTTCATTTTCAATATATCGGTGTTAAATTCTCCGCTCTGAAATTGTTGCATTGTAATGCTACACGTAGCGGATGACTCCGTTAAAAGTCACTGTTGCGGCATCTCCCGCAGTTTCTTGAAAGTTCCTCCACCGTCTTATTATTTGTTTTATAAGAAAGCTCTTTTATGAATTCAAATCTATTCAAAACCCATTTACATTGAGGCAAGATGAAAGATTATTTTAAGAAGCACCTTGCTTAAAAACAATTGTTAATCCATTGAAAGCCTAGACAGGAAGCCTTCGACGTGTCAATTTATTAATCAGCCATTTTCCTTTACCGACTTCGCTCTGGAAATAGGAGATTTCTAAAGACCTGGAAGTCAAAATGTCTGGGACGCAGTGGTTCCATGAAGACGCTCGAGAAACATACTCCTATAATTATTTCATCTAACTAGAGAAACGTTTTACTATAAGGAAACAGAAAGATTTCAGAAGACGGGACGATGAATTCAAAATGAAGGGGGTAGAAGCCGACGCTACAAAGTCTTGAAATACGCCCTTTGTCTTAGAGTGAATTGACCATGTATTTGCAGTCGGATATAGAACAAAGTACTGTTTTCTATATCGAACTCTCACATAGATTCTTAAGCACTAGAAATTTAAAATAACATCAAAATTAAGACAGATGTGTTTATGATATATGCAGGGACGATCATGGAAAAATGTGATTTCGGGGTCGAAAGTTCGGAATCCTGAAGAATAAATAACATTGGTAAATGCAAAATAATATGAGTAACATTATTTTTTTTAATATAAATCTCAAAAAAGCTTAGTACTTAAAATGCATATCTATTATAATGTTCAAAGCTATTGGATGTTTGGGAGCAATAAAAATTGGGAGTCTAAGATAAGTACCAAGTGCTTCTGTACCGAAAACCGCCACTGAAATGGTGATGTTGGAAAAAACTATTTTAGTGTCGCTATTGCGATGTGACCAAAGTGAATGGGAGAACAAAGAAGTCTGAAGGAAACTGAAATCAAGAAGGGATAACCATATCGAAAACATTTTGAGAAGCGATGGCTATGACGAAGAGAATCGCCGAGAGAAAAGTGAAACGGGAAGCAGAACTAGAGGAAGGTCCAGATAAATAATACAAATAATTGTCAGGCGTGCCGCGAAAGAAAAGAAACATGTGGGCAACAAGAGGAGAGCGAATAGAAGAATCGAGATGAGAGACGCATCAAAACCTATCTCAGGATTGATGACCGTTGGTGATGATGATTGTGACGAGAAAGAGCCAACAGAGAGAACAAAACTGAGAACGTTTACCATTTCAACGAAAATGTTTTGCCTGGCAATCAGGTGAAAATAGGTTAATTAGTTTTCTCTTAATTGGGTGAGTTTCGCAGATATCTCGTCGGCTGTTACCAAAAAGCAACTGGAAGACAGACGGATGAACGGAATTGGCGAAAGTGATAGACGGCCCGAGATAATTGAGTGCGCGCGTCTGCCTGACAGTGAGTCACCCCGCAATGTTAGAGTGGATGAGCGCTGGGGCCAAGCGAGCATTCGCCCAAAGCCCCGCCGCGCCGCCCGCCTCGAGTTCTCGGCGGAGGGAGGGGGCGGGCTCCGTGCACGCGAGGGGGACGGTGCGGCGTGGAAGGAATGCCCTTCCGCACGAGACGACGGACCCCTGCCCCGTCCCCCAAGGCGCCTCTAACCTGCACGATAGCACTTGCACATCAATGAGCAGGAGAAAACAGATTCGAGCGAGATCCGGAAGAAATCCTGAAGGAGAATTGATTGATTCGACGATTTTTCTGCGCTGCGAGCACGCGCAGTGGTATGATTGGAGGCCATTCATTCTATCGATTATTCTGGGAATTCCGGCAATCCTGGCTGTTTCGAACTCAGGAAAGTGGTATTTATTGCGAAATCGGCCATCAGATAATCAAAGACATGCAAACAAAGAATGCGATGCAAGGGATCTTCATCATCGTTCATCTGCACACGGTTGAAAATTGGTTCGACCCATATTGAAATTAAGCCTATAAAACTAAAGGGGTTATTGTTTGCGATGGACAATTTTTTTTAGGTTTTATTCTGAAACGTCAGACGAATGGTGTTCCTCCTTAGTACTCTTTTCGACATTTAGATTCTCAATCTGGATTGCGTGGCCTTACTAAGATAACCGAAGGTGCGGAAATTAATAATAATGCTTATTAAGCTAACGGCAGTTGCTATTTCACTCATATACCTGCAAATTTCCCGACCAAAATCTATAATATAACTGAGGTGCTGCAATAAAATTTTATTTTGGTGTTTATTCTGCTCTTTACAACATCACTAACTTAGAGATTTAAGCCCATTAAAATATTAAGCTGTAGCAATGTCAGGGGGAATATAACTCTAAGAACGAAATGTATTATTCCTACGTTCAAAGATTCTCTGATTAAAATTTTTGTCTCCCCTACGCTCTCCAACTACGAATGAAAAGTGAATTGGCAAATGATAAAGACTGAAATAAGACTGATTTGTCACACATAAAATTAATCCAACCTTAAAATACAACCAAAACTCGCGATAATAACTGCTACGTCATGCATCAATCGTGAATACACAGAAATGAGGCACAGCTTTAAACGGTTAACAGAGATTTTAAACAATTGGAATTCGTGAATTTAAACGATAGAAATCAGTTTTAGGTTACGAAATTAGGC
The DNA here is from genome assembly GCA_037158775.1 of Hetaerina titia. NCBI lineage: Eukaryota > Metazoa > Arthropoda > Insecta > Odonata > Calopterygidae > Hetaerina > Hetaerina titia. Next base: position 26,888,723 of record CM073769.1, read on the forward strand.
AACGAAATCGCGTTGGCTCCAAATTAGGCGACAGGAGGTATTCTACGTAACCAAAATAATAATTAATTTTATGCTATTCAGCTAAATCCCATCTATTTTGCATTAACCGAATCGATTCAACCTCCAAGGTTGACTAAATAAATTTGCAGCTATAATACGAGATGAATCTACAGTAAAAAAAAACTTCTAACGTGGATGCCACACGCTTCCATGATTCGATTATTCAAGAAATCAGTCGATCAAAATTAAAAGGTTAAAAGCTATACTTCAGTCACATGGTATTGCATAACAAATTCGCGTCATTTTATCCATCCTTATTCCGCAGACGTTTTTGTGATGAACATGACCGTTTATAGGAAAGTATACTCGTACAAAGCTCAAGAAAAACAATTGTTGTAACACGTATTATGGGATTTAAGAACATTTTCTGTCCATTTGGTCAAGGCTTAGGAGTGCCGTATTGTCTGTACGGGACCAGGGTCCGGTGAAAATTTACCCAGTACTGCTGATAATAATGGTAAAAATAACCCGGTACTGCTGATAATGACGAGTTTGACGAGGACCGGAAAAATTAAAAGTTTACAAGTGATTAGGAAAATTTATTCATGTATATACAGTTTCACATACCCAGAACAGAGTGGTGCGCATAATTGTACCGCTTTAATCGAGAAAAGACAACCTTCTGCTTGCTTTATTGATTAAGAAATACCTCAAAATAATAATCATTCGGCTTTATTAGGGCAAGATTGAAATTGTGGCAGTCAGTTCTCTCATCTAACCCATCGTCAAATAAATTCAATGAAAATATAGTTAAATTTAATGCATAATACAAGAGCACCCGAAAAAAAACCACGAACTAGGATTTACCAATTGAAATGAAATACTACCAGATCCAAGTGGTGAAGAGTGGCCATTATAGATAGCTCGATTCTCTTTCGTAACTGAACGGAATGGATGGTCAATTTATGGCATCGACTGGTTGGAAACATTAATTCCTAAAGCTCTAACTCAAATTTCATACCGATAAACGAGGTCATAGTTCTTGTTCCTGAGATACTACATCCCATTACGTAGGTATTACTAGGAGAAAAAAAATAACCATAAACTTCTTCAAATGGTTTGCGTCAATATCTAGCTGTGTTCTGTCCATGAATATCATCAACAGAGCAGAGAAATAAACACTCTAATGGTCTACCAAGTAAACTTGACGTTTTAGTGGTTTTAGAAAAGTCGCTCAAAAATATCTCATGACATTTTAACGAGCAGACTGCTTGGTGTTTATTTCCGACATATGAGATTCAGACAGCTATGGAATTTGGGTCAGGATTGGTGACTCAACAGCAATATTTTCAGAACGGAGTTGGAAGTTTAAATTGCCTTAACCGTGGAACTATTAAGCAAATAATGCCCAGACATTTGAAAATTAAAATCAGTTAAACTAATGCGTTCAACAAATGTAATCCGCCGTATTTACAGATCGAATCATGGTTAAACCAAGCATAAATGCGAGGTTTTGAGTGATTTGAACTTCATTCCGGTTATCTTTCGTCGCTATCTAGTTTTAAGGCAGGTTATAAAAGTAAGGAATACTCGTATACGGGCCGGGGATCATTCGTGTGGTTAACGTGCTCGCCTCTTAACCCAAAGGTCGCGCATTCGAGTCCCACCCCGAGCATGGGTGTGGTGAATGAACTTCATTAGTTCGACCCCTTGGGAAGAAGAGGGAAAGCTTGGGAGAGTTTATCGGAGGAAAAGAAATACGTGGAACGTCGAAGGCCTCCCGGGAGCAAAATAAAAAAATACGGAGGACGAGGAAGATTGGAGAGACGCTATCAGGCCCCTACGCATACTCCGATAGGAAGGCGCCAGTCGATTCTCAGTTCGAAGTAAGACGACATCGATTGCAGTGCTCTCCACACGGCACCCAAATAGTTGCCATGGTCCTTAGCTACATGGACGTATGTTAAAGGGAAACGAGATAATCGCGGAGCACGGGGCCTTGGCATGGGAAGTCTTCGTGCAATATCCATTGAACCAATCCGACTCTTCACGTTTTAAAAAAACCGCAGTAATAAACCCGAAGGTTGGTTTGTTGGGAGAGGATAGGGCTCACCTCGTACTAAGTCCTAAGGTGAGTGGAATTCACATATTCAGGAAATGGGGAAGCTCCTTTCTCTTTGCCTTCTGCGGTTTGATTGTAACATCTGACACCCACAAAATCAAACAGATTGGGTAAATCCGAGACTATCCAGAGGCACCCGGATTAGAACCTGGGCCCTCCGGTAGTTAATCGACCTTGCCCTCCGCCTACTGGACCACGCCCTTTCTCGCACTAAAGGAAATGTGACATTTGCGAAGAAAATCTGGAAATAATTCTTCAGCAAATCAGACGGAGAGATGTGATACAACCGTGAAGGTGCGTCCAAGGAAACTCGAGTACCCAAGGACAATGTCATAAGTGTACTTGCGCTACGAGGCGAGATAACGATAAGCCCAGCACATCCTATGACGCAATATGCTGCTGTGACACAAGAATATGTGATATCATTTTCGTAACGACTATTGAGAAGATAACAACTTTATGGACATATAAATCACCGCAACGGAGCGCGAAGGTCAGTCCAGATGAACTGCAACTTCCACGAATTTCCCTTATAGAACTGTGGCGTGGTGGCATTAACTTCGGCAGCACATTCGTTCCCGTAAGTCGAAACGGCCTTTTTTGTAAACACATTAGTGAAATACTAAAATTGTGATTTACAATTCAAGCTCGTTTGCAGAGAAATAATCTGAAATTGTCTGAATTTAACTTGAAAAGTGAATTCAAACATTCAAAATATGCTGTCGGTTGCACACATCTTTGCCTACAAAATATTCCTTCCGTTCGTTCAGGGTGTTATTTTCTCCGTTTAAGATATGTAGGGCATTATGGGGATACCAACGGAGCAGAACGGACGGTGCGGAGTGGTTCTTGGTGACTGCGTACCTACGCATTGGCCGTGTATTCGAGTAACACGCCAAGGAGTCAACAGTCTGGACATCCCATCTGTCAGTGTGTGTGTGTGGACACCGGTCACCGTACCAATTCCAATGCAAATGAATCCAATACTAAATCTCCTGGTGATGGGTGAATCCAAGGGTGTCCTGGGGGACTCCCGGTTTGTGATTATCTTGAGAGTAAGCCTAAGAGAGCAGGTGCCCACCTGCGGATACTCGTACTCATTTCTCACCCACGTCACAGTAATCTCTCAATAGAACCCGGAACAATTATTTCGTTACTTCTCCAAACAACACATTTTCGGTAGCTAATTGAAAAAAACAAGACAATCTATACCAAGGATTCTTCAACGATATTTGATTAACTGTAGCCTCGTTGCTTCGCCGGTCCCACTACAGCAAACCTTAACACAGAACATCTTCAGCCAAGGGAGTTGGGCACAATGGTGTCGCGACTGCAGGGGAAGAAAGAAGTGAAGCACGAGTATTCTGAACCGAGGTGATTCCACACTCAAAATTGCCAACGCTGGATCCCAGAATTCGATTATTTGCGGAATCATGGGTCTAAAATAGAAAATGTTCTAAATTTGATCACATGAATTTGAATTCGTGGAATTTTCTGCGTTGCACAGGCCATGTTGGAGGTACCCATGAACATCCGCATGACAATGAGCAATGAGGGTAAAACGTCTCAAAGACCGAGGCTCCAAAAATTAACTACAGAAATAAACGGCATGAAAGCGATTCGGGGAAATTAATTTGTGTTGATAGATGTTAACAAATACAAACCAGGCTCCGGAACAAAAGATTTTCGCTGAGGTGCGAATGAAAATGTGCTTTTCTACCATCAGGAATTAGGCACTCGGAAAAGAAAAACAGCAGAATTAGTGCTCTTCATCTCGTGAATTAGCAAAAATACTCAATTCTTCTAATTTTAATGTACACACATTTCTAATTAATTCAAGGCGCCCCTCTCTCGGTGCTCAATTTGAAGGTATTACCATTATTGCATACGAAAAGATGGTGAAGAAAAATTATTTTTTTTTGTTCAATTCTATTTGAAACGAAAAGGATATATTTACAAAAAACTCCGGCCAGATACTTCCCAGCCAACAAATCATATAGGAATTACATTAAATTTACGCGATGCTTTGAATTAAGTATAATATATCTATTTTGATAAATACAATTTAAATTCCCTACTACTGAGACAAACCGGAGAGAATGCAGGTAGATGTGTAAAGAATTTTTTTTGCGCTTAAGAAGGAATTATTCTGCCCCATTTTTCACCAACTGATGACAGACGACGGCTGCCTCGGGAGAGCCATTAACTCTTAAAATAAGCTTTGGGGGCTAAAAAAATTAGAGGCTCACTAAGGTGGGTGAAAACAAGCAGAGTTAAAATAGATTTTTAATTGATCTCACTCACAATACAAGCTCTTCATATTCAACTGTTATAGAAACTTTGCGAAATGAAAACAGAAATATTAAACAAAGTTAAGATGCTTATTACGTGATAAGTCCACAAGCAAACCGAATTCCCCAAATGTCAGATATGCACATTTTTGTAGCTAATGAACAGAGAAAAATGATGAAAAGCATCGTACGCGACATCTTCTGCGAATGGACATATGTTTGTATTTTTTTTAATTATCATTCAGACAAGTTTAGGTTGAGTGAACGGAGAACTTGGGGCGGATCTAGGTTCGCGAAATATCAAAAGGTAGAGTCCAAAATTCACCTTTTCACCTACGAGATTAGGGGAAGTAATAACGAAAAAGAAACTCAAAAGAAATAGAAATTAATAGCTTCCCGGATGTACACCATAAATACAGTTATCAACCCGAAGGTCGGTTGGATGGGTATGGGTAGTAGAGTTCACCCAATACCAAAACCTAAGCCTAATAGGATGTGATTTTCACACATCAGGGTAATAAGGGACATACATTAAGGCAGTTCCTTTTCTAGTGTCGCCTTAGGTTCCCAGGAAGATCTGGTACCCGCAAAATCACACAGCTATGGTGAAGCTGAGCGTCCCCAGAGACGTGCCAGGGAATTGAACATGGGCCCTCGCCTGGTTACCACTTCCAATCTACCTGGATATAATGCACCGACATTAAGCAGAAAGATGGAAGATGAGAAAAGTACTACAAGGACATGAATGTTTTCGCTCGTTCGCTTTTATTCCTCAATTTCCCTTCTCCCTGGTCAGATTCATATGATTTTCAAGTGCTTAAAAACGCATCCAAAATATGCCCTTTACAAGATGGTGTGGTCACATACAGCAATAAAGTTAAATTATTAATATTGTTCTCGTAGAACTTGAACTCATATTCATTCACTCGCATTAAATTATCTTAAAAAAATTAGAGGTAACGGATATCATACTACTAAAGCAAGTAACCGAAGTCGCCATTTCGCCAATGAGTCCACTTAGTACGCTTTCCGAAACCACCACAACGCTTTTTGGAGGTAAGAGCAACAGCATACTACGACTATGCACATAACCTGTAGAGTAACAATAATGAATTTTTACACCTTCTGAACTGACGAGCCGATTTCTCATGACAGTCTTAGAAATTTCATTTCTAGCCACAATAGTAAATTCGACCCGTATCAAAGGATTGTCCCTCATAACCTATCCTTTGACATTGCACATTTTTGGTGTTGCTAAAAGCATCGTTGCCAAGGTGTTTTTGAGAGTGAAGTTAGAGATGCGGCGCCTCTCATGGCACCCCCAGTCATTTGGCTCTAATAGCTGGTCGTTCACCGAGGCCCCAGAAACAGTTTCGAAGCATGTGTTTAGCATATACACTTGGATGAAATGAAAAGTAGTGCATAACTATGAGAGAATTATTAGATGATTGTAAAGTTAGCTGACCTTTCAGTCCCAAATCAATTATACTTAGAATTTATTCCGGTATGCTCATACCGTAACGTAACATTCACTGAATCACGGAGGTTGTATGAGTCTCAACTCCCTCTCTCTCTCTCCCTTTCCCTCGAGGATCGTTTCTATTTGACCTGTTTGAGAGGTATTCTCCCAAGGGTCAGCTCCCCATTGAAAAGAGTTGAATAGTAACATGGGAGGACTACATAAATGATGGGCATCTTTGTATGCACTCAACTGAAATAGAAAAAACACAAAAACAACAAAAAGAGCACGCAATATATCACAGGAATCAATAAGCAGTCATTAATCACGGTACTGATAGAAATATAATATCTCTATTTTCTCTATTTTTGCCGTGATTACTGACTACTTATTAATTCCATACTTTGCACAATTGTAGCTAAAGAAGCAAAAAATACTATTAATCAGAACTCTATTAATTCATAATGAAAGAAGACACTTCGCTTTTCCACATAGAATTTTTTTTATTACGACCTAGGTTTCGTTGCAGCGTAACATCTTCAGGTGCTTCAGGTTGGAGATGTTACACTGGAACGAAACCTAAATAATATATAAACCGTATAAAATAAACCGTAATACTATAAACCTTAATAAAAAAATTCGATGAGGAAAAGCTACGTATTCTTTCATCATGAAGGATTTCCACTATGCTACGCCTGAAACTGTGTCATTCCATTAATTTAGTCACATTAATTTATGATGGTATTTTACACAGGGGAGAGCTTGTCCTCAGAAAACAAATTTTTATATCCTAATAACTCTTCTGACTTCTTTAGTAACACTATTTTCCAATTAAATAATTTTATAAAACTCGGCTGCAAATTTCGAGAAAATAAAAGTTTATTCCCACCCTTGAATTAATGTACGAGTCGTATGCTGACTTAAACGAAACCACGAAATATTGATATATGCAAAGCACTTCAAAGTTGCTCCACCGATTACTCAATAACGAATAACGTTCTAAGAATTTTAAAACATAATATACAGAACCCCAAAAATATAACATTCAATCTCCAATATGAACTTTAATCCAAATCTCCAGCTTTTAAAAGTTCTTGATATTTTCTGCTCACAGTCCTCCAATAAATACTGACTAGCAAACCGAGAAAAATAACGACTTTGTTCGGGGTAAAGAATGACTAAAATATACATGACAAAATCGAAATGGGAAACATACGAAAGTAGAACTAGGAAAATGTAAACTTGTTCGCTCCACACAACGGTCTTTTATGTTTTAAAGACTCAATATCGTGACTCGAATCGCCAATTCGGTTCCAGTTTATTCCAACTACTCACTGCCATATACTCTTCTGAATAAACAACCCCAGGGATTTCCAACAGAAATCGTGACCGGAGAAGAGTTTATATAGTGAAAAAGGTTCCCGCTCGCCCAGGGATCGACCAGAGTAACTGCCAGGTTCATTTGCAATCATCAGCAATTTTTTTTGAATACCCTGAGATCTCTATGCTAAATGAAAATTACTCCTTCAAACGATGTTCGCCGATTCGTAAACCACGGCTGGCTCATCCTTTTTATCCGCACTGAAATGCGAGTTATGTGAAAGGCAAACGTACACATTAGGCGTGTGCACTCCCATTGCAATACCATTCCGCTCTTTGCCAGAGGAAATTTCATTTAATTTGCTCACATCCCATTACCTCGTTAGTGACCAACGCACACTACGAGGATATAGTGAAATTCAATTCACACAAGGGAAGCCATATGCACATGACTATTTTCAAAGGATAACCTGGGATAATATCCATCCTGCTGCATCCTTAAATGACTCAACAAAGGGCGTCCACATTAGTTCACATGAACATTATCTGCCACTAAATCAATAAAGAAAACGCCTTAATGTGAGTGACGGTAAAGCAGGTCTGACTGAACCAATGAACCTTGCTGACGATGGAATTTCCTCCGAGGATTCACCTCGAAAGTTACAGCAGTACTTCTTCAGCTGCTTTCTCGAGCTCTCGTGTGAAGCTCATATTTCTTGTAGATCGTATGGCTTCCATTAGCTACAAAAATATTCGCCTCAATACCAGTTTCATAATGTAGGAGCACAGCCACGATAAAAATTTATCTGAGAGCTGGGCTGTTACTGCGAGCACAACAAGATTTTCAAGCACACTAAAACGATAAGGATATTTTACGTCAAATTAATGACCCGCTAAAAACCAGCTAGTTTCATTTGGCGGGCATAATTCATGCCGAGGACTGCGGTAAATCCTACCGTGAACCTTATAAGACAAGAAAAAGGAATAAGCCCCGAATAAAGAGCCTGGAAATCAGATAGCCACTCTGGCGCATATTTTCAAAGTGGCATAAAGTCGAGCAAGGGTAGCAGTGTTTCGAGAAGCTCATATTTTTTTGAGTCTCGATCCCAAATTCAATTCACCTCGCGTCTCATATAGCAGCGGTCCAGCCATTCTAATTTCCCGTCCGTTGTCCCTCGAGTTCGAAGCCTATAGACCATGACTTGCGTTCCCAACGGTCGAAACATTTACAGGAAGAGCACAAAATAAAACAGTGGAAATAGCACGTGCTTATTGAATCCGTAACTAGATTAAGATGGGCCAGGGAATGATAAAAAAAATGTCATCCCACGAATTAAACATTGCAAACGATCAATTTGTGACGTGAAAACTATACTAATAATTATTACTATAAAAACATACGTATCATTATCCCACAATCGTATCACTAATGATCCATGCATCGTGCCACCAAGCAATTGAAATACAAACGATATCGAAATAAAAGCAAGAAGTGGGCTTGATAAAAGTACGAAATTTTGGCGCACGCAAGCCTATAGTGTTAAATAAATTCTTTCGTTTACGTACGCACCACGGGTTTTAGTTGGGACACTGGTCGTAAGGAAATCCTTAGAGACGAGCATGAGGGAATGGCGTGCTGGGTTCACCAGCCTAAAGCGTGAGGAGTGTTTAGGGCGAAGGCTTCGGCAGTAACGGCGAGGTGAAAGGAGAATCCGAGCTTCCGTCGCTCTCGGGAGATTGCGGATAGGAGGAGCACTAAGCCCTTCCCCCACTCCCAATACACAAAACAACCGACCCCACGAAGAAAGAACAATAACGCGCAACAAGTAGAGGAGGTTTTGGAGAGAGAAGGAGGGTGGAAGGGATTCGAGGAAGATGGAAGAAACGAGAGACGAAGAGAGGGAGGAGAGGAGGGAAGAAGGTGTGGGGGGAAGTTAAGGAGGGCAGCGGCGGGAGGGAACCGAGGGTGGATGGAGAGAAGAGGGACGCTGGGCGCTATTAATGAAGGGGGGTGAGGTGCGGAGAGAATGGGTCGCGGGGAGGCGAGAATGGAGGGCCGAAGGGTGTTTTCGGAGGGAGGAGGGGTGGGGGGAGGTTGGCGGATCGTGGAGAGGGGAGAGGCGACTCCTTCGGGCGGAGGGGAGCGAGGATGTGCCGTAATGGCGAGGTGGGGATTGAGGGAGGACGGATCTAGAAACTTCCCTGGGTGGAGAGAGTGGGGGGGGGAGCGGCACGATTGACGGCCATTTACCAACGAGAGTGGGGAATATTTTTACGTTTTAACACTAAACATTTGTCAAAATGAATGCCGCTACTACTATTTTAGTTTTTTTTTAACGGCAACAGTTTTCGTTGAAGCCAGATACCTTGTGAATCTACTTACATCACGACCCGCTAAATTAGTGCATTTAATTGACCCCAAAAATTAACCAAGGGATAGGGTTCCGTCACCGCCTTGGATCCAACCCTCAGCAGAGTTAGGGAGGAGCACAGAAAGGGAAAAGTGAGTCTCATGAGAAGCTATTTGACCGGAATTGAGAAAGAGAGAGAACAAAACTTCGGCGAGGAGCGAACAGATACGATACGGAAAGTGGAATAACCACTATTGGTAAGTAAAAAATGAAGAGGCCGAGTCGCCTTTTAACGAGTAAGGAGGACAATATTCCCGGCGATCCCTCTCTCGGTACTGTGCGTGCTCTTCTTCCTTCTCAGCTGCGCTTGTTGTCTTCGAGTGTGAGGGATAGGTGTGTGTGTGTGTACATGTCCAATCTGTATGTGTTCGAGGGAGGGGGGGGGAACTTCGCGCGCGTCTCTTTCTTCTCCGTCCGAGAGTGTCTGCGGAGAAGAGGGACTCAACTCTTCCGACGGGCCGAGGGTGTGCGTGTGTATGTGTGTGTGTGTGAGAGAGAGAGAGCGCTATATTTAACGGCCGCCATCACAGCCGGGCCACCACACGCAAGAGCGGGAGGAGGGAACGGAGGAAGAACGGATACCGCCGCGGTGGTGCGGGGAGTAGAGGGGAACGGGAGTGTGGAGAGGGAGGGAGGGAATGGTCCCTCGCTCCGTGATCTCCCAACCTCCCCGAAAACTTTTCCAAAGGTGATTGTGGGGAGGGCGAGCAGCGGGTCGGAGGAGGAAGAGAAGACGTCTCTGGTGAAGGCTCGGGAGGGAGTGGGGCAGGTGTGAGGAAGAGATAACCGGCGTGTGTTTGTGTGTGCGCCTTGTTGGAAGGCATTAGAAGAACTCTTTGCTCTGATGGCGGGGGTTTTTGGGAAGGCGGAGGAGGAAGACACCGGCATGCGCGAAGGGGGTGAGGGGAGGAGGAAGGGGAGGGGCGCCCACGTGCGCGCATCAACCTCCCGGGGGTGGGAGGGAGAGAGGGGTAGGTTGACGGGTATGAGTATATATGTATGCGTTCATTAGAAGGGGGAGTGGGTGGGTGGGTGGTGGGGAGAACTGGGAGTGGGTTGAAGGAAAGGGGGGCGGTGGCGGGGAGGGGCCGCGTACGTGGGGGCCAGAGCCGCCAGCCGGCGAAGGAATGCCGCCTCCTTGGCCGCGGTCCACGTTTCGGAGTCGTGGGGGCTGGGGCAGGGAGTGAAGGGGAGGTCTCTCTCTTGACAGTGGCTAAGGAGAGGCGGAGAGAGAGAGGGGGGGGGTTTCTTTCGCGCGGCGACGAATGCGGGGCCGCTGTGGAGCCGAGGTCTTTGGGGGAGGGAGTGGAGAGTTGAGATGGGGAAAGAGTTAAATTGAAGAGGGGGGTGGGGTTCGTGGAGGGGAATGGCTCTCCTTCTCGCGGATTGTGTGACCCACCTCGTGGTAGCTGGGCCTCCCGTGCCGTTCCGAGGGCAAGTGCTGCCGCCCTCCGCCCCCGCCACTGCCTCCTCCTCCGCCGCCGCCGCCGCCGCTCCGCTTCTTGGCGTGCGCCCCGCCCGTGAACATCATCCTGCGGCCGGCGGGTATTCGCATCACCCGGTGGCCACCGCTATGGTGTTGCTCGGGGCCCCGAGATCCCCCACGCGACTGCCGGGCATGCAGAAGCAAGAGGATGGTGGCGATGGTGTTGCTACTACCACTGTCGCCGACACTTTCTTCCCTCCTGCGACCCCCTACACCATCCGCCAAAATCTTCCTCCCCCTCTGTCGCCCCCCGTTCAGGAGAGAGAATGAGAGAAGAGGAGGATCGAGATGGACACAGGGATCGAAAGAGGAAAAAACCCTCACCCCCACACACACACACACACTTCAATCTTCCCCCACCCCTCCTCCTTGTCACTCCCCTCCACTCGGAGCGAGAGAGATCAAACCTTTCTCCCCCCCCCCCCTGCCGTCTTCTTTTTCCCTCCTCAAAAATCCTCTTCCTCCCTGGCGACGCAAACCTCGAGGGCACACGCACGCACACACAAACGCACCAGAGGGGTCCAACACACACCCGCGACCTCTCGTCTCTCACCGCTCCCCCAACCCCTGCCGAATATTAAAAAAACTTAATGATAAATCTTTTCAAAAAACTCCTCAAGCAAAAGACACCGTGGACGAAGGTCTGGCGTCGTCCATTCCTTTCGTCGTCTGCGCTATTTTCCTTCTCTTCGACTCGCACACGAAATCCGGAGGTGGCGCTCCGTTGAAGAGCTACGCGCTGTTTTCTCCTTATTCCTCAACGGCACGTTGTCCATTGCCCACCCTTTATCTTCGAATGAAAAAACCCGATGGGAAAGGGGCACTCGATCACTGGCCGACTCCCTGGGAGAATGCGTCCACTGCAAAGGTACACACAAAACACCACGCGTGTACACAACAACCACACGTCGGAGGACGACTGGCCAGCTGATTCGAAAGATGAAGGAAACTAAAAAAATAAAAAAACCCCACCCTCACTCTCCTTGTTTGTGCAATTCTTCCGACTCAGTCCATCAATCGCCCTTCGATCTCCCCTCCCGCCGCGGCGGTCCTCTCCCTCCCTCTTCGTTTCGCCGGGCTGTTTCGCGTCGGCCACCGCCGCCTTTGACGCTCTCGCCTCAAAACCCTTTCCCCTACGCCATCCCGCCCGTTTCACTATCCTCTCTACGCCGCCTGGCGCTCTCAACCCGCTTCATTCGACGACGCGACTCAGGTGACGCACCGCGAGGAGCCCATATGACAAGCGGTCGGCAGGGAGAGAGAGAGAGGGTGGCGGGGAAGACCCCTTCCTTTTCTCGCCCTCCCACCCTTGTGCAAATGTGGAGGGCAAGTGGAAGGCTGTAAGGTGTTCGGCAGTGCGAGAGGGAAGGGGAGGGGGGAAGGGGTTTGCCGAGGGGGACAACGCCGTGTGTATGTGATGGGCGAGAACGAGAAAGAACGAACGGAGATGACGTGTCCTTTTAATTCTCTCGCACGCCGGAAGCGCGCGATTCCTCCCTCAAGCCGCCCGAAACGACAGAAGATGGCCGATGGGGTGACAAGGGGGCAATAGGGGTTATCCCCTCGTACGCAGGTGCACGAGAAGGAATGAGAGTCCGGCGCGTGATGGAAGGACGACCACGGAGGGGACGTAACTAATCGGTATGCTTATATTAAAACAAGGCAGCGTTCGACAGTGACACCATCTAACATAAGGAGAAAGCTCGTGCTCAGCACGACGGCCAGAATCCCCGCCTCATTTTCTTATCCCCTTTTACTCTCGCGCAGGACGGGAAGTAGCAACAACAATCCTTGTAACACCCCGCCTCGGATTCATCCGATCCCTCCTCCTCCCCCTGTATTCTTTCTTAGTTTCGTGATAAAAAAAACCTCCCGCCCCTTATCCTCTTTTTCCCTTTTATTCGACTCTTACTCCTCTAGTATTTAGACGTTGGGGAGACAAATTTGGCAAGGCGGTAGAGGGGAATAGCGCGGAGAGGTGTGGGGTCGAGGGGAGGGGAAGGGAAACGGAAAGGGAGATGGCGAGGGAGGCGAAATAGGAAAAATAAGGCGAGAAAAAAACTATACACACATATATATATATATACATTGATACATATATATACACAAACATGTCTTTGTGTGTATGTATGTGCGTTTATATATATATATATATATATATATATATATATATATATATATATATATATATATATATATTATACACACACATATATGTATGTATTTATATGTGTGTGTGTATATATATAAATAAAAGGAAGGATCGAGAGGGAGACTGGAAAGCGAGTGTGTGTGCGTGCTTCAAGACGAAGGGGTACAACGGACCCCCCCATAAAGGTGGAGGATTGCGCGCCACACGACTGCGACGCGATAAAACCGTAAGCTATGGCCACCTAGCGCGGATGCGGAGGAACTACCTCCTGGAAACGCAGTTCTAAAAATAAAGCGTTAAAAACCCCGCCCAAGTGCGAGGTATTTCCGGACATCTCTTCATCTCGTGCCAGGCGAGGAGGAAGGGAAAAAATGCGCGCCAATGCCAACGGAGGGAGGAGTGGGCTGAGTCAAGGGGGCATATGCATTGAGGATGGGGGTAGGGCGAGGTAGAGGAATTTCACGAGAAAGAGAATTGGCCGACAATCCGGCCGGTGTGGTCACCAATCGCGGGATAAAAATCAAGGCCGACGGACAAGTGAAGAAAAGGTTGGGAGCAAGGAGAAATTATAAACATTTCACCACACTTTCTGTCAAGTATCTCTGTACACGATTTATTAAACCCAAAGAAGTAAAAGGTACAATCACTCATCCACAAATGCATGCTTGTATGTAACAAAATTCACACTCTAAGCACTTCGCAATGATTAACTTTTGTATTGTTTCACTTGTTTGCAGAAAAATCAACATAAAAAATAATCACTGCACGAGTTCCTCAAATGGTCAACAAAAAAACTCTTCCCCTATTTAAACTGCATTCAGTGCCTTCAAGGCTAATTTTCCCCCTAGCTAGAGAGTAACATGAATAGATATCTGGTCCCCTGAAAATACAGTTAACAGCAATGCTTCTGCTGCCAAGACGTACTCTGGACTGGAAAATTAATTGCTGATTAACACTTGGGAAGGTTAACAACACTTTTTCCCTCTAGAGCCTAGAGAATCTGTTTGAGTCGCATCTGTGTTATACAAAGGCTACAGCCTAGACACTGACAGAATATATTTCCTAACTTCAAAAAATTAATGAAAGAAGAGGTCTGCAAGATTGCATTACATGAGGATCTAAGAGGAGATGTGATCAGCTGGCAGGTCCCCTTGGCATGGAAAGTGACTCCTTCCTTCCGCAATGCTCCTCCAAGTCAATTATTTCTTCCCAATCAGCCAATCTCACTCATCCCCACTCCCATCCAACCCATCTTCGTCCTCAACATCTCCACTTCTCCCTCCATTGTCCACTTCAAAAATTCCACTTAAGACAACATCCATTACTGAGTGCTGCCGTCAGCTTCACTTATATACTGTTTCAATGTCACTGGTTGATGCAGTCACTACTGCTAGCAGGTATTTGGCATTTTGGACACCTGGTCCATTGAACATTTCACCTCCAAGAAAGTTAAAATCCCAGTGCCAAATGCCACAGTTCAATGAGAAGTCTAAGTTACTTCTGTAAGAGAAAAAATAATGCAATCTTAAATAAATAATGAATGCATTGATCTAATGCAATTGCTCTTATCTTATTTAAGCTACAATCAATGTGAAACAAAAGGTTTCAGTCCCAAAGGTCCCATTGTCAAATAAAAATGAAGGAAGTATTGAGATTAAAAAAAAACATGAAAATTCTTGCTATTTTAAGTCAATTTTTGTTCAATCTGATAATCACATATCTTGGTTAAGACACAGAAACCATTTCATAATCTGCATAATAGCTTTGCTTACTTGGAATTCTGTGACTTCACCTCTCATCAGGACTCCCAGAGACTGCAACACCAAAAAATAAAATGCAAGGACTATAAGAGGAGCATTAAATAAAATGTAATGCATCAGTGCCAAAAGAAAATAAATAACTTTCTTCAAACATTGACATTTTCATCAAATATCTAATAATAAACACTACAATCACTACTTCCAATGTCATGGAGTCATGAATTAACTTAGACCAACGATTTGGCTTCAAATAAACTATTACCTTGATTTAATTAGACAAACTTTCTATTCTTGTCCAACTAGAGGTCATATTTTCTAAATCATAAGCTGTTCCACAGCCAATTAATCCTATCTTCAGGAGTACACATGTACTTTAGGATAATTGTCCAAATTAGGATGTGCTTCTGAAGGAAACTATGAATTATTTTGCAATGTGAAGGTTGACCGAAAATATATACCATCAATAGCAAAGTAGTTTTTACCATATTATCACAATATCTATCAGATAATTACTTATAGCATAGTAATTAAAGTTGTTCACTAGAGAGAATAGATTTTTGATGGATGCAGACTATGAACTATTACACTTTGAAGCTACATTTACAATAAACAAATAATACTCTACACCAAAATAAACCATTTTTCAAGTTCAAATACAGATGACTATCAATTGATGCCAAAGATGCATTCTAAGAATAATGATGTACATTAAATGTAAAATTCAAGCAGTATTTGATGACACACAATGAGGAATCTAACATTGCTTGATGGTACAATTTATTCTTACCAAAACATTTTAATCTTCAATACAACTACTAAATGTTTTTGTGTTAAACTCTGCAATTCATTGTCTTTAATTTTATGTTTATTAAAATGAAAAAAAACAAATGAAAAACTTAAAACCCATGAGTTCCACGAGGTTGCACAATTCACATATTCAGGTAGTATTTTTGATAATAATGGGCATAAGGGTTACAACAGTAACTAGGAGAATCACATAAGCAAAAGGAGAATTTACCAAGAGGAGGGATCTCATGACCAAGGATATATCAAAAGAAGTAATGGAATTATCAGTGAGGTGGATATGGAGTTTTACACTGAATAGTTAGGCATACTCGTCTCTGAAGAAATAAGGTGTGTCTACATAAGGGAATTTTGAGAAGGGAGTATGGAAAATAAGGGAGAGAGTAACCTGAATGGAAAGGAAAAGAAGCATAAGGAAGTTATTCATGGCTGGAAAAGAGTGGAAGTTTTGAGAAAAATTTAGATGAAGCAGAAGTGACAAAGGCGATACTGAGAGTGAGATGTCAAAGTCTGTGACGAAAAGGAGGTACCGGGGTTAACTGGGAAGAGGGAAGAAAATACAGGGCATTTTGAACTACATAAAAAGGGTCAAAATTATAACAAAATTGTATAACATTTAATGCTTTAGAGTTTCTGGCCAGTACAAATCGTCAACCATTAATGGCTTAATTTTATGACCACCCAATTCATTTCCACCCAAGATTAGCTTCTATTATCCCGTGCTGATTTTTCTTCCACTGACATATAAGTTTGGCTCAGCATTCTCTTGCATATGAGTCCAGTTTCATCAAGATTAAACATCTAATGTGTTGCGTAGTCACCTTCTTCAATCAATGGATGATCAATTTAACATTAATATACATTCACCTGTAGCAACCAAATCAGATTGAGCAGCTTCTCTAATGAAATTTCTTATGAAATCCAAAACAAATCTTAAAATGACCCAACCAGCCATCATATGCGACTAAATGGACTTTATCCGTCTTGTTCTTTGTAAACTCATTGTGTGTACTACTTGCTTTCCTTTGAATGATGCTCATGCCTAAGTTCTGCTGTTACCAGTGTTCAATACACATAGTCAATAACCTTTCCTTTTCTTTTAATAACTTCAAACAAGTTTTCTTGAATCTCAAAACATTGATATAAGTTGATCTTTCAGCTATTTTATGAAGACTTCCAGAATTTTCATGAATTCTTATCATGGTGGACTCACCAGCCCCCAAAGCTTTGTGAAGGCCACATTTCTCTAACCACATTCAGATTCTTTAAGAACCTAAATTTTAACTCAAAGTAAAGGAAGCCTAGTTTACTAAAATTTTTCCTTTCTGTATTAGAATAACAACTAAATATTTTAGAACTCATTTTAACATAATGTGATCTAATGGGTAGGTATGTTCTATCGTGCCAATGAGGAAAATTGTACCCATGTACACAATATTTTAACAATGTAAACTGTGGACCCCCTTGTATATAATTTATAGTGCATACTACCTTGGAGAGAGTGATAGAGTCCATGTGGACTTAACAATGTAAAATTAAGCGGTAGAAAACAAAAAGAAAGGGAGCTTTTTATCAATTTCATACCCCTGAGCATTGGTGAAAAAATTATATTTTTTATGTTCTTTGAGATGCGTTAAATTGAAAGCACATTAATATGATTGGTGTAAAGTGAGTAACACTCGTACTCTTTGCCTCTTTTCATTAAATTCAACATGTACGTATAATCATGTATGCATTAGTGGTTGGTAATCTAAAAGTGTCATTGTATATAAGAGCATTTTGTCTCATATATGTTCTTCTTGTTTATGTATGTATGTACGTGCATTCTAAGAGTGACCAGTGATCAGACTGGACCATTGCCACCAGGACAAATGCCTACTTGCAATGTGGTTTATTTAATAATAATATTCTTTGTCTCCCTACTTTTCTTTTCCCATGATCCCCTCCACTACAGTATTCAATTCCATTATCACTAAGCATGCCTAGTATCCAATTTTCTCATTCTTGAAATATCCACCTAATTGCTGTCAATATTCTAGACATTACAAAATAATTACACATAAAATTCAAATTTACTAGCATTCATAATCAATTTGAATTTTTTTAAAAAGAAATAAATTTCATTCCATTTCAAATCTGGCTACCCAAACCACAATGGTGATTTTTTTCTCTTTGTTTCATTTTTATATGAAGTTGATAACTTTTACAAGTAACACTTATAGGAGTAACCAAGAAAAATACCCTTCATTACAAAGACTTCTCAAGCTAAAGAGTGAAATTTAATACACTTTCTCGTGGTCTATTTACTCCTATAGCAAGGAAAGTTTCATTCAACTGGCAACTCCAACTTTTAAACATTTCTCAACCACGAGTAACACATGCTGGCTAAAGCTTCATTGTTTCCAAAGAGCACTGTAATTGCCTAACTCATGATTTCTCCAATAGCACTTTGCCCAAAATTGAAAACCTCTATTCCCTAGCAAGGGTTATAAAGAAATGGCATTGGAATTCATTAGAAGGATTAACTGGGTGTAATATTTTTAAAATTACTATATTTTAGCTATGCTCTACGTGAATGATGAGAAAATAAAAGCTCACTCGATTTGATATGTGATGCTACCAAAATATAATGTATTACATTACTAAGTTGGAGTTCCCTTTCATAACATATTTTATGAGGCTTTATGACAAAGTTTTGGGAAGAATTTTTTGAAAATTTTTATAAGAAAACATTACATTGAAAACTGTTATAATAGAAGAAAAGAAGCATTCCAGGAATGCTTCTTTTGGGATAGCCTTTAAGTCTGCGGTACAATTTTGGTAGATGTCTTCAAAAGTTTCAAATCGGCATCCTTTCAAGGTGGATTTCAGCTTACGACATAGGAAAAAGTTTGCTAGAATAAGATCTGGAGAGTACAGTAGCTGGGGGATCACTGGTGTGCTGTTTTTGGCCAAAAACTTGGTAACAATCAATGATGTGTGCACCAGTGCATTGTCGAGATGAAAGCACCAAGACTTGTTTTTCCACATTTGTGGTCTCTTCCACAGCATGACATGTCTTAACCTTCATATGACCTCTATTTAATGCTGCCCATTCACTGCTTGTCCTTTGGGGATATATTCATTATGAATAATCACTTCCCAATTGAAGAAAATCAACATCACCTTCACGATCAATTGTGACATCTGACTTTTTGTCGGTCGTGAGGAAGATGGCCCCTTCCACTGTGATTATCATAACCATAAACCCACGTTTTGTCAGTCAATGTTTGAACGATCAAACATTTTCTGGCTGATGTCAAGATGTTTTTATTTCTGTTCATCTGTAAACACTTGTGGCACACATTTGGATGTGATGCACTACATGCCCAAAATCTCTGTCAAAATGGTGAAACACAATACAACACTAATGTCGACTTCATTGGCAATCTCCCTGACAGATAAATTATGGTTTGAGTGTACTACATCATTCAAACTATTGATGTGGGCATCGTTTGTTGACATAAATGGTTGTCCACTTCTAAGTTCTTCATTGATCGAGGTTTGTCAAGACTGGAAGCGGTGTACCAATAAAACACTGTGCCCTTATAGATTCATTGCCAAATGTCTCTTGAATCATTTCATAAGTTTCAGTCACACTTATCTGAGGTTAAAACAAAATCACACACGCTGCTTCTCTAAAACCTTCATTCTAACTAACACAAGAATTTGTACAACATGTGGAAGCCCAGACAAGAATCAGTGTTGTGTGGAGACAGTCCAAGATGCCACTTGAAGGTGATACCTTGCTGCTTATGATCTGCCAAGCAGTTCACGACAGACCAGTCTCATTTTTGTTGTTACAGACCTTGTATAAGGTCCTGGTTCGGCCTATCCTGGAATACCCATCCATTGTATGGGACCCATTTGAAGTGTAACATGTTAAAAAGATAGAAAAAGTGCAATGAACGTAGCCAGATATGTGGTCAGTAGGTACAAAAGCTCAGAAAATAGATGAATACTGGACATGATGGGTATTCTTGAATGGGAAAGTTTGTAAAAAGGGAGACAGAGGAGTAGGTATGGTGCAATGTATAGAATAGTTAAAAATAACAAAGCATGAGAAGATTTAAGAAAGGAAAGAGAAAAACCAGGTTCATGAATAGAAAATGACCACAGATAAAGTTAAGATAAAAAGAAGAGTGCAGAAAACAAAGAGAAAAATTTTTATTTGAAATAGAAGTATTGTTGAATTGAACCAGCTACCAGGAGAGCAGTTTGAGCCCTTTCCATTAAATGTTAGGAGTTTTCAAAATAGGTGTACTCCTAATGAAAGGTGCAGTTTAACATCCCATCCAATGGACGTCTTACTTTCTCAAATTGCTCTCCACAAAGCACCTCAAGGAGGGATCACGATACCACTGAAAAATATCTGTTGACTCCCCTGGAGTTGAACCTGGGCCCTCTCAGTTCGAAGCTAGTACGATAGCCACCACGCTATCTCGATCCCCCCAGAAGATTGAATCTCTGTACAGTAGGCACAGGGGCTTTCTTATTATTATAATCATTCACAAACTTAACATTGCATTACATGAAGTTATAGGAGAACACACTGTACATTCTATTTTTCATCCTCGAATTCCTCCTACTTTTTCTGAAATGGCTCAAGTGACATTGCATATGTGACAAAATATGGATTTGAATCGATAAAGGGGCATATAACAATAAAAAGACTTTACAAGTAACATTATCAACTAGTAATGAAAATTAATTAATATATTCACGAATAACATGAACATGACAATTTATTGAATTACCTTATAATTACAATTTTATATATTGTAATACATTGAAATACTTGGTATTTACAATATTATAAAATGATAAAGCTAATAGCTTTTTCAAAAATCATTTCCACTCACTTCACTAACTCCAGCACTTGTTGATGGCACATAGTTTTAAGAGTTCAAGACTAAATGGCAACAATGATGGATGAATATTTTGTTTTAGAGTAAAAACCTCACGGAGTATATCTAGAGAAAAGAAATCCAGGCACACACATAGATATCACACACATCCATCACTTGTCCTTAAGGCCAAAGAGACTTCTCCTACCAGCAAAAAGAGTATAGTATTCATTTTAGTAATTAGGGCTACATAGCTACATGGTGTATTATGACTCTGATTCAGTGAAATGTTTTTCGTAGTTGATATTTCAAGGGAACATTCAATTAATGCATACCCTGAAATTATAAACTGAGAATAAGTCACCTTATTTTGTGATCAGACTTTTAGTCAAAGTTAGGTTTACATTGATCCGAAAAATTAGGGAAAATCTAGTGGGTATTCAGTGTGTGAAGAATGTAAAACTAAGAAAACAGGTAAAAGTTTATTACATTTGGCTGTAACATAAAAGAGATAAAATGACAAAAATATCTGCCAAAGGAAACTCAAAACCATCATAATTACTAACTTATTACTTATACATAAAGAATAAAATTTACCTTTTGCATTAACCCACATATATTTGTAGCAAAGAAGATGATGCTTAAGCAGATATACACACTCCAGTAACTAATAAGATCAATGATAATGTAATCATTTTGAAAGATACCATGCAATAATGGCATTCAGTAAAATAAATCAAAGTACTCACCATGTGACTATGTAGATGCTTCACGATCAGAATGCTGTTGTTCCTCAATCACGTTACTCTGTTTCTCACCATCACCTAACTCTGTTGCACAACCACTTTTTATCTTCGAAGCCTCTGTCCCCAAGTCTACTTTGTTCTCCTTTGCTTCACACACCTTCTTGGCTGGTGATGGGATTTCAATTGTACATGTCTCAGGTTCACTACTGCTAGATTCCTTCCTAGTCTTTGATTCCTCCTCCAACTGCTTCTGGACCTCCACTCGACAGATTAGCACATGCAACAGGCGGTCTGTGTCTGCTGGGCTTGCCTGCATCACATTTGCAGATTGTGAGCATAAGCATTTTATAAGCAATAGTTACAATGATATTGAAATACCTTTCATAGAATCAAGCAGAGAATTGTCAAAAATCAGCATTTAATATTAAAAAAGAGGGGTTTCAATACTTTCCTTGGTTCAGCTATTACATGTTTTTTTATATTAAATCATGTTGATACATTAAGCTGCCAATGTACTTTGTAAAAAAATAAGGCAAATGACTAATGAATTGACAAAATACCATTGTTGGAATTGCCTTTATTTTACACAATAAAAAATAAGATTAATTAAAAATGGGAATCAGGCCAGAGAAAATGTATTATACAACCTGAACGTGTACTACTACCTTGATCAAAAAGTTCCCGGAATAACCACCGTGTGGCGCTCCCATCATTCTGATTTGAGTTCTGTTTTTTTTTGTTAAATTGGTACATCTGTTGTTGATATTCCCTTTAAATCTTAGTGTCATAACTTGACATTTGCAAAAGTTACGTAGCCAAGAGTACATCTATCTCTGTGTGCGTTGGCGATTTTTTACAATTGCAGAAATGGATTTAAATTTGCAACAACGAACTTGTATTAAATTTTGCGTAAAAAACAGATTTAGTGGCGCACGGACGTTGGAAATGTTGGAAAAGTGTTTCGGCAACGATTCTCTAAAAAAAAACGGTCGTTTACCAGTGGCACGAGCGGTTCAGAAGTGGTCGTGAGTCAATCGAAGATGATGAACGCAGTGGCAGACCATCGACATTGAAAGTCGGTGAAAAAATTGATAAAGTAAAAGAAATGTTGGTCAATAACCGCAAATTAACCATCAGAGAAATAGCGGAGGACTTGAACATTGCCTATGGATCCACCCAAGACATTGTGGTTAATGATTTGGGTTTCCGTCGTGTAGCAGCAAAGTTGGTGCCAAAAGACCTCAATTTCATGCAAAAAAGAGACCGTGTTGACGTCGCAAAAGACATGATTTGCGAGGCTGAATCTGATCCCACATTCATCAAAAGGATCATTACTGGAGACGAGACGTGGGTTTATGAGTACAACACGCAATCCAGACATCAGGCAAGTGAATGGCGTTCACCAAATGAGCCGAGACCAAAAAAACCACGTCGTTTTCAGTCAAAAAAGAAGGCAATGCTGACGGTTTTCATAGATTACAACGGTGTAGTGCATCATGAATTTTTGCCAGAAGGCCAGACAGTAAACAAAGAGTATTATTTGGGCGTTATGAGACGTTTGCGTGAAGCAATTCGCCGAAAGAGACCAGAAATCGTCGCACAGTGCGTCGAGACCGTCGCACAGTGCTATCATTATTCGTAATTTTTTGATGAAAAATGCAACAAATACCATCCAACAGCCACCGAATTCACCTGATTTGGCTCCCTGTGACTTCTTTCTGTTCAATCGAGTTAAAAAACCATTACGGGGAACGTGTTTTAGCAGCCGAGAGGAAGTAATGGAAAAATCACAGGAAGCACTGATGGACATACCGAAAACCGCATATAAAAAATGTTTCGAGGATTGGATCAAGCGCTGGCATAAGTGTGTTGCAGTTGATGGGGATTAATTTGAAGGGGACAATATAGATTTAGATGAATAAACTTGTATTTTTAATTTTCTGAATAAATTCCGGGAACTTTTTGATCAAGGTAGTATATACAAAAAGAATGTTTTCTTCAGTGAGGCCAATTATTTTCTTAATTTTTCTGGATTGTCTCAATGAACCCACCACTCTTTTCCCTAATTTTTAACCCTGGTTTTTTAAGGTGATTAAGTTTTTTTTTCATGGCTCACCATCTCATCTCTGCAAGTGCTAACAGTATCATAAAGTTGAACCTACTATAAAAAAGAAACCATAAAATTCAGAAAATCTCAATTATCATGCCATATTCCTGTTTCACAGATCTATTATCTGATTCTTTTTAAATTTAATCATTTTTCTTATTTTTTTTTCTAAAAATTTTTATGAAATTTAATAATTCTTGATTCTTTAACAATTTCTCAATTTTACTGAAAGTGGCCACCCTGTTATACTTTTTTATATTCTATTTGAATGATTAAATTTTCACAATAGGATTTTACATTTAAAAAAGAGCCTGTTAACTAGTCATAAAAAAATTCTCCACATTTTCCAGTATTCCCCAGCTTTTTCTCTAGGGGATTTTTAAGTTAACCACATACTGGCAGCTCAAAATGACAGACAGGAGATGTCCTTTACCATCATCTGTACTGACAATTTCTTGCAAAACCCACTAATTTCCCCAAGTTATCCAGAATAGCAATATTGCTTAAGTTTTCCAGGTTAGTTAGAACACACAGGTTAGGATATATTCTAGCACCAGATAAATATGAAAAGTGAGACACTGTAAAAGGGGCGAATGATTGAAATCATGGGAAATGGAAAAGGGTCTGCTATAGCAATACGCCCATATACATGCAAAAATGATTACACAAATATTAGAAGAGTGGATTAAAGACATTTGTTTCACCTGCCGATGAAAACTAACATAAAAAAAGCAATGAACTTACCAACTAGATAAAAAAGAATAGAAACACAATAATAAATTGTGAAAATTTTTTAGTTTTTCTGCCAGCATCATGATAAACTTCGGAGACTCTTTTCGGAGACTCCGCCCGGAAATTGCGGCAGGATAACCACGCAATTAAAGATTCTCCATATTAACATTCAGTGTTTGCGCAATAAACTGATTGACCTTGAAGTATTTACGAGTGAACATAACCCTGATGTGATTTGTGTAAATGAGCACTGGCTTCAGAAGGGGGAACTGCTTTTGTTCCGACTTACTGGTTACGTTCTCGCCGATGCTTTTTGCCGAGCAACAAGTAAAAATGGTGGTGTATTAATCCTAGTGTCTGTGAGACTGACATATTCCTCAGTGCCACTTATCCAGTTCTCCAATCCCCTTAATGAAGATCACCTGTTCGAGTCCAGTCTGTCTCGTATCAAAGGAAACAATCGTGATTATATAATTGTTACGATTTATCGTTCTCCAGCCAGTGATTTTGACGTGTTCCTTTCTAAATTTTATACATTGTTGGAATTAATCCATAAGTCTATTCCTAACCCAATGCTGATTATAACTGGCGACTTCAACTGCAACCTACTAGAAAGCTCTAAAGCTAAATATGATCTGTTCGACATTCTGTCTTCCTTTGGCCTTTCTGTTACTAATATGGAAGCCACTAGAGTTTGCAGAACTACTTCTACTCTTCTAGATGTAGTTCTTACAAATTCCAGTGCAGAGTTATCTGAAACCATAACAATCGAGTCTCATATTTCTGACCATTTTCCTCTTCTAGCCACTTTCACCTTCAGTGATAATAGTAACAGCAAGACCATTTTCAGAAGAAAATTTTCCGATGAGAATATTTCTGACTTCTTTGAGCGGCTAAGCTCCCATGACTGGTCGAATGTTTACAGCGATTACTGTTTTGACGACAACTTTCTTTACTTCTATTCTACTTACCTTGAATACTTCAATTTTTGTTTTCCCATTGGGCCAATTAGGTTCAAAACCTCAGTTTTATATCATAATAAGAAACCCTGGGTTACCGATGAAATTCGTAATCTTGCAAGGTACATGAAAGATTTAGCAGCATATTTTAGAAATAAAACTGACTCCTTCAGTCAACACAAATACTCTACCATGAAAAAGGAATACAGGACTATTCTTTACAATGCCAAACGATCATATAACAATTCCCGAATTACTAATGCCTCTAACAAATCTAGGGAAGCCTGGAAAATGATTAATGAATCCAAATCTATCTCAAATGTCAACTCTGACATTGTACTTCGTAATACTTCTGGAAAGCTCAATCAAAATACTATACAGATGGCATCCTCCCTCAATGAACATTACCTATCTCAGATAACTCCTACAAATCAGTGTAACAGTGGCAAATATCCCCTTATTTCCAACTCTTGTAACTCGCTATTCTTATATCCCTGTTCGGAACATGAATTAACTAAGGCAATGTCCAAAATTAGTAATAAATACTCTGCAGGTCTTGATGGAATACCAGCCACTATTTTTAAGAAATCTTACGAGGCAATTAAGCATCCATTATTATTTTTAATTAACAAATCTCTAAAGGTAGGGAAATTCCCTGCCACCTTGAAAGTAGCGAAAGTCTTGCCCCTTTACAAGGGCAAAGGACCTAAAGATGATATGAATTCTTATCGGCCCATTTCATTGCTCAACCAATTCGGTAAAATATTTGAATTGATTTTTTACAATCGCTTAATATTATTTCTGGAATCCCATAACTTACTTTCTCCCAACCAACACGGTTTCAGGAAACTCAGGTCTACATCCACAGCTATATATCA
Organism: Hetaerina titia; assembly: GCA_037158775.1. NCBI lineage: Eukaryota > Metazoa > Arthropoda > Insecta > Odonata > Calopterygidae > Hetaerina > Hetaerina titia. Next base: position 26,914,836 of record CM073769.1, read on the forward strand.
AGCAGTTAACAAAATAACTTCTGATCTTGACAATAGATCTGAATCTCTTGCCTTATTTTTCGATTTTTCAAAGGCGTTTGATGCTGTCAATCACAACCTCTTACTTCGAAAAATTGAATGCCTGGGAATAAGAGGGACTTCCCTAGATTGGGTTAGATCCTATCTCCTGGACAGAAAACAATGTGTAGCCTTAAGTAAACAAGGAAGAGAGTTCCTTTCTCCAGTAAAAAGTGTTCTATGTGGTGTACCCCAGGGATCTGTCCTGGGCCCAATCTTGTTCCTTATGTATGTAAATGATCTACCAACATTACTGAACTCTGTACCAGGCGTGCTGCCTGTCGTCTATGCTGATGACACAAATGTCCTCGTGTCTGCCTCCTCTGTAGACACACTAATATTAACCTCTGTTTCCGTTACCCAGCTGCTACATGAGTGGTGTCTCCTCAATTCCCTCCTCCTCAATGTTAGTAAATCTTCTTTAATTTACTTTGCTAATAAGAATAAATCAGCTGCTTGCATAACTGTAAATATTGATAACGAACTTATTGTACAAAAAAGTAAATCATGTTTTCTAGGCATCTCTATTGACAGTCGTCTGTCTTGGGATGACCATATTCTCAAACTTCGTAATAAGTTGAGTTCACTCTGTCATCTTATCAGATTCATTAGGCATACCGTCAATACTGAGGTCTTATTGTCTCTTTATTTTAGTGAATTTTACTCTCATGTTGTTTATAGTATTCTTTTATGGGGACCTACACCTAATGCAAATATTATATTTAAAATTCAAAAACGGATCATCCGACTTATTTGCTTTGCTACTCATGCAGCATCCTGTCGTCCCCTCTTTAAAAAATTGAAAATTTTACCCATCCCCTGCGTGTATATGTATTGCGCATCTTTGTATGTCAAAAGCAACTTCTCTAGTTATCTTTCCAATGCCAACGTTCACAATTATAACACAAGGCATTCTGCTGACCTCCACCAAAACTTTGTCAGAACCTGTACCACCGCCCATGGACCTAAACATATGGGCCTCAAGATTTTTAATAAACTTCCTAAAGAACTGAAAGCACAACATAAGCTGCCTATATTTAAGCTCAACCTTCAGAAATATTTACTCTGTAAAATGTTTTATTCTATTAATGAACTTCTTGTCCCATGAGTTTCTTTGTATTTAAACATGTACTTAGTATTTATCATTTCTTTATACAACATTGACGTGTCCTATATCTGTGCTTGTTTTTTACAATTGTACAAATCTGCTGGGCAAATAAAATTAAAAAAAAAAAAAAAAAAAAAAAACCAATATAAATTCATACAGTGCTTCACTCTAGTTGTAGTCAATCCTTCGGTTATATTCTGACAAGACAAATTGTAAGATCACATGGTAGTTTTTGTACAGACTAAACATTTTCATTAATAACATAGCTTTTTATCGGTGGCCTTTCTTCGGGATATACAGTTCAAAGAATTGGGGACAACAAAATCAACGTCATAGTTCATTTAAGGGAAAGGCAGCACCAGGTGAGCTCATTTCAAAACTGCTGGTTAGTTATTTAATTGGTTGTTAATGATTTCCCAGCCATGTACAAATTTTAATATGATTTTTAAAATATTTTCTGCTGTTTATACTAAAGTAATATGTTCTAAAATCAAAATAAATTCTTGAAAATATTCGAGTGTTTAAGATTTTATGCTCAAAAAATTAAGGGAATTGACTTACCATAATGAGAAATACTCGTATTTGGTTCTCATCCATAGCTGTCATCCTAATGCTTTTTGGACTGGCACGTACAACAGACATTCCTGCCCAAATCTGAAAATCACATCATATTCTTAATCACCAGAAATTGATGGCTCCATAAAATATGCATAGGAGATTATATATTAACAAAGGTCGAGGCATTTAGGATGAGGGGAAATAGAGGAGGGAAGATTAAAGATTACATACCTTTGTATTGAGTACCACTCGAAGGCTACCTTGAGTCCGCATGACCAGCCTGGATTGTTTCTTTGAATGTTTTTCTGGGTCACTTTTGTCATTGACACGAAGTTGCCCTCGACCCCTTTCCACCCAAGATGATTTCTCAATATTAAATGCAAAAAGCTTGCAAGTAATCTGCAAAGAGAGAGGCATTAATTACTTAACATATTGAGCTGAAATAAAAGAGCAGTCACGGCCAAGAATAATTAACTAAGGACATATTACTAAACATTAAATAAGGACATCGTATTAATGGCACCTGGTTGACTGGTAAACATAGTTTTTTGATTGAGAAAGAGACGAAGCCCTGCTACAATTAGGAGCATCACCCAACATGACACCAAATCCTTAAAAATAGACTGTATGAACCCACTCTTCAACTCAGCATACTTATCCTCTCTTTAATTTGCCCAAAATGCATAATGCTTTCATACCTGAACCACACTTATAAAAAAATTTCCATGTTATCATAAACTTCAGCATACAACTCAAAAATTGCTAGAGAGAAAGAAATAGTGATTCTACCTAAATTCCTTACAAATGAATCTTTAATGATTGGAGTGTTTTCTGATGTTTTAAAAACCTTCATGTCATTCCTGTCTCAGTTTTCTAAGATTTTTGCTTGTTTCACTCAATTTCTTGAGAGAGCCAAATTCCTATCTCCTTCTCAATTGGTTTCTACAAAAGCAAAGCTATCCAAAAAGCACTCTTCAATGCCATCAACTTTATTGCATATGTACTAAACAAATACATCTCAAAAATAAAAAAAGGCGTGATAAAAAGATAATTCTTCTCTAGGAATCAAATCATTGACTCTCGATACATGAGTTGACTCACTGCCACTATACCACTTCCCCCTTCAATCTAATGCCTTGTATCACCTCGTATAGTTTGGTTGACAGTTCCTTGCACATGTAAGTTGAGTAGGAATACACAGTTGATCACATGAGTCTTTCACCCCTAGTCTTCCCCTCTCAAATAAAGGGTAAGGTTTGCTTTCCCATCCAAGTGTTTAAAAATTTTGTTTGAACAATAGAGTTACTAAACCAGGTTAAAATTCAAGTTATATTACTTGGTAAACATGAACTTTATGATGTTTATTCTCTGACATTTGATGGTCAAGGATATCTATTATCCTTTAACCTCTAATTTTTAGGGTTACATACTGATTTACTACTTACCTGGTGCAATCACATCAGCTACTAATAGCATTACTTCATTCAGTTTTTTAGTTACTTTATGAGATGAAGTCTTTTCAGTACTATGTACCACTAACAATACGTTTTAACCCAGAGTATTCTATGACATTACACATAAAGGGTGCAGCGCCAAAAACCAAACAAAATAAACAATTTGTAAACATTTTTTATTCGAAAAATGAAATGTTCAAAATGAAAATGTTTTCCAGCAGGATGTGTACCACTCAAGTTATCTGGTGCAAAATTGGTTGTTGGACAAAGCCGATATGTTTTGGTACAAAGAATCTTGGCCTCCAAACTACCTAGATTTGAATTCATTGGACTAGTACGTTGGAGCATGGTCAAAATGGTCATCAATAAGTCCAGTCATCCAAACGTTGCATCATTGAGAGCCATTATTGAGACGACATTCGCTGACATGGACTATGGTGCATTAAAATGGGCTTGCGAATGCTTCAGAACAAGAATGGAGCCTGTCATTCAAAGCTAGTGAGAGATACAATGTTGCTGTTTATGATCACACAAACAATTTGGTAAAAAAAATTTTCTAAACATTTTCATTTTTGTAATGAAAAAATGTTTGGAATTTTTTTTAATGTCTGGATTTTTGCACCATACCCTGTGCTTGCACTGTACCTTTCTGGACCAAATAATAAGTTATAATCATACCATCACCAAAAAACATTGTGCATCCACTTTTCCTGAGGGGATCGATATGGTGCAGTGGCTTAAGTACAGGCTTCCCACTGAGAAGGTCCAGGTTCAAATTCTGGAGACAACAAATATTTTTCAGTGGTATCCCGATCCTTACTTGAGATGCTTTGTGGATAGCTTGAGAGAGTATGACGTCCGTCGGATGGGACGTTAAACTGCGGACCCATTGGCACCTTTCGACAAGAATAGGTTAATGCTGATGCTGGGTTTCTCTCCACCCTTCCTTTCCTATCCATCCCTAACGGCGCAAATGACCTTAGCTGTCGGTCTCCTCTCATAAAAACTACTATTACTTTTCCAGCCGAATTTAATTTCTTCCAACAATCCCCTCTTCTCCCTTACCATGATAGCATTCTTCATTCATTTTTCTTGCCATCTATCTTAATTTCATGGGGCAAATATTTGAGTTTTCCACTGACTTCCACAATGACACTCTTAATGTGACATCACCACTTTAAATGGCTGGCTAACTGAGACTGGATGCCATTACAGCCAGCTCATTGAGGAAAAGATGCTGCATGGACTATCTGCACTCTTATGTGATGAAACACCCATTTTTCTTATGAATAGCTTTTAGAAAATATCTCAGTAACATTCTCGCTAACATAGCATTAGGAATATTACTATAACTACAACTATGTTTATGTGAATAGCACTAGTGTTTGTGTGGGCTGACATAACTGCCTGATGGTAAGAATATACTCTACAGTTATGCAATGTTTATATGACTTATTCCAGACTAAAACAAAGAATGGAGGTAACAGCATGGTAATAAAAGAATGTCTTAAAAGTCCTTTTTGCTTTAATATATATAATTTTTAAATATGACAATAAAATGAAAGGTGAATTACCTGCAAAACATTGTCCTCATCTTCTTCCCCAGTGATTATGGTCACTTCCTCATACTTTCTTTTCACGGCTCGTGACTCCTCGTACTCTCTAGCAGCCTCACTTAAGCTCTTAGAGTGGCTTCCTTCGCCACCATCCTAAAAGTTACATAAAATACAGTTAACCAGCATAAAAAGCAATTGTTCAAAAAATAAATTAACTGAATTGTGCCTATTTCTTAGATTCTACATTTTTTAAAGAATCAGCAATATTAATATTTTGAATTATTATGAAATCAGCCAAAAGACAATTTCTTTACTGAGACTAATAACACATGGTATCCTTCTCAACAACTCTATGAATTTAAAATTCCTTTTCAGGATAGAAAATTTGTTGATTTACTTCCTGTAAATAAGACAGACTAAATTTACAATACACATTTTGGCATTCATCTCTGATATATATTTAGGTCTTCATGAGTATAAAATCTGTACATTGTGACAAATATGTTTGAAATCAGTTTATTGGATGGTTTTAAGTTTTAATTAACTGCATTTTCTAGGAATAACTACTTTATTAACAATGGAAACTACTAGAATTTGACAATCTATGAGCATAAAACAATAATGTTGTGCACAAAATAAAATTCCAGATCTTGATTACTGATTGATACTGGCAATGATAAAATTGACGAAGAAAATAAAACATATCAAACCATAACTTTCAGTAAAAATAAATTCACAGGGAATCAGTACGTTGATAGAATTGAATAAAAATCTAAAAGATTGGCCGCATTGGAAAATTGCCAGGTTCGGTAAAAAAATTGGAATCCCAAAAAATAATAGTTGAACATTATTGAATTTATAAAAAAGGAAAAATTTTCAATTAGGAAAGATAAACTATGGGCATGATAGCAAATTAATGTCTGACTATCGTAAACTGAAGTACAGAACAATTCAATTCAGGCAAAACATGACTGATACCTTGTTAAAATAAGATTCATATTGAAACTTTGCTTTCTGAAGGGGTAATTTGTTCCCTTCTCCCATTTTGAGGGTTTGAAAGTGCTCAAAATTTTCAAACCTTGCTAATAATGAGATTATGATGTCACATCCTGTAATAAACCATCCACAAGTGTTGATTAAATTTAGTGAGACCTGGAAAATTCATAACAATTAATATGAATTATAAAAGGCATTGATTAATTTTGCTTTTTAAAAGGAGCTGAAGAAAACTTGTTTCACTTGTTACGTGACACACGCTCAGTCTCTCCATGAACTTACGATATTTTTTCTAAATCAAGATGAATCTTGTTATAATGAAACCTTTACATAATAACTCAATTTTTCCAACACCAAGAGATTTGTTGTAACCTGATTTTACTGTCAATTAAATATCTATATTTATGCTTTCACATAGGAAAATCTCCTTTTTACAATGCACCATAATGCTCATCCACTTAAAGTAGAGTAGTTTCGTATTTTTTACACTGGTGCTATGTACTCTTTAAATGCATGTTAAATAAGTCTTACATTATTTAATCGTTCTAAATTGGACTCTCTCTTCAGAACTGATGAAAATAACATCTCTGAATCCCCATTAGTAGCCGCTCCCTGATATTTCTCCTCCTTATTAGCACCAAAAGTAGTCATTGCTGCCATTTGTGATCCACTTTCAGAAACCTGAAATTCCAAATGCCAATTAATTATGATATAATTTTTTTCTATTACTAAGTCACTTCCTGACCTTGGGAAGGATTATATTCTGCAAAACTTGGCATTAAGGGGGTTCATTTAGTTATGACTTGTAACCCATCTAATGTAAAGTCAATATAAATTCTAAAAATACTTAATGTTTATTGATTAGTTCCTTGAACTAATAAAATATTAAATTACATTCCACCGTAAGTCAGTAAATATAAAAGTCAGCAGTAAGTGCTATTCACATCAGTATAATATATTTAGAATGCAGTACTTTCACTTTGATGAACAACAGCAAATTGGAGTACATGATCATTCTGCACAAATAAATAGAGGTCTTTTTTACACATTCACATAAAACTTTACTTAAATAAATACCCATACTTAGGCAAAACAATCATGCAAAATGACATCAATATCATTTCTAATAAGTAATATACTCTTGCGAGAAGCACAGATGTGCATTGCATTTAATAAATAAAAGTTGTGTATGAATCAAATATGCAGTTATTTTGATGTAATACTGAAAACACACTACACTTCATGGATCAGCAAATCAACAAACTATGAAGGAAAAAAATATTTTTGATCTTTGTTCTTCTCAATTTACTAATAGAGTGCACTTTATATTACTTTTTTATCAACTCCTCCATCTACAGCAATCAACTAAAATACTGATTTTGATCTGATCAGAAAAATGCATTACCAATCCAGTATTAAAAGTCTGATGAGTAAATAACTTAAAAATATACTAACTCATATGCTCTTACTAGCTGGATGTTTACCATATATGAAAGACTGTTCTCATCCATTTCAAGGGAAACACCTCAAAACCCTTTCAATGTGCATCAGTAATTTCCACTCAGAAAAGTTACCATTTTGGTTAGGAAAAATGACCAAAATTATGGACCTGGAGCAAAAGCTAATACCATAACAACTTTTTTATCAACTAGAATCAACAGTTATATGTCACATTTGTTTATTCTGGGAGAACATAATGGCATCATAAGTAGGTACTTACTTCAGAAGAACAATTTACACCATTAACTTGAGGTGATGCTCCTGCACTAGAAGATTCACTAGGTGAGGCCTCCTGTGAAAGATGGTATTTCAATTAGATTCTAACACACTATTCTAGTTTCCCTACCACATATGAACAGATAGCTGGCACACTGGTCTAAAAATGTCTATAAAATACAATCATGAGACGAATGGGATTAGCAGTAGCAAGAAACTGCAAGCATATGAGCATACAACATCCTCAATTTATGTTGGGGATTCATGCTAAAGAGTACAGTGCATATTAGAACAACATAAATTGGAATCAGAGTTGCATGAGAAATATAATTTATCTACCAAGTTCATGCCTTTACCTAAATATGAAAAACCCTGGAATGAATCAATTTTTTTAAGCTTACCCAATTAATTTTCTACCATTAATATAGAGAAATATAATTTATCTACCAAGTTCATGCCTTTACCTAAATATGAAAAACCCTGGAATGAATCAATTTTTTTAAGCTTACCCAATTAATTTTCTACCATGTCATAGTGTTTTTTATTATTATTATTAGGTAAACTACTGGTCAAGGTAGGTTTTTGGATGGACACAACTATCAAATAAACATTTTGTGACTCCCCACCTAGCAAACTAATCGATATCAGGCCTCTCTTCATCTCGGTGTACTTCCTTCCTCCCTTCATCCCGTCCAACATCCCTATCCTGTTCCTACCCTTACCACGCTTGCCCAACATTCTCCCCTCTATTACCCTCTTCAACATTCCACTACCGCTCAATATGCCTTCCATCCATTTTTCCTGCCTCCATAGGATTTCTCTCAACAAACCCCTCTCCTCCCCCACCATTTCTAGTACTTCCTCATTTGTTTTCCTTTCGGTCCATTTCACCTTCTCCATTCTTCTCCACACCCACATTTCATAAGCCTCCAATCTACGTCTATCCTCCTGCTTCAGCGACCACGTTTCCGCGCCGTACATAGCTACGCTCCATATCAGAGTTTTTACGAGTCTTGTCTTAACATCCCTACTCAGCGTCCCCGTCATCAACTCCCTCCTCCTTGAGAAAGCCTCCTTGCCTAGCGCAATTCTTCTCCTTACGTCCCTACCACTTTGACCGTATTGGTCCAAAACACTTCCGAGATATGTAAACTGCTCTACCTGCTCTATTCTTTCCCCGCCTATTTTAATATTTGGCTTAGCCTTTTTCTTTCTGGAAAATCGCATAACCTTTGTTTTATTAATATTGATTCTCATCCCATATTTATCGCACTGAACCTCCAATTCACTCAACAATGCTTGCAACCCCTTGGCTGACTGAGCAACTAATACTTGGTCATCAGCAAACCTAACCGATTTTACGAATTCCCCTCTGACTTTCATTCCTACCTCCAGTTCTTCCCATGCCTCTTTAATCATTTCCTCTACATATACGTTGAACAGTACCGGTGACAATGGGCAACCCTGCCTTACACCTCTTCCTAACACTGCCCATCCTGACTCTCCGTTCCCCACTCGCACCTGAGCAGTCTGAGACATGTACAGGTTGCGGATCAGTCTCCTGTCCCTCCAATCCATTCCTATTTTCTGCAATACACGCATTAATTTTTCCCAATTCACTCTATCAAACGCTTTTTCGAAATCTACAAAACAGGCAAAAACGTCCTGATTGCATTCTATATTCCTCTCGACCAGTGATCTCATTACTGCAATAGCATCACACATACCTCTTCCTTTCCTAAACCCAAACTGATCATCCCCTAAGTAATCATTTGCCTTACTCTCTATCCTTTTGTTGATGATCCTGAGAATAACTTTAGCTACGTGGGATATCAAACTTATTGTTCTGTAATCCTCACATGACGAAGCCTTTGCCTTTTTTGGAATAGGAACTAACACCGATCTCACAAAATCTTCCGGCCAGATTCCTTCCTCATAGATACTACGAATCAGTCCATATATGGCCTTCTTCCCACCTTTCCCTAACCATTTCAACATTTCTACAGGAATATTGTCCACCCCCACAGCCTTATTTAGTTTCATCTCCCTTAATGCCCTTTCTATTTCATCGTCGAGTATGCCTGGACCTAAGATATTTCTACGTCATGTTCCTTTTCTATGTCTAATCTTGTTGGTCTAAGTTCTCTACCATACAGTATTTCTATATATAGTATTCCTTCCATCTCTCTTGGATCTTTTCTGTGTCAACTATTATCTTACCCCATTTATCTTTAGCTGTTAGCACAGATCTTGCCTTCTTACTTCCCGATAATAGCTTAACCTTGCTGTATAGAGCACCAATTTCACCCTTCTTCTGTAAACTTTCCATATCCTCGCATTGCATTTTCCACCATTCTTCTTTTGCTTTATTTGTGGCCCTTCTCAATTTATTGTTTAACTCTTTGTACTTCATTTTGCCTAACTCTGTGTTTACATTTTTCCATCTTCTTCTCTCATCCATCTTTGCTATCATCTCATCCGTTACCCATGGTTTCCTTATCCTTTTCCCGTTAACGGTTCCTATAGTGTCTTTAGCGGCTTCCAATATCCCTTTCTTGATACATTCCCATTTTTCTTCGATAGTACTCAGTTCTTTACCGTCATCCATCATTTTCTCTACAGCCTGCTGATACTCCTTCCTCGTTAATCCATTTACTGCTTCTAAATTCCATTTCCTAACCCGCCGCCCTTGCCTTATCTTCTTGAAACGAACATTACATTTCATAACAACTAAATTGTGGTCAGAGTCCGCATCCGCTCCTGGGAAACTGTGCGAATTTATCGCACTGTTCATAGTGTTTTATATAACTTATTTCGCTAATTATTATACAAACATTGGATGGCTTGGGATTTACAGCAAACTTTTTCCAACAGAATCTGCTATCAACTGTAAAACATATCCCATGACAGTTGATATTTTTTTAGAAATAAAATAAATACTGAAAATATGATACAAATGAATTCAAATCCATGAGTAAGCACATGAAAACACATATGAAAATAAATATACATGACATGATTGGTTGCACTGAATCTGGTCAGCCCAACCTGGAAGAACAACTAAAAACACATGTCTTTGGTGAAGTGAGTTCTCAACTGAACTAGTGTAATCTCAAAAGAGGAAGTTAGAATGCTGCACCAAGAGATGTCTCTGAGGCATTACATTACACAGGTCCAACTTTTAAGTAGTAACGTAACTTAAAAATAGACAAAGAGTCTGTTAGACTCAAGTGTGACCAACCAAGAGTTAGGAGAGACAGATTTTGGCAGGGTAGATGGCTATGTGAATTCAAGCACTGGTGGAAAAGGTGGGATGTCATGCATGCTGTCATAGAAGTATCCATCCAATCATGAATACTTCCATGCATACTCTTGGTGAGATACCTGACCAAAACAACTATGCATGACCTTTGACATCAACTTTCCCCTTCATCCTTTCCTTCCATTGTCAGCCTTTTCTAATCTGCCAGTCACAATGGACAATTGAAAAAAATCTGTATGTTTGAAAACAGAACAGAAAATCTAATAATTCCACTTAAAAAACTATTCTTTCTGAGAGAGACTGCTGAATGCTCACTCAATCACTGCCCATGTTATTTACTGTGATGGCTACAGAGCAACTACCACTGAAATTTTTACATTGCAATTCCTCTATGATGATTGAACGCATTCTTCTTCCTCAAGGATAATAAATTAGGCATATCCCCACAAATCAATGGTGCACAACTATGCGCTGGATTATGACCAACACCATCCTTCAGACTATAGCTATTAGTAGGAGGGGGATTACCAAGGACCAGACAACAATTCACAAACATAAGACCTTCATGGGCTAATTAGAAGCAGCTAAGAACTAGTTTTGGTCCATGGACTGCATGTTGTCCACCCCTACTTTAATGAGTATAATCATTTGAAAATTGATAGCAGAAAAATAAAACTAAAACACAACAGCCCCATTAATTACTTGGAAGGAGGAAAAATTACCTAAGCAAAAGCTTTAGGAATTGATCATAACTATGCAATATGACATAAATAAAAGTAAAATTGATATCCCTTACAAGCATGCATTTCATGAAAATATAGGGCTATATAAAATAACGAAATACAGGGAGATAAGTTCAAAAGTTAACCATAAGCACCATATATTTGTAAGAGAGCAATGATAGTCTGGTAATTAAAATGGCAAAATCTGAAACATATGACTTAGCGGATAATGCAAAGTATATTGAAGTAAATTCACATGTTTAACATTAGACATCACCATGATTACATCCATACAAAATTGAAATTTAATGAAATACAACTTTTCAGCTGATAAAGGATTAAATTAGAGAAAGTATACCCCTATACCAGAAAACCTACATGCAGGTCTTGAATACCCAAAGACTAACGAGAATGAAAATTGAAAACTCAACTTAAGAACTTAAGAGTAGCATCTGCTTAGTAATATGAATATAATCCTGTAAAAGTTAAAATCTTAACTTTTGAACCAGCTGATTCGGCACAGTCACCATGCATGCTTATGGTTTTCTTATGTTACCATCTCACTGAAGGGCTTTTGCACTGCATATTAAACACATCAATTTCATTAGTCCATAAGCAGTCAAAAGAACCTACGAAATGGGGAAATGTTGGTTATGTTAGCATTCAGGGTTCAGCAAGCTAACAAGAGTTTCATATGAAACTAATATGAGATTTCAAAGAGGAATAAGGTGCAGAAAGATAGGCCACAATTAAGTCAATTGCAAATGCCTCAACAGGAAAAATATTCATATTAGCCTGCGTTAATATGTTAGGCCATGCTGATTGAAACCTCACCTAAATGAGTTCCTAGAAATGCCCTCTAACATGGCCTCCACATTAAACTGGCGAGCAGTGGTGACAGCATAGTGGGTTTGTATACAAAGTAACGGTAACAATTTTTTTCTGATATGCATGTGAAGTGCTGAATTTAGACTGTTGGTTAAGTGTGCACATGACTGCATATCATATTGGTATTAATAAGATGACAGTGCAAACCATTATCACTGAAAATTTGGCAATGCGAAAGATCTGTGCTAAAGTTGTCCCTAAGGTCTTGATGGACGACTGAGAGCAGATCCAATTGTCTGCTTGGGAAGACCTTCTGCAACAGCATCACAATGATTCCCCAACCCCCTTACATGTGCAACTTGGCACCAGTTGACTATTTCCTATTCCCAAAAGTGAAATCCTCCCTCAAAGGCCACCACCATGGAGCCTTTGAGTCATGGAAAAGCCACTGGTACGAGTGTGTCGACGCTAGAGGGATGTACTTTGAAGAAAGTCGAGGTATTGTAGCAATATCTGGAATAAATCTATTTTTCCTGATACTTTTTATACAAACCATGTATTAGCAACAGAATCTAACAGGCAACAGAGCTGAAGTTGGATCAAAAGTATCAGTGCTGCAAGTTCAAATTCTAATCTAAACAATATTTGCAAACTTCCTGACTTCATTTATCACAACATTACAAGGGAAACTTTACTGTATTTGGTATATAAATTTAAAATACAGAATATCAAGTCATAACACCCCAGACTACACTTTGATTATCCAAATTGGCACTTCTGATTTTGGTATGTTCACAAGTTTAATTAGTTTTTATGAAGATGCATTAAGTTGTCACTAAAACTCAAAGTGAACTTTTTTCTGAATAGCTTGAACAACTTTATAACATTCTCCAATCACTTTTCACCTGCTCTGGTCATTATTTCACATCTACTGATAACCTGCTTGTACACACAACCTTTAGCACATGTATAACACGCCAACCACAACTTGAAGATCAATTTGCAGAAACCTTAATGCATGCTTACTGAAACTGTTACTTCCTTCAAAATTTCTCAAAAAATGCCCTAATGAAATACTTGCACAAAGGTATCACAAAGACATTCTGACTTTACCTCATCCACAGTGCCATATTTGTCAATTTGGCCGATACTGTCAAGCGGCAACAATGGGTAACTGATTTTCAATACCTTAAGCCCATAAATTTAACTGAACTTTCGTCTTCCCTTGTATTCTTGTTTCATGGATAACCATTCAAGTAATTCTGAATAAAACTATACATATCACAATTACAAAACTCATTTTAGAAATTATGCACAAGGCTAAAATTAAAAGGTAAGACATTCAAGATGCAAATGGGCCACACACACACACTTACCACTCTTTCATGAAGATTCTGTCCAAATACAAAGCCTGTTGAAGCCGGCGAAGCTGAAATAGCACTGTGTGAGGCTCTGGCTGCAAAAGACACTGGGCTGGCAGACTCTGTGGTATTAGGCTTAGAGTGGGGTGAGGTTTGGATAGACACAGCAGGGCTCAGTGATGATGAACCTGCATTCAAATCAGTCCTGTCGGCACTTTCCTTTTTACCCAAGGGAACAAATTTTGGAGCAACTACTATAGTACTTTCACTGCTTGTCTTCGGGGTAACTTCGTGGTCTTTCTCCTTGGATGGACCACTCTCTGTTTCCATTGCATCATCAACCTTAGTGTCTGCACTCACTGTTGATACAAAATGAACATGAAATGTTTGTTATTGGTACTTAATATACCTTACAATCTATTTCTAATCTTTAATTAAGGCAACCTTATCAATCATGGGAGTTATGCACCTAAAAACCCCTAAGATTACCAAAATTACTTTGAGAAACCGTTAAATACATAAAAATTAGGGACAAGGTTTCATATTGAGTAGTTCCAGACTTGATGTGGTGGAATTCAAACATAATAAAGAACAGATAGTAGCAATTTTCAATTAGCTAAGTTTTATCATACGGCCAGGTTTCAATGTATTTCATCATCTTCAGGTTAAATGAAGTCAAGTGCCGCCTTATATACATTTTACATCCCAGGAGAAGGGGGTGGATGTGGCAGGAAAGAAAGGAGGGGGAAGAGAACAAGGTTGGCCAACCAACCAATAGATTGCAAACTGTAAAATTTGAAACATGTTGAAAAAAGAGTACCCAAGGTCTCAGAGGTCCACATGGGTTATTCACCAATCACACATAGGCTGTATGAAAGGTGTCAGAATGCTAGGGGAGAAGGAAAGGGGGGAAGGGAAGTGGCTGTAAAAGAAGGGAAAGAAGAATAAGATTGGCATTGGATTGTGAAATACATAGTTTAAAGTTTTGCAAACAGTTTTCATCAAAATTAAGTTGTACAATAAAACTTATCTTGGAAAATTGTTAATATCCATTCTTTACAAGGTTTCATGTTCCCCATAAATACCATATAAGTTTGCATGACCTAATGTTTCTCCAATAATCTAAACATATATTGTAGAATGACTGTTTCCATCCACTTTTTGATGGACATTTATTGCAAGTATAATAGCCCAATAGCAGCAATAGCCACTAGAGCCAAAATGGACACGATCACTGCAATTGTGGAACTAATGCACTTGCTCTATCATCAAGTCAACACTTGAAATTTAAGGTTTAAATTACCATCATTAAAAAAATTGTTATAATTCAATAAGGTGACTTATATAATAAAATGAAGAATGTAGACAATAAATAAAAATAAAGAATGTAGACAAACAAAATTTGACTAACTTGGCCTTCTTCAAATCTAAAACCAAACCTTATGTTCAATCAAATCTTCGCTATCATTTTGTTCACCTGATTACACGAAGTCTTTGCATTTTCATATGAATTTTTCTTAGACTGTCTAGTGCACTCAATGAAGCACACTTTTGTTTTTGATCTGTAATAAAAATGTGTAATACCTTACATGTTTTTTTTTCAATGTTACTATCATGTGGAATAAGATTAGGTAAGTGTGTTGTCAACTATTAATACTTTTGAAATAGGGAGAAATGAAGAAAGAGTAGGATGAGGTAGAAGAAGCAGGGGTGAAAAAGGAGCTTGATATATCACTGATAAAACCATTAATGATGGGTATCTGCAAGACTTGTACCTGCATTGTTGTTGGCACTTGAGTTTTTTTTTCAGCAGCAGGAGTCAACACATCAGAGATGGCAACTGTTGTAGGAATGTGGTGTAAAGGAGTTTGAGGGGATAGGGAGGATGTATGTGTGAGAGTGATAACATGTGTTGAGGGAAAGGAGAGGGAAAAAGAGGAAGTCAAAATGCAATTTAGATGGCAAAACCATCTTCATCAGGTGAGATATGATTGCCAAATAACTGCAGAAGTGATTGCAGGGAAGTAAGATGGAGGGGGAATGGGGCGTGATGGGAACAGGGAGAACATGGGGTATGTTAAATCCATGAGGACAATAAGAGGACAGGGGAGACAATGGGGCCTGGGTCTGCATTTAAGTTTGAAGGAGATATGAAGCCATTGGTATCAATTTGGTATTTGGTGGATTCGGTGGATGGTAGGATTTTTTTAATTTTTCTTACATTTAAAGTGGGCTAAGTTTCCTCTTTGAATCTAATAAGTAGTTGACATCCAGTTTGTCCAGCATATGTTTTGCTGTCTAGTAAGGGACATTTAATTTGGCGTACACCAAATTTCTGAAGGGTAAGGATAACACCTTTTACATGGGAAAGAAGGAATTTTATTTCAATTTACCTGAGAAAGAGTTTGATTAAAAGGTAGTTTAATGTAATTTTAAATTGAAATACGAAGAAGGGTGTTGGTGGACTTGATTGGTTTTTGAATTTTTTCCTCTTGAGGATTTGGTGATTCAAACTAGTGTGATAATCTAGGGTGATGGCTACATTTTCTGTGTTGAGGTTCTTTGGAAAAAGCATATTGATCAAGTGGGATAGAGAGAAGGCAGTTTATAAGGAAATGGAACACAGAAATTAGCAGTGTATGACACTATCATACTTGCACTTGCTCTCTTTACAATATTTTTACAGCTCGATGATCGATAACATTGTTTACTTGTCCTTAGGATGGGCTTGTTCATACCTACCAACCTGCAGACAGAGGCACAGGCAATAAATGATGAAAAACATAACAAAATGAAAAAATCAGAACTGGTAGACCTGACTAATAACATCAAATTACTGAGAATAAGAAGACAGACTGCATTTTAAATAAAGGATGACGGAACTATCCACGTAATTCAGTGCCAGCAAAAGGTAATGCAGAAGCTTCAAGCCTCTTCATATGTGGAAGTGTACAAGATAAGAAAAGATTCAACAGGATTGAAGTTTTTCAATCATGAAGAATGAATATTGAAAGGAATCCAAATGACTGAATAATTATTTTTTACATAAATATATGAATGCAAACTGGAGGTAGGAATGAAAGTAGGAGGGGAATTCGTAAAATCGGTTAGGTTTGCTGATGACCAAGCATTAGTTGCTCAGTCAGCCAAGGGGTTGCAAGCATTGCTGAGTGAATTGGAGGTTCAGTGCGATAAATATGGGATGAGAATCAATATTAATAAAACAAAGGTTATGCGATTTTCCAGAAAGAAAAAGACTAAGCTAAATATTAAAATAGGAGGGGAAAAAATAGAGCAGGTAGAGCAATTTACATATCTCGGAAGTGTTTTGGACCAATACGGTCAAAGTGGTAGGGACGTAAGGAGAAGAATTGCGCTAGGCAAGGAGGCTTTCTCAAGGAGGAGGGAGTTGATGACGGGGACGTCGTTGAGTAGGAATGTTAAGACAAGACTTGTAAAAACTCTAATATGGAGCGTGGCTATGTACGGCGCGGAAACGTGGTCGCTGAAGCAGGAGGATAGACGTAGATTGGAGGCTTTTGAAATGTGGGTGTGGAGAAGAATGGAGAAGGTGAAATGGACCAAAAGGAAAACAAATGAGGAAGTACTGGAGATGGTGGGCGAGGAGAGAGGTTTGTTGGGAGAAATCCTATGGATGCAGGAAAAATGGATGAAAGGCGTATTGAGCGGTAGTGGAATGTTGAAGAAGGTAATAGAGGGGAGAATGTTAGGCAAACGAGGAAAGGGCAGGAACAGGATAGGGATGTTGGATGGGATGAAGGGAGGAAAGAAGTACACAGAGATGAAGAGAGACCTGATGTAGAGTAGATTGCTGGATTGGGTTTTGTTTGGTGTTACAATATATTTATTTGATAGTTGTGTCCATCCAAAAACCTAACTTAACCGGTAGATTACCTAATAATAATAATATGAATGCAAATATTGTTTGAATGAATTAGTATTGTAAGAGGTTAAGTGAATAAGTATGTTTCCATATGTACTCTAAGGTATACACGCTCTCCATGCCAAATACAATTATGAAAATAAACACATTTTATAAGGGGCTCAAATGGTTATCAATTTCCTTATGGAATGCACATCATAATAATTCATTTGCTGAGTTTATAAACATGTTACTTATTGAGTAATGTTTGCCCCTTAAAAGTGATTACTCAAAAAATCACCCCAATTCAGCAGTCAAAATTTCTTCAAACTATCTGTGGCCACTTTAAGAATGTTTCACTGGGCATGTACGAGAGTAAGTCAATAAATAAGTACTAAACATCAGCAAGACAAATGCAGGAGCTATTATGAACACTTCATTGGGAATGCTTGGAACATCCTACATACAGTCCCGACATGCCTCCAGCGAATTAACTGTCCAGGCCTTAAACAATGATTTGGGTGGAAGACTTTTTGAAAATAATGATGCCATAGTCCAAGAGGTTACGTTGGTTGTTGTGACAGCAAACCAAAGACTTCTTTGTTGCTGGTTATCAAGGATTTGTAAAGAGATGGAATAAGCAAAGTGTCTGAACGTACAGGGTGAATATGTAGAAAAGTGAAATACTACCCTGAGGTACAAGTACATCTCAAGAAGTTACTTTGATTATTATTGCCTTCCAGTTTTTTGAGTTATTTATTGACATCAATTGACGTATACCAATTTGAAATAAATAAACACGATTTTAGTTCTTATTTTACCTTTAGCAAATGGATTCCCAAGTTTGGAAGGGTTTAAAGTGTACCCAGGCTTTGACTGAAAGAGAGTTGATGGTGCAGTACTTGAAGAACTAAATGGAGAAGATGCACCCATCAGCTGTGATGGCCTGAGCACTGGCTTTGATAAGGACATAGAAGATGAAGAATTCATAGCAGGGCCTGCAATGAATAATGACAGGGTGTTCACTAGTTATTGAGATTAAATCTACAGGAGCCAATTTAAAAAAATAAAATTCCATTCCAATGCATCATAATTCCTTCTTTATAAACCATTGGCAGCATATATAAATGAAATCAAAGAAAACCCAAGTATTGAACCATTAGTGGTGAGCTAAAGTTATATTAGAACAGGGACACAATTGGTTTTAATATACATTTTCTCTAAATAACTCTATATTCAAAGCCATTCATTATAAATAAAACTCAGGTCACTGATTTTCAAAAATTTCCACACGCATTCAAAAATGAATTTACTCCTTTAATGACTGAATACTGCATTAATACATCATGGGGGTAGCATCCATAATTTTGAATATAATTTAATTGGATTTTATATGTTAATCAATAACCACTGTAATATCAATAATTCCAACTATTAAACAAATAATTTCTTGATTAAGCAAAAGATAAAAATATAATTTAAGAACTAGGTCTTCATCTCACCAGAATTGAAGGATGATGAAAACTTGCTGGGGGCCAATCTCGATTCTGAACTGGGAAAACTAGAATGCAATGTAAATGGATTCCCACCAAAAGCATAGCTGAGATTAGGTCTTACATTGGAGGAATTGGCATTTGCTGATGCTTGAAAGCCTGAGAGAGGATTTTGGGGTGAAGGTGATGTGCTAGAGGCAGCTGAAAAAAATGAGTAACATTACTTAAACAGTCCAATCAATTATGACGAGCCACACAGTCACAAATCAGCACACAATGATGAGACAATGGACATATATTAACAATAAAACGTTCCAAACATTATTTGAAATGAATGGAA
Organism: Hetaerina titia; assembly: GCA_037158775.1. Taxonomy (NCBI): domain Eukaryota; kingdom Metazoa; phylum Arthropoda; class Insecta; order Odonata; family Calopterygidae; genus Hetaerina; species Hetaerina titia. The sequence goes on from CM073769.1 coordinate 26,934,170, forward strand.
TGCCACCTGAGCATCTTTAAATTTTTAACAAATGGGGGAGAACTGTGTTACAGTTGAGTCAGCAATATATATCAATAATATACCAGGAAATATGCAATTTTTTCATTCTACATGATGACTATATATTTTTAATTTTTTCTCTACCAAACTAATGCCACTGCCACATAGAATGCATACAGAGTTAATATGAATTTTAAATCAGCGGAATATAGAGAAAATACCAGAATCTAAAGTGAAATTCTAGAAAAAATAAACTAAAAAAATGCAAGGACAAACTATCGGAATATATAATGTAATTTCTAATAATTCATTATGTAAATGCGGTGTACTGGTTTACAAGTGTAGTACAGCTTTCAAGCAGTTTTGTCATTGTCAAGATTATAACATTATTTCCACATGACATCTAATGCCAGTAGCAAACATAATGGTCCTTGGACATTTGCCTTTTGGTATTAAAAAACATCCATACACAAATTTTACAGTATCCTCAAGATAAGCTCTTCCATAAACCCTTTTGTAACTTAAATTCCTGCCCTAGCAAGTACAACTAATGCTAATATAGATTTGAAATGCCGAAAATGGCAACACTTTATCATTTAACACCAAATTTCCTAGCCCCTAAGAAATACAGGTAGATCATAGTCAAATCTAACTGAGAACATACATTCTCTAGGAACACCATTGCAAAATTTGATATGAAACACTTTGAAAGCACCCAAAAATTATTTTTGTTTCTATTTCTTTAGTGGTAATAACAATTTTACATAAATAATACATTGCAGTGAATGAGAATACATACATGCATCGAATGAGCAGCCATACATGCATTGAAGATAGTAAACATTTATTTTCATGGCATTAAATATCGCCATAAAGACCAAAGCTAAATGACTAAAAGAGACCAAGACTTGACAAATCTATGAGTTTATCTAGTAAGCTTACACCACATTGCAATTTTTATATTCAAGAGCTAGTTTCTGGTAGTCAAATGCCAATTAAAGAAGCAGTCATTTCATGACATTGTCATGAAATTTAAATGTTTCTTACTGACTTCATAGCAATTTTAAACTAAGTTACCACATAATAGAGGTGAAGGAACATTAGGTAAACTTTGCATTTTTTATCAAAAAACTTAAATTCACTACCATCGGTTTCAACACATGGGCAACATCATATGGTATAAACTTTCATAATATGGCTCGGAAATATATTATACATATATATATTCTTTCAGGGAGAGGAAGGTGGGAAGGCAGAGGAAGATACAAGTATCAGTTAGAAGAAGGCTGGGAAGGGAGGGACATGAGTTGGTACAACAAAGTAGTTGTCAGGGAAGGGAAATACACAATAAGCAGGAAGAATAGGATAATGGAAGTGAAGAGGAAGACAGGGGAGTTTACAAATGCACTTTTGTCAAGGACAATGGAACTTCAAAAAGCCTTTTCAACATCCATCTACACCAGCCAATGCTTGCTTTAAAATCACTGCCTGGAAATTTTAATTCACAACCAATTTTCAACTTTCATCGGGATGTCTTCTTGTGTGGTGGGAAAACCTCAGTTTTTACAGCACAGAACATACAATTTTATTCCAAGTCTTCCTTTTGAAGATCCTTCCAGTACCTTAGTCACTGAATTTGCATATTTAAACATAACTATCATTCCTCATAAAATGGTTGCTTCTGAAACAACATATTTTTTCAAAGTTGCACAATAGTTTGTTTTTTCTTCATATTTGGCCACAAGCACTTTTAAGCCCATGTCTTAAATCCAATGAAATCTTCCTTGACATTTTTTTAATGAGACTTTTTTTTATATGATCTACTTTCTCTTGGCCCCTAAAATAATAATGGGTAAAAACTCCAGCAACTTGAAAAACACAACTCAAATGTACAAGCAACCATTAGTGAGAGGCTTTTAGCACCAGATTGCATAAAATGAAGTCATTGCAGTTTGCCCGGATGTTAACAGAGGCACATTTTCAGTGTATGCACACAAAGTGTTGCAAGATTTTTTTGCAGATGCTTCCCCAATAACTCTGGACAACGTAGTATCTTGACACGACCACCCAAATTTACATAAAATGTAACATTCCTAAAGAGACATGTGCATCTTGACACACACTCAATATGCATCACTTACAAGTGCTAAAATAGTGTAAATGCAACTTTTAAAGGTTCATTTGTAGGAAAATGCATTGGACCATATTCAGGCTACTACTGCAATTTTGAACAATCTTCCATTTCAGACATTTAGTTCTGTCTTCAGTGTTACTGACCCATTACGCCTTGTTCACATTACTAACTTCTTGTGAGGATAAAAAACTCTGGCAAGTTTTTTTTTTTATCATTACAAGCCACCATTGCTGTGACCACATAAAGGGTAAAAAAAATCTGAAAATCATTTTAAATGAATATTGAAGCTTCTAGCCAATATCTAACTATTTTCAATTTAAATCTTCCTCTGGAAAGTTGAACTGGAACATTCTTAAGTGAACATCAGAATTTAGTAAGTTGAGTTGATTGAATCCATCAATATAGTTCCCATTTTATTAAATGGGATCATTGGATTTAATTCTATTCTCAATTTTACAAGTATCAGTTTGATAACATAATTATGACTGAAGGCTACTAGTTAGCTCATTCAAGAAGTTGTATTATTGCATTCACATTATTTCTTTCTCACCATTGGTCCTAATACTTCCATAGTAATCTAATGAGAGGAAGCGATTTTATATATGCTTCCTTCCATTTGCATTTTCCTAAATCTTTTTTGTGGAATATTTTTTTACGTTAAAATAAATGTAATACAGTAATGACATCAATTGCCTTATCATTTGAGGCATTGATACCTAGTGTCCTCTTGTTCTTTAATAGATGGCTCCACAAAATAAATCCCAAATCATTCTAACAACATACTCCATGTTGGGTATCATGACACCTCTATTTATACACCAATGCACTAAGTTGCAAAATATAATATGGATGCTGATACTAACACCTCTAGGAACCCTTGGCCCTTATCTCAGCTTTTCTAGCCTCTGGTCTTAGCTTATATGGCACTGAACAATATTCAAGAAGCATATATTCATTCCACCCACACATACTTTTCCCAATAAACAATTTCAACATTTTTAGGGAAGACAGGCTAAATTGACATCAAAGACAACATAATAAAAAGCTTAAAAGATAATGGAAATGATCTTTATGCACTGTCATCTATTCTGTTTTATATAAGATACAATTTAAAGAGGTAATTACAAATCTCAAGTCATGATTAACTATTCCACCAAGAGAACATAGCCTCAGAATTTATAGTGGGTATTAAGAAGTTTTTAAAAGCTGTATTTGCTAGGGTAAAGCATATGTTTTTAAAATGAATATGTAGATTTTAACAGCAAATAATGATTACTTTAGTTAGATATTGCATTTCATTGATGATATGTTCAATTAAAACAATATACATTGTCGATGATTCTTTTTCCTTTTCAGCAGGAATCAAATTCCTTAATAAAATTGGAAGAATCAAATATCATGCTAATATACAAGTTTTAGAATTGAGTATCAAGAAAAAGTCACACTGCCCCATCACTGGCAAAAACTGCTTTACAATTAAGTTGAATAGACAGGTGATAGTAAGAAGGATGTAGTTGGAAAGCATAACCACTTTCCTCAACTCCCAAATTGACATCAAACATAGCTCCAATATCAAAGGTTGACTTATATAGGATCACCTGCTGGATTGTTGGAATGTATCGCATTTGAAAAATATGACTTCATTCTTCTTGCATCAGTTGTGACACTCTTTTCTTTGAGTTGTGACATTAGCAACACATTCTCTTTTCAAGCTTCTAATATCTTATTCTGCATTGTTTACACATCTCAATAACAGCTAGATTTATACTCAATTCCTTATGAACATCAGAGCTAAGTGAAACAATTTTCAATGGTTCCTTCAACTTTTCTTATACTTTCTGTAGATTGTCACATATTTCTTTCCACATTTCCTTGTCAGGGGTGTATTGTATTCCTGAGCGGCAATGCTTTCTCCACATTCTAAATGGGATTGGAAGGTTTACCCTTAACATAATGGAGACAAACTAAGAAATGAAACATTTCCTTTCCCTAATGCTACATAAATTTTATTAATGCCAAGAAATAAACAATATCTTTTCCAAAATGCTTGGGAAAATAAAAAATTAACTGTTCTTGGAAATTCTTCTTTAATGATAAAACATTTTTGTTTTCACTTACAGTTTTAGATGGTTTACCTTTGTTTGATGCGGAAATGATTTTCAGAGTGAATATGTGAATATTGCATTTGTCAGTGATTTCTTTTACTGGGAAACTAGTAAACATTATGCTGCTTAGTAACAAAAGTCAAATATATTTTAAGTATAATCTCTCAACCCTATATAAATTATGGCTTCTTGGTTCGCTCACCAGGTATTGCACTTTCAAAAGTGCTTTACTATAAACTAAAACACATTTCAAATAAATGTTTTCCTGAAAATATCTGTCACAATATTTGTAGTGAACCTACTCTTCTAAGAAAATACATCTATGTCATTAAAAAAGCATTGGGAAAAGCTAAATGATTCTCATAAAACTACCATAAGTAGATTCATTCCCACACATAATACACAATCCACATACAGCAAAAGCTATTAAAACATAAATCTGTTAGCATAACCCATAACAATATTTCAAATCTTTAAATAGCTTTCATGCTATTGAGGGTATAGTACAGTGACACCACAGTGGACCACAATTTCACCATTGTTCAAATTTGTGTATCCCATGGTTTCAATCTTTTTCCATTAGAAAATGAGCTTCCGTCAACATTTCAACAATTACCGACAATTTGTACAGTTGTCTATATATTTTCCAAGTTTTTTCTAAATATGTTGTTATGTAACTACTGTTACTGGTTAAGTGAAGCTGCTTTTATTAATACAACTATATTCTGAAAAGCATTTGATGTCAATGGGCAATCTCAAAGCTAAGGGATGGTATGCACTCATTGGAACTAAAAAATACTTACAATTCTTGCTCAAGATAGTCTTTCATTTCTTATTTTTTCCAAAATTTAAATATTTGCCAAAATTGTATCAAATTTTCACACATCTCGGGTTCCATTTCAGAAAACAAAATGCCTCTGCCCATTTTTATATAGGGCCCAAAAACCCAAAAGAAAATGTTTGTTAATTTGAACTTCTATGAATCACTTTCAGGCGATGAGAGATTGTAAACTTGGTCCAGAACGTCAGTCACCATTCATCATAAGTACCGTGTTAAGTGGGCTTACCCTAGTTTCCTACAACTCAGTCAAACAGTACAGCCTAAAAGTAAACTCCTTCAAAAGAAACACCTAATAATAAAAACTAAGCATTTCCTGGCAATAAACAAAAATTGTGAATTTTTTTGGGTATATTCACTTTACAAGAGTTTTCAATAGCTGGGGAAAAAAGACATAAAAATTTAAACAATTATGAGATAACACTTTCTATGAAATATATTCGCCGCAAGTTTTATTATCATTCCAGAAATCCATAAAAATATGTGATTTCACAAGTATAAATTAATTTTCATCTCATCTACTTCCTGTGATTGAAGTGATAATTAGGTCATGTGGGTTGCCTGGTGTCAAAACAGTAAGAATTTTCATTGAGAACGGAGCTTAACACCTCAAATATGCATGGCACTACTACGTATACAATGCATACATACATGCATATTATTCACATTTCTTTAGAAACTGAAAAGTAATCTGATATCACAAAAATTTATTCGCACCATAAAATGGCAATGACCTTGACTACTAACTGCCAAAACTACAAAAAAATGTATTTATCATGAAAACATAATTGAGTCACTGAAATGATGTTCATTCGCTACTAGAAATTAATTAAAATCTGATCGCCAATAAGTTAATGTTAGTAGGAGCAGTATATGAAGATAATAAGTAGTCTCATTTATTTTAAATGAACCCGTCTGGTATCTTAGTTGCTTACGGTAATCACTCACAGGTCTTGCCAAATAATGTTCACACGCGTTGTCGCTAAGGTATAACAATATTCATGTTGTCATGGAAGCTGTCAGCTTGAAGTTACTTTTCCATAAGTTAGCATGACAAATGCTCAATTACGATTTTAAATTAAAACTACCATGATATGTTTCGGTAATCAGCAAAATACTTACTTTCACTGGCCTTTACTCCAACGTGATCGCTCCCATCCCGTCGTTCATTAAGCTTTGCTGCTTCTTCCATCGGATCTTGGCATGAAGACTTTTGAGATGTGGTATCTGTCACATTAACGCAAATTAGCAATATCTTAGGGGTAAAGTTGCATAATTGAATAGACATCTTATGACCGAAACTTTAAAAGTGACAAATCTTATCAGCGGCATTGTTTTACTAGTGATGACAGTTTTACAGTTAAGGTAAACATCATTTTCTCCAAAGCAATTATCCACTGAAACTATCAAATAACAATGTGTTACCTCGTTAGTATTTTCTATAGTTGGCTAGAGAGTCTAAACATAATTGCGCTTGTCCACAAAAATGAGAATATGATATTATTAAATACAGGAGAAACAACGCGTCAAGAACAAGGTTAAGGCGTATAATGTGCAACATCAAATCGTGTTCTTACATTGAACATAACAATTTTATATCCAGGAACATGCATTAATCTGTGGTCTTTCTCGAAAAATAAATAAATTATGCCCGTTGAACCCGTCGTAATCAAAGTCATTCAAAAACTTACCTCCTTTAATATCAGCCATTCTACAAAAATATGAACATGGAACGATACCGACAAATGACTAACGTGGGACTTGGAGCGTGATTTGGGCGGTTGTGATAAAAATATTCACAATAAAACTAATGTTAAATTTATGATTTATTGAAGTTGAAGAAAGTGCACCACCATCTGCAATTTACCGGTTACACGGTACCACTGTCATTTTATGGTAAAAAATAGTTTCTCCTGTGAGTAACCGGGTAGTAGATTGGATTCTAGAAAAGTGGTATAGTTATCATGGATTATTAAAAGGTCTGTTTAAGGCAGATTATTGTGATCCTTTCAAAATAGTTTGTAAAAATCTAGCACAGGATACTAATTATATACTTCAGTTTAACTGGTAGCCTCAAGGTGAATGGAATTATTCTTCCCAACGAAGGAACGTTTTGTGCTAACTTTAGAACCCGGTCTTAACTCCCCTAATTTTTGTAACCTCCTTATTTAAATAAAATTACCTTTTAAAAATATGCAATTACGTGCGGAAAATTTCAATGCGGTTAAAGAACTTCATGTTGATTTAACTGGAAGTCACCCCTACATGTTTAACTTGAGGCTGAGGTGCATGGGCATTTTTTGAAGTATAGTAAACTGATATTTATATCTCTTTTCCTGATGAATTTTGAGAACATAACCTTGACTCTTTTTAAATAATTTTTATAAAATAACCGAGAAATTGAAATGCCTTGGGATTTATAGTCAGTGGTCTCCGAAACCCTTATTGCAGTTCGTCACTAGTTAACATCTCGACATAGTCTTCAATAAATCCTTCTGAAATGAAGTGATCCCTGATATTTTCAAAGATGATATTACCAATCTTTAAATTCGTGGAAAATCGGTTACTACCATCCAGTAACCATTTTCTCTCCGTTATCATCAAAATAATGGGTGTTATAATGGTTGAAGCTATCCTTCCAATGAAGTAATATGAGAAGCATCGTTTTATATCGAACATGTCGATTTTAATTACCCCTGTGTGTTGTATGCTTTTATTTTTAATGCTCTAGTAAATAACCTACAAGTTGATACTATGTTGACCTGACCAAAGCCTCTGATAAGGTTAACCACCTGATTCTTCATAAAATGAAAACTCTTGGACTAGGTACCTTTTGTGATGTTCTTTAGTGGGTAATTGAAAAAAACGTTTCTTCTCGTACTTGCGTAGCTAAATAATGGACATAAAAAGATTAGTGAAGGAAATCTAAGAAGCACCTAACCAGACACCTACTGAATAGATTTAAGGTAGCCTCAAATTGGATTTTTTCAGGCAGTCATAAAGAACTCTGAACCACATATTTGTAATTCATTAATTTTTTACTACAGAAAGATGATTTTGATTCATTGTTCCTTGATTAATCATATTTATTTGCCTATCTACCCTTTTATAGAAAAAATATTACAATTTTATGAGCAAATGAAAAGATGTAGACACCTAGCTACTAATGAAAAACTGCAAGTGCACCAAAACAAGGCTGTGGCTTATTTCAAGGGGTATCCTAGGGGGGTTGCTTTCCCTTTAGGAAATATTTTTGGGTTTAATTAATTTCAAAATGAATTACATGTCTCATTCTGTAGTATATGTAAAGTATACACTTAATGGTACTTCTGAGTTCCTGCAGTCCTCAAAGGGTAAAATTATCTTCCTTAAGGGTGTGTTTTAGTCTTTAAATTAATGCAATTATTTTGGCTTTTAACCTCTATATTATTGCATTTTTCATGGCTTTTAACCTTATTTTTGGGAAAATGGCTATGAAATTATTATCATCAAAAAGGAAAATACGTGGGTTGTGGTAATCCAGAGGGTAGAACATTGGACCACTGACCGGAGGGTCCCGGATTTGATTCCCGGGCAAGTCACTCTAGACACCTGCAGCTCCACCCAAGCTATGTGATTTTTCAGGTACCAGATGTTTCTGGGAAACCATAACCGGCATAACTGGCCCCCCTACTCTGATACCATCAGGCTTAGTACTGGGTGAACTCTACCATCACCTACTGAGCCGATCTTTGATTACTGTGTTTATGGTTTTTTTATATGAAAATATTTCATAGAGGTTTCCTAAAGCTTATGCATGACACATACTTTGAATATTGCTGCTGTAGCTGGATCCTGAACTCAAAGGAACATTAAGTATTAATCGGAAAGAAGACACTGAGTTTACTCCATGATGTATCTCTACTGAAGGACTATTTTATTTACCTGGAGTAATATTCTGGCATTGTGAAGCAAGGGGGGCTAATCAAAAAGGTGTTTCATTTCCATAGGAAAGAATTTATTACTGTATTGTATGAGAAATTCACTCTCATATATATATCATCAATAGGTGGGGTTGTGCAGGGGATGGGAGGGAAGGAAATGGGTGGGTTTGGATGAGAGAGGGAGAGGGGGGAAGGGGTTGTTGTATGGTGGATAGTCACTGGATTTGGGGTGGGGGGACTGGTCACTAGTGATTCTTGGGTAGTAATTGTGGAATGTCTAGGAAGGAGGATTGGAAAGGGAAAAGGTGGTTGTTGGTGATTGTTTCCTTTCTCCGTAGACAGATCAGAATGGCTAATTGTTCATGGATGTCCATCCATAATCCCATCCTCTCCTTGCACATCATTTGAGACAAGATGACTCTTGTTGAGGAGGTTGGCTGCAAACTGTGACACTCCCATTCTTCTGTTGAAATTATGGTGATGTTCTTCCACTTGACCCTGTGGACTTCTTTCTATGTGTCCAATGTACAGGTATGACACCTCGGAATCCCCACATTGTAGCCAGTAAACCCCTCTCAGTTGAAGTGTCTGCACGGGATCTTTCACTGATGGTAGTAGGCTTTTGAGATTTTGTTTGTTATAAAAGGCTGTTTTTATGCCAGCGTCTTTGAGGAGCTTTCTGATTATGATGGGAGCTTTCCCTTTATATTTTATGTGTCACCAACACTGTTGTTCCATGGATTGGGGGGTATAAATTTCTCTGTAGTAATTTCTGCTATTTTTTGTCATTTGTTCATCTATGTTTTGCTCTATGTAACAGCTACCCCCTGCTATTTTTTTAATGGAGGCTAATTCTTCAGTGAGGGCTATGGGTGTTAAGGGTATAGTCAATGCCCAGTGAATCAAGCTGTGGAAAGCTGCTGTTTTTTTTGGTTTATTGAATATTTGGCAATAGGGTGGTTATAACCTGGTCCATGCATGTGGGTTTATGGTAGATAGCAAAACTGTGTTGTCCATTTTTTATGGAGATGCTTAGCTTGAGAAAATTAATGATATCATTTTCTTGAATTTCCATTGGTGAATTTAATGCTCTTGTGTTGTGAGTTAATCAGGTTTAATAAGTTTTTTAGTTTTCCAAAAGGAAAGCATCATCCTGGTTTCCTTCCCCCCATTCTCCCGCACAACTCCACCTATTGATGGTACATTTACATGGTAGGATCAAAAAGTAGTAGCACTGAATTTCTGTAGCACAAACGGATCAGTGGAGGGGGGTCAGAGCACCTGTCCATTCTAGTGGGGAGCCTTCTGAAGAAACAGATATTTTTTCCAGTCGTCTGCAGGCAAGCGGAGATTAACCATGTTGATTTCCATTAACCTCTGTTAAGAAGTGTCATTGTGATCCAAGATGGAGAACAATCTCGAGCAGTGCTGCACCATCAAATTCTGCATCTAACTTGGGAAAGCTACAACGGAGACCCTCGAAGTGATTAAGGATGCCTACGAGGATGCTGCTATGAGCTGCTCAACAGTGTTCGAGTGGCATAAGCTGTTCCATGAGGGTCAGGAGCTCATTGAAGGTGAGCAGTTTGCTGGTGGCCCATCAACCTTAAAGATTGATTAAAATGTGACAAAAGTAAAGGCGCTCCTGAACTCCGACTAGTGCACAAACATTTGTCTGATTGTTGATGTGTTGGGTTTGTATGTATGATTGTATGATGTGGGATTGTATTGTATTGTATGATTTCATACAATAGCATCCAAATAATTATTACCAAGGATTTGGGCATATGAAGGGTGTGTGCCAAGTTTGTGCCAAGAGTCCTGAGTGGTGAACAAAAAGTGAATTGTGTGCAAATTTTCCGGGAAATTCAGAACTGTGTCCAAGAAAACCCAAATTTTGACAATATGGTGACGACAACTGGTGATGAAACGTGGTGTTTTGTGCAAGACCCAGAGACCAAACGCCAGAGCACTGAGTGGCCCACCAAAAAGTCCCTGCATCCAAAATGAGCAAGTCTAGGGTCAAATGCATGCTCATCTCCTCTTTTGACCATTGTGTTGTGGTTCATATGGAGTTCATAACCCCTGGACAGGCAGTGAATGCCAGTTTTTATGGGGATGTGCTTGACAGGTTGCACAAACACATCTGCCGTGAGCGGCCAGACATTGCTGATTCTTGGCAGCTTCACCACGACAACGTGCCATGTCACGCTGCACTACTGATGAGAGAGTTTCTGGCCAAGCACAGGGTTGCAACATCACCTCACCTCCCCTACAGTCCAGATCTGGTACTGCCAGGCTTCTTCTTCTTTCCTCAGCTCAATTGGGACCTGAAGGGAAACCAATGAAGCTCTTAGTAAAATTTGAATGAATACAGCCCTACTACTTTTTGATCCTACCTTGTATGAGTGTGAAATACTTGTAATCAGTTCAGATGATGCTACAGTGTAGCAAAACTAGTCGACAGCAATAGATTCTTTCCTGTGGAAACAAAGTCTTTTTGATTCTTCCTTTGTGCTTAACAAATGGATTTCCACAAAGTATCAGCCTCAGATATCTATCAAATTCTGGCATTTTTCAATGATTTATTGCAAATAATATACATGTATATATTTAAAGACATTTTTTATATTTATTTGTTAATTTTTCATGAACTTTTCAGATCTGGCTCATGAAAAATAGTTTCAATTTTACTGATATTAAATTTTGTAAAGAGAGAGTATAGTATAATTCATTATGATAATGAAACCATACAAAATTAGATTTTGACGGATGAATTCAAAAAAGTTTCCATTGGAATTTGTAAATGACATTAAATATTTGCTGTGAATCAAAATATTGGTGATTAGAAATCTTTTCATTCAAAACACGCATCAGGTTTTCCAAATAATATGATCTAATACATGATGGCAATGTTTAAAATGATTCATCACCACTTGCATAATTGTGTGTCACTGAACTGCCTTATATGTAGCATAAAATGCTGTACCTAACTGATCAATGAGGGAATAAAGTATGTATGTACTATTATGATACCTCTTTGTGGTATTGGGCAGAGATAAAGGAGGCCCCCTAGGAGGTAAAGTGATGAATGTAATTAAGAATAAGAATAGGGATGTTGTCTTGGATGGCTCCAGAGTTAGATTTCACTGATTTGTATTTCTAAATATGGAGTATAAAAGTGAGTCAAATGCATCTGAGTGAAAATAGATTGAAGGAAGTTGATTTGTGTGAAAATGTGGTGGTAGTAGCATTGAGAATTTTGAAGATTGGAAAGATTCAGTTGTAGATATTATTATTATAGTTGTCTGTCATTAACATTGGGTTTTGGATGGAGAAAAAACTAACCATCATTACATTTTTAAGCCTCGCTTAAGACACAAAGCAACATTACTCTCTACACTACAATGAGCCTCTGAATACTTTCTTCATCTGTCCAACAGGCTCATCCTTTTATTGCCTGCATCTTGCTTGCCCTATGTTCTCTTCTCTATCATAGTTTTCAAGATTCTAATGCCAATAAAAACCTCTGAATCCACTTTTCTTGCAAGATACTATATTTGGTAAAGTACTGAATTGTGAGGGAAAGTTACTGTTTACTCATGTGTGCAAATTCACTAATATTTTCAAAAATTAGTTTAATCAAACATTTGGAAGAATGAAATAATGTAACTTTTTGTGAAGGGAATAGGATTGTGATGGAATTAAACTTTGAAGACCAATTGTTACTTTAAATGCATGTACCAGGGAAAGAGTTAAGTCAAGTGTTTATTGAGAGATAATATAATGTAACATTGGACAAAATCTGGCTAGAGAAATGTAATATTATGGTTTGAAGATGTGTAGGTCATGTTTGCAAGTACTTTAGAATTGTATCATGTATTAAAGAAAGTTTTGTGTGTATTTGTTGATTTGAAAAAAGAAATGACAGAGTTAATAGGAGAAAGTCATGAAAAATTTTCCGAAAATATTGTCAACATTTTCAGACATGTTTTATGGAATGAATGGGCAGTAACTCTATGTTCTCACAGCAGTGATGAAAGTAATAAGACAATGAATGAATGGGGCCTTGAGGAACTTGTTAAAAATAAAGCATGCTATGACACATGGATGTATAATGGTTTCATTGCCATGGCTTCATAATGTGTTTAATGATGAAAACTCGTAGCTTAGGCAATTTCCTCTCTTGCTGAACAGACATATTATCTCCAGCTGCTATGCCATGTGACCCCTACCTCACTCTATGAATGAGTAATTCATTGTTCCTGCAACCCAGTGGAATGAAGGGTACACAATTTTCTTGACAAAGAAGACAAGCTTTATGATAGTTGTTTATGGTGCATGGTCGATTTCCACACAGATATGATAGTATTGCAAATGCGTTCCATTTTCAGTGTTAAACACCAAGAGATTTCTTTGTAATTCCCCCTTGAATTTAAACATGAATGCTGTTTGTTAATAATTTGCTTTGTTGGACATACCTTCTAAAGTACTCACCTTATCACTTGAACTTATTATTACTTACTTTTTATTTGCCCAGAGATCACAATACAAAATACCGGGTGGATGGTGTATGTACATGATATAAGGCACGTCAATAAGGAACAAAGACACAGGCTCTAATTAAGATACAAAGAAATGAAATGGTGCTCACAGTTAATATATGACATAACGCCATGAACATTGGCTGTTACATGCACATGAAATATCAATTAAGGCAATAATTGAATAACCAACATGAATCAGACCATGACAATTGCTATAAGCAAAGAGTATAAACCTTCTAGTCAGGAATGTTGTTGAGATATTCATTGACCGAGTAGAACATATTGCGTTGTAGATATCTTTTTAATTTATGCCTGAATGCAGCAGTTCCCTTAGTTTCCTTTATACTTTTGGGTAGTTTGTTATATAATCTGATGCCCATTTCATTGGGTCCTAATTTCAATGCTTTAGTTCTAACATTCCCATAATGGATGTTGTTCCTTCCTCTGGTGTAGTGATGATGATAGGCAGAGTTAAGAGAATAGTTTCCAATGTTATTTCTAATATACAAAATTAAGAACATAATGTATATGCACGGGAGTGGTAGCAATTTTAATTCATGGAAAATAGGCCTTGATGGGGCATTGTGAGGTTTCCTGGTAATTATTCTAATGGCTTTCTTTTGCATTTTAAAGATGGTTTGAGAGATAGCAGCTGATCCCCATAATATTATACTATAGGTTATATTTGAATAAATTTCCCCGTAGTATAAATTCAATAGTATACTTTTACTTGTAGTTTCATACAAGTGTCTTAATAAATAGCAAGTTGAACTGAGCTTATGCTGAAGGGCTTTTACATGCATATCCCAAGAAATATTAGCAGACAGAGAAATGCCTAGAAACTTACATTCCGTCACATTCTCAATTGATTGATCATTAATTTTTACCAGCAGATCATCAGTCGCATTTTTATTGTGTGTAAAGTATACTATTTTACTTTTGTTTACATTTAGATCTAGAAAGTTGTCTGTACACCACTTGTTTATTGCAAGTGTGACAGACTGTGATTTTTCCACAAGGCTGGGGTAAGTTTCTGTCGATATTATTACATTAGTGTCATCAGCATAGAGCACTGGTGTAATTCCTTCATAATTCTGTAAGCAGCTAGGTAGGTCATTGATATATATCAGGAAAAGGAGTGGCCCAAGGGTTGAGCCTTGTGGAACGCCTTTGTTGACTCGGTATGCTATGGATGAATATTTTGACCCATCTACTGATAACACTACTTTCTGAGTCCGATTGTGAATGTAGGACTTCATCCAGTTTAGAGGAGTTCCTCTAATCCCTATTCTATTGAGTTTAATTAGTAGTCTATCGTGGTTTACATTGTCAAAAGCTTTTGACAAGTCAAAAAACATTCCAAGAGTTTTGCGTTTAGCATCTAATGAATTAAGTATAATATCAATAGCCTGACATATGGCGGTTGTGGTAGACCTTTCAGATCTAAATCCATGCTGAGAATTTGAAAGTAGGAGGTTTTTTTCAAGATAAGGTGCTATTTGCATGAACATGGCTTTTTCGAATATTTTAGCAAATGTATTTTGGACCGCTATTGGTCTGTAGTTGTCTAAATCGTTTACACAGCCATGGTTTTTATATATGGGCACTACTTTTGATTCTTTTAATTGGGATGGGAAAATCCCTTGTGTCAATGATTCATTAATTAAGAATAAAAGGGGTGCTTTTATGGCTTCAAAACAATGATGAACAACTTTACCAGGAATTTCATCAGGGCCTGTACTGAATTTGTTTCTGAGTGAGGAGACAATGGTTTTTAGATTGGTTTCAGAACAAGGCTTAGCAAACATTGATGATGGTGCATTAGCAAAAAGCACATTAGCATGAGAAGTAATTGGGCAAGGAGCTGATACATAATGTTTGTTAAATTTATTAGCTAGAGATGAATAGCTTATGGCAATGTTATTTTCAGGATTACAAAGTTTGGGGAGAGCAAGTTGTGGATTTTTCTTACCTCTACACTCATTAATTATTTCCCATGCGGTTTTGGACTTATTATTGGAATTAAGTAACTTATTGTCATTGTAAGTTCTTTTCGTAGTAGAAATCAGCTTACGGTAATACTTTTGAAATTCCTTATAGAGTAACCGATGCTCATGATTGTTAGAACTTTTACTGGAGATAGCAAGTTTCTTAAGGATAGTTGAGTAGTAACGGATCTTGTCAGTTAGCCTTGGCTTACATTTTGTTATATGGAATATTTTCTGCTGTCTGGGAAACTGGGAAACACAATTCGAAATTGTGTCTGAAAATTGAATAAAAGTAATTGAAACCTTCGTCTACTGACTTAAGGTCATAGACACTGTCCCAGTTTTGGGACTGTAGAAGGAGCAGAAAATGCTGCATATTTCCGTGGGTAAAGGACCGCCTTAGGTAGGTTTTATCATTTAAGCTCGCCACTGGTTGGTTAATATCAATACTTATTTTCACCATACTATGGTCTGATATACCTAGGTCACTAACTGTTGTTGCTACTTTTTCTTGGTTGACATTGGTCACAGCATAATCAATTAGGGTGGCGGATGTGGGAGTGACTCTAGTGGGATTATTATTAAAACATTCCATGCCATAGGTTTTGAATAAATTCAGCAATTCAGATCTGTGAGGGGAGTCAACTAGGAGATTGCAGTTGAGGTCGCCGTTCAACACAAGTATCCGGTTGTTTGCATATAGAGTGCAAAAGAGTTGGTCAAGTTTTTTAATAAATGCATGAAAGTCCCCGGTTGGTGATCTATAGATGGAAATGAGCACGAGCAGTCCCACTGGAGTTTCATGGAAACACACTGCACATTCAAAAGTTTTTTCTTCCATCTCAGGCACGTTAATTGATTTAATATTACCCTGTATTCTACTATGAACGAATATGGCCACACCTCCATTTTTATGTGTGGTGCGGCAGAATGAGGACACTAGTGAGTAATTTGAAAGTGAGATAACCATTAGTTCGTCATATTTTAACCAATGCTCAGTAATACACAGGATGTCTGGTTCGCACTCGTTGATGGCCACTTCGAGCAGGTTCACTTTGTTCCTGAGGCACTGAATATTAACTTGCGCGATTGTTAAACGCTGCCTAATTTTAACTAACCCTTCGAGGAGGTCAGGCGGGGTTTCAGAAAAAAATATCTATTCACACAAACATGTTTCGGCCAAAAGCCTGAACTGATTGCCATGTATTGCAAAATAGCATAAATCAATTAACAAACTGGTGTTCTTACAATGTCTTGGAACTCAATATCAAAAAGTGTAGCTGTATGTCATTTTATAGAAATAATACTCCTGTTTTATTCAAGTATTGCATTATGAATACACCTCTCGCCCGAACTATTGAGATCAAGGATCTGGGCATAATATTTACTCACTCAATGACTTTTGACAATCATATTGATACTAGTGTTAAAAGAGCTAATAAAATGTTGGGGTTCATCACCCGATTCACCAGAGATATTTTTGATGTAACTTGCATCAAATCACTATTCATCATGCTTGTTTTACCAATTTTGGAATATGGCTGCATTGTGTGGTCACCATTTTATGAGTGTCATATTAATAGGCTTGAAAAGGTTCAAAGACGCTTTATTAGGCTATGCATGCGCAAACTTGGTGTTGACACATACAATATTTCGTACCCGGATGCATACAAGGACCTGGGGATCTCAGTCTTATCTTCCCGGCGCATCATGGCAGATATGATGTTCCTACACAAATTGTTGAATAACAGCGTGTCCAGTCCAGAAATTTTGGAATTAGTCTCTTTGCAAACGCCTTCTTATGCTACCAGAAGCAAGTTATTATTTCACAGAGAATTCTATAGACACAACTATATCTACCACAGCCCAATAGCTAGAATTCTGAGGGAAGGAAATGAACTTCCCCCTGAAATTGATTTCTTTGCTATGAATGCTTTTCAGTTTAAGCGATGTCTGAGACACAATTTGTAATTGTGAAGAAATTTCTTTTTCTTTTTTTATATATATATATTCTCAATTTTAATGGGTAATTTGCCCGTGTATGTGCAAAAAAAAAAAAAAAAAAAAAAAAAAAAAAAAAAAAAAAAAAAAAAAAAAAAGCCGGGACTTTCCACTACATCTTTTAGGTGTTCCCCAACGGATACACGAAAAGAGGTGTAGGTGCCTCTAGATACCTTCAGCTGCTCGATCTCAAAGTGCTTGCCAGGTATTTTACTTGATATATAGTTTTTTACTGCTTCAATCGTCGTGTCTTCTTTGAAACGCCATGCGTGTATGTGAACCATTCTCGGTAGCCCGACTAAATAACTGTCAGAATTCGACGTCCCCACAATCGGTTTCGGCCGAGGTTTCCGCTTATTTGTGACCATGGTGTAGCCCTCATCGTCTTCTTTCCTCGTGATCCATGTAGTGGTATGCGGTTCCATAGGCGGCGGCTGCAAATTTCCATTGCGAGCAACGGAAGAGTACGGCAGCGTCTCCTTCGGATCATGCTCTTTATTATTTATATTTTTATCAGTAGCTACGACTTGGGGATAATTAAATCGTTCCATGTTGCTTTTCTTCTCTTTTGCAGTTTTTTCGAGATGCTGGAATCGCTCACTTTCCACTGAATTAGCACTCGGTGTTTTAACGTCACCCGGAAATTCCCTCGATTTCTCCTGCGTTTTCAGTGGACACATTTTTAGCATGGCTATTTCTTTCGACTGGTTATTTATTAAGTTTAGACAGTCCGTTAGCTTGACCTGTAACTTTGACTCAGTAATAGTTGGCAAGTTTAAGAAAAACATTTATGATATTCTTCAAATCAAGGCCAATTTTTAGTCACAACTTAAAGATTTTCATCTACAAGTATTTCACTTAGACTATTTAATAACCTGGAATTCTATACAGAATCTTGAAGTTTTGTGGAATGAGGTTCAAGTGTGATACGTCTTTAGCCTTTGTAACTCCCTAAAAACCTAAACACTACTGCTACTAGTGTAGAGTCTTTAAATCCTTGCAGTATTTATTATGTCTTCTTGAATATACACCACAGTCTTCCTTTGACCCTAGGATAAGGACATCTGTTTTATTTTTTTATTGGTCAGAAGAGAAAAGAGTAGGTATTTTGAGTTCCAAGCAAAAGCCGGTTCTCTCTTCTCCTCTAAAGTACTCTCCCCTTTCCTTCCTCCTCACTTTAAGCAGAAAGCATGAGGGAAACACAAATATAATAAATAGCAAACAATTTCAGCTTCAGAATCCACAAGGAAGCATTTCAGTTATAGACTCAGGGCTTCAAGATATGAGTGGGAACTTGACATTACAAACAGTATTCATTTTTTCTGCTTCTTTAGAGGTTAAAAACCAAATTTACTGCTGTCCCTACCTCAGAGGATTACCATTTTCTTCCATTATTTGCTTTCCCTTAGAGGACCCAGCCTCAGCAGAGGAGTAACTCTGAACTCCCTTTGATCTATCTAATCCACTGAATGAGTGAATAAGTAATGAGTATGTATATATTTTTGGGAACATGGAGTATTTTTGCAATAAATGGAAAACGAAAATGTGATATCTATGCCTAATAATGTATTCACAACATTTTGTAATACATACCAACCAACCACAATTATCAATCCAAAGGTTGGTTTGATAGGTGAGAATAGAGCTCACCCAGTAATAAGCCCAACAGCATGTGAAATTCAGACATTAGGCTCCGGGGGCCAGTTAATTTCCTTGTGCCACCTTTGTTTTCCCAGAAAGATCTGGAACTCAAAATTCACACAGCTTGGGTAGAGTTTAGGGTGCCCAGAGGCATCACCCAGAATCAAACCCAGACCCCCTGGTTAGTAAGCCCAGCATTCTACCTACTGGACTACCACTTCCCCACATTAATGCTTAATGATGGGGGAGCTAAAAAAGTGAATGATATGTTGCTAATCACAGGACTAAATCATGGCTAGGAATTCCATGGAAGATAACAATATTTTGATTTATCCATGCTAAAAATCATGCACATCCTGTTCTTTTGCTGAGGATTACTCTTAGCTTTAAATTAGAGTATATTTTGAATTCAGTGGGATTAAAATGATGAGGTTTCCTGTATTTGGAAATGGTGTAACAACATGTTCAACAAAGATGCTGACATTTTAAAATATCCATCTTTATAAGTGCTTCAGGGTAGTTCTTTCTGGTTTTCGGTAAATGTATATTTTTTTAAACCTGAGAAAGAGGCATATTTTTCCTAATCTTAAGAGGTCTTTGGAGGTTCAATCCACCAATATTTTACAGATCTTAAATTTTTATGAGTGACTTAGTCCCTAGTCCATCACATATTGTGAAAAATTTTCAGCTGATTTCAGGGGCATGCAAGACTGGATGAGATTATGTTTATTGTTAACTTTACTAGGGAAAGACAACATTCATGGTGAATTCACAGCTATAGCCATTATTACCACCTGGGAGGTAATAGCAGTGAGTGGCTAAAGACTGTTACCCTACATGTTCAGAATGCTGGTCAAGACAGCAACAGGGCTATCTCCAAAGATTTTTTTGTTATGGGATGTCCTTTTTTCCTATCAGATTTATTTGCATTTCTCCATAGCAAATTACCCCTGAATTTGGTATTTGTAAAGTAGGCAGTGCAGATAGAGAAAAATGTTGTGAGGATTATGTTGGGTCTCAAAACTCATTTAGTAGGGTTGAAATATGGACAGTAAAAAAACTAAACATTTAGGGTTATTGAAATAATTACTATTCTAATTATTGGCTATTATTAATTATAAATCAAGATCTACACTCGGATGAATATCGAAAATTGAATTATAATGAATTATGTCCATTGCTATCTAATGAGAAACAATCACTTTATGTTGATGCACTCTTCAGCAAATTACAAAATTATAGACTAGCACCATGTATTTTTTAAGCATATTTTATGTTAGTGAGGGCAAAGGAGTGTAGTAGCATGTAGAGAGAGGACCCATCTAAAACCATCCCTAGGCTAAAGAATAAACAGACTAAAACTAATAATAATACCATGCAATAAGCATGAACTTATTCCTTAAGTTATCTTTATTTCTTAAAAATGAACCCTCAACAAAATGTGCATCTGTATTTCAAAATAACCATAGACACGGTAATCAACCCGAAGGTTGGTTAGGTAGGTGATGGTAAAGTTCACTCAGTACTAAGCCTGACGGTGTGTGAAATTCGCACATCAGGGTAGGTGGGCCAGTTCCTTTCCCTGTGCCTATTATATTCTATGTCCACTCTAAAGAGAACTCTCTGGAATCTAATTTTTTAATGAAAATCTGAGGATACACATAAGTATATGAAAACTTTTGCTGATGTTTTATATTTCATTTTTCATTTGTCCATGATTAAGATCCACAGCTTTTTGAAGTATCTAATGGCAAATAAATATGTATTATGATTCATGCAATTTGTCATGATCCAATTTTTATTCCACTTCCATGATGGCAATACAGAACACAAAAACAGTGTTAATGTCAAATATCATATGTTCACATTTAATATTAGAAATTTGAAATAAAAATAATTTTTACTTGTATTTTGGACCCTTTGCATTTGTAATTATATCACCATACATTCTTAGAACATTGAAATAATCCTTATAAAAATATTCAATTGTTTTTTTACATTGTATTAAAAAATATGGATAGGTGAAGTTGTATAACATTTGTTCATTATCCGGGAAAATTTTTGGGTGCAACAAATATTTTATGATTACTGTACAACTATAATTTCCGCTGCATCAGATATAAGGCAATTTTCCAGGAACATTTTAAGTCTACAGCAGATCAGTAGGTCAGTTTAATAATTCAATACTCATTCATTCATATATGTTGTGATGCCTATAAATTACTATGAGCAACCACATTCACGAAGTTGCCTGTCTCCAATGGGAACTGTTGGACGGAAATTTTCAAGTAGATGACCAGTAATCACTTCGTTTGTTTCATTTTCTTCCTTGGCTGTTTCCTCAGGGACTATTTCTCCAGGGCAGTGACAGAGCAAGGTTCTACATTCTTGTAGCTTCATTACCATATTCCAATTGATACATATGTAAGAAAAAAGAAAATTCAGGTTTATATTAGCCATTATATGATGTGGATGATATTTATGGCCTAAAATCAATTAATTAAAATATGATACAATGCAACAAATGACAACAGTGTCAATTCAATAAATCAAAAGTTGCCTTTAAGATCTTATTTCTCGATGGTCAATGGTTTTTGATGGTCTTATTTTAGATTAACTCGATTCATTTATGATGGGCTTGGTATGTGCCAAGATATGCTTTAAGCAGGATTAGCTAGTGACCCCGGCCTAAGATTGGAAAATTAACAGTTCCAACAGATCTTAAATTTGTTGTCTTGCATTAAAGAGGCAGCATCACCCTGCAGAATACTGTTAGGGTCTCATATTAAAATTCATTAATTTTGAACACCAGTCTATCCCACAGAGAAAATTTTCAATGAATGCTTTTCTACCTCAACTGCGCCTCACGACAGAATCTCATGCTTTCGTAGTTCTTCGCTCTTGTTTTGGTTGAATAGCATCAGAGGCTAATTCAGTTGATGGAAGAGCCAAGTTATAGGCAGGGTGATTTGGTTGGTGTTAAAATAATTCAACTTGGTGGTTAATTGAAAAAGTTCCAAAGAATGGCAAATAACTCTCCCGATTCCATTACTTAAATGCCTATTATGAGCTGCCTTGTATAATTTTCTTAGAATTTTAGTATGATCAGATTCTGGTAAATTTTTAATATGCATAATTTTAATATTGTCATGCATAAAAATCACTCATAAATACCAAACAATACTTAACTGATCATTTACCTTTATGTACTTGTCTTTAAAAAAAAATCTTCCAACTACAGTCTCTGAATACCCATAGTTGAGTATGTATAGTAACTAATAATAATGCCAAAGATTAAAGTGGCGATATGACTGTAAGTTACCTGTTCTTCAGATACTTCAATAGGTTCTTTGAAGACAATCCATGTAACACTTTCACAGCATGGAGGTGTTGTTAATGAGCCCAGATATGTCCAGTATGCAAGTTTATCTGAAAGAGATTTTTTCTAACATAGTGAAATGGTAAACTTCATAGAAAGGATGAATGTACATGAGAGCATAAAACTAGAAAGGACCTATTAATGATTGATTCTCTGCCTAGGCATTAATAGATGTTATAATTTAAGAAATTGAATAGTAATAGCATTTTAAAATACATATATATCTATATAGATTTGTGACTTGGCATGAATTATCCATTAACCAAGGAATTTTCACAAGTTTTAATTGGAAAAAACAATGGCAACTCTTTAATTGGTATTGAATAATTGTAGTCATGTAGCTTATTTATTTATCTCTGAATCTATAATACAAAATAATAAATCCAAAGGAGCCAATGAAATGTAGTGGTTTAAAAATCTATGAAGACCAGAAGTATGAATCATCTTTAGTTCTTATGGTACCAAAGATGTTTCTGATATTGCCCTGTCCATTTCTTATGATGGCAACTCACCTGGGAGAAGTTTGGTTGGGTCAATGTGGTCCTCAATCTCCAAACTCTCTCCTCGATGTTTAATTTTTGAAAGTAAGGTTATCACCTTTTCAAACTCTGGATGTGCCTCCCCTATCTGGAGAATAAACATGAACATAAAAATATGAATGCTGTAAATAAGGCCAGCAAAATCACTTAAGAGTTATCACAGGTAGTATTACCTTAATTTAGTGGATATATTCAATACTTTTCTACTCAAGGAAGAATTAAAATATTGAATAAGATGAATATGTTGCATTTTTTGATGTGAGTGCTAAAATTTAAGAAGTTTTAAATTGAAAAGGCACTGTAAGAGCTAGGCCTAAAGGTCAAACTCCCTTATCTAATTTCCTCACCAACTTACAAAACACACTCCTTCACCATGGTTACCCGGATTCCCTTCTAAATAAGGTAATCCCACATAACTTTCCAAAACGCACCAATTTATATTCCTGACCAGAAGGTTCATACTCTCTATTTATAGCAATGGTCATGGTCCGTTTCATGTTGGTGATCAATCATTTTTCTTAATTGGTTTGTCATGTGCATGTTACAGCCAATGATCATTGGTTTGTGCCAAATGTTATGTAACTGTGAGTACCATTTCATTTTTTTGTATCCTAATTTGAGCCTGTGTCTTTGCTCCTTTTTGACGTGCCCTATATCATAAACATATGTCATCCACCTGGTATTTTTTTATTGTAATCTCTGGGCAAATAAAAGTAATAATAATCCAATACATTAAAACCCACAAGGCCAATTATAATCCTTCATCATCCACAAATCCACATAGATAACTTGCAATAGACCCAAATGTAAAACGTGTTCCATCTTCACCATTCCTTGCTTCCCTTCCCTACAGAACAATTCTTTCCAATCCCATGGTACTCCCTTATGAACATCTCTTAATATAGTCTACCAACTAAACTGCAAACTATCTCTCTTTCTACATTGGGCAATGCATCACATTCCTTAACATCCACATAAAAACTCACTGCACTTCATGCAAACCTTCTTCCACATTATTCTCTCCACCAGTTCCTAAACATGCCTCCCTCCATAATGTCTCTGTTAATGATTGGTACAATGTGTCAATCATTGCCTCTCTTCCCCTGTTAGTTACACTATCAAAGCTCAAAATCCTCGAGTCGGCATGCATTTACCAAGATCCGGATTTGAACCTTGGCTGCTAGGGGGTATAACCTTTTCCTTCCTTTTATCCCCACCCCTGTCATTTACTCCCAAAAACCTCCCTCTTTCCTCCTACCCATCATCTGTATCCTCAGTCTTCTTCCTTTTGTTGAATAAGGTGGTTGTGCCACCAAAACATTCAAAAAACAAAATAGTGAGTGCCTTTTTATGTTACTAAATTTTAAAATTAAGAATTTTTCTGATGGTTATTATTATATATGTGAACTATTAATTTATTTTGAGTATACATATATGAGTTGTCGCAGAAGTCCAGGGGGTAGAGCGTTGGACTACTGACCGGAGGGCCCGGATTCGATTCGCTGGCAAGTCCCTCTGGACACCTGCAGCTCCACCCAAGCTATGCAATTTTTTGGGTACCAGATCTTCCTGGGAAACCATAACTGGCCCAGGGAAAGGAACTGGCCTATGACATATTTATGAACATGTTTATATTTCTTCTCTATACAATTCATTCCATCTTGATGAAAATTCCTCTTTATCAATTATTACTTCTTCAATATTCTTTCTCAAATGATTGTTCTCATTATGAATATCCTCCAGGTTAGGGAGTGAGCTTTTCCGTGATTCTCTTAGATTTCCTCTACATTTGTCCTTAGTCCACTTTCCTCTTCATTTCTTGTTTTTACTGTTTAATTCAGTCTGCACATTAGTATAGTCATCTGTTTCCTTTAACAGTTTACTATTTTCTGCATTATCCCAAGGGATCTACCTTGAGTTCTTCATAAGATCTGGGTGTGGCCTGTGTGCACTTAATACTTTTTTTCTTCTGTATCTGGCCAAAAATATCTGAATGTTTTTTGGTCCCTATTTGTGTTCATTTTACTCTCTACTGTTTTATTTGTTTAAAATTTATTGATGTATCATTTGTAAATTTTTTAAATGTTACTTTATCTTATCACGTTCTTTTGTCTGAAAATGAAAGTCAGTTCATATATAAGTTTATCTAAGAAGTCAACACATATTACTCTCTTCTTCTCTGTATATCTTAATGCTATACAGCTAAAATATTATTATGGAAATGCTTTTATCTCTCTCTGCCTATATGATTATTTTAAACTTGCATAATATGACACTTAAGTTATTGGAATAAAAAACAGGGAAAATAACCTCCATAACTGCCTCTCTCCTCCAACACTTCTTTCTCTAAACTTACTATTTCAATGAAGATGATGTAGTTACATCGAAACCGGTCGTATTAATAAAAAATTTTATTTTGTGGAAAATTGCCAATTTTAATTAATCATGATATTCCACCATATCACGCCTGAAACGTCTCTTTTTATTACTATTTCAACAACCAATAGACATTGACATCACTCACTGGCAGTGGCCAAGTATTTATTTTGTGGAGTAAAAACATGGCAAAGTATAATTATGCATCACGATAAATTATCAATACTTTTGACTACTTTTAAACATTTGAAATTATTAAGCCAACTGAATATCTAGAGTAATTTTAATTAAAATAGTGATGAACTGTTAGCCAGTTACAGAATTCTTGCTTTTATGCCTGGAGTCTTATGGAAATCTCACAATCTAAATAAATATTTCCATTCCACCAGATCTGAATGGAAAAGAATCAATGGAAGTTATTCAATTGAACTCACCTTGAGAAATACACCCAAGACAGCTAAACCATTATCACAGGAGGCTGCATCTCCAAATTTTGAGTAGTTGCTTTTATTCCAGTGTACCAAGTGAAGCTGATGTGGGAAGTGAGTAAGGAGATAACAGAAAGAAGGAAAAAAATGAGTCCTCAAAAACATTTATACATTTTAGAATATTAAAAGCAATGAAAATGACTTTAGTCAAACAATACTCATTTAGCTTGGTCAAGATAGCCTTCCAGACATGTGATTAGATATTTGAATAAGAGATCCCAAAAATATGATCGATTCAGGTCATATGGATTTGAAGTCATACATATATATGTGGCCTGTATATCCTCCTCTGTCAAGTTCATTGATGATTTCTGAAATGCTGAATGATATTTTTTACATGTGTGCAAACAGCACAGTCGACAGATGTGAAAATCAAAGAAATAATCTTTATTATTTTGTAATATTTCTATTCATGTATGATCAGAATGAAAGGATATGGATTCATGTAAATTTCATATGAAGTTCACCGTCAAGGAATTTCATAATTGCTGAGAACTTTTTAGGGTTTTGTAACAAGAGAATTAATTACCTTGATAGAATTTTTTCCACTCCTATAATCTTTTTATGTGTTTAGACAGAGCTTGGAGAACTCCTTATGCTAATTTTTAATAGTTTTACATGGGAAGAAAATTTTTGAAAATAGTAAGGGGACCACTGCTACCGAATGAAAACTATTTAAACCAAGAAACTGCAGGATATGATGTGAAAGTTACTTTTGCAGAGTCAACTGCTGATGAGCATCAAAATGCAGAAATTTCATGGTGTAAAATCATTTGTCTTGACAAGGACTTGAACCCAGATCCCTGGAAATAGAAATTCACCATGTAAGAGACCATCTGGATAGTTTAATTGATTGAAGCACAAAGGTGGACGTTAAGGGGATTTAAGTTGAAGTGTCAAACAAATGATTTTCACACCATGAAATTTTTTATTTCACTATTGACATCAATTGCTTGACTGTAATTTGGCAGTCATTAGTGGACAGTTAATCTTTATCATATCAACTGCAATCTAAGAGACCAATAAAAGATACCTTACCAACATTTATTTTCAAATTAATGTATAATACCTACAATATGAGCACACATTCTGACTCTAATTTGCAGAATTCCTTAAATAGGTGACTGCAACTACAAATTTGGGTATTTTGGCATTTAAGAATTCATGTTTAACTTTTGATTGAAGAAAATCTCAATTTCGAAGCAGTTTTCTGTCTTTGTCAATTCTGCAAAATGGTATCAGTTCCTTGCAAAGCAGAATCAGCAGCATCAAATGAGAAGACAGAGATAAGGGTATAATAAATAAAGATGAGAACTTATCAAAAAAGGGATATTGAAAGCTGAAAAAAATATAGGTACGATTAATAGGATAAGTGTATACAAGTGAGCATGGATTGTAGACAACATAATTATGAAGATAGTTGAAAGAAGGAAACAGAAGAATGTAAACAAAGGATTTGGAAGAAGAAGGTGCAGGTGAAAGGACAAATGATAAGATGAGATGGGAATTTTTAGGGCAAAAGAAGAATGGAGGAAGATGGACTTAATCATTGGATTTATTAGGGAAGGATTTGGCTGGAAGATTTCTTTAGATCGATATTAGTTCCCATCCCAAAAAGGGAAAAAACATATGAGGTCTATCCAATAAATGTACAAACTGGTGCAATCTGGCAGCCAGGACATGGACTATAACCCTGCCCACTAGCGGCACTAGTTGCCTGAGACCCAAGAAGCCATCTGTGCTTGGCAAATTGATGAGCTGTGAGTATGGTGCCAGTTATGTTAGTTTCTGTTGTTCTTGTTTTTACTCTTCGTCAAAAGTGGAAATTAACGAAATCACAGAGCAACAAATCAACATCAAGTTTTAGGTAAAGTGCGACTGAAATTATCAAGAAATTACTGAAATGTTGACAGCTGTTTATGATGATAATACTCTGAAGAAAACACCTCTTTTCAAGTGGGTTAAATCAAACCAAAAAATAAAAGAAGCCAATCGAAAATCAAAGTCATGCTCCTGGTTTTCTGTGAAATCGAAGGTGTTATTCATCCTGAATTTTTTCCTGTATGACAAACAGTAAATGCTGAGTTCTACCTTACAGTTTTAAAGCGTTTGAGAGATTGCATGCATCATATGTGAACAAATTTGACTCAAGGCCATTGATGTATCCTTCACCATGACAATGCACCTGCACATTCAGCAATGATTTTTGACTTTGAAGGGGAAAAATTGATGTAGACTAAATTTTGCAAAATAAAGTTTTTATGGCCTCAGTTCACGTATTTATTGGACATACCTCATAAGTGGGCTTTGGAGCAATGGGTTTGATTTCGAACTCAGATAATATGGTAAATAAATAAATAATTAAATCTTTATTTGCCCAGAAGACACTGACACAGTGTAATAGATACATCAGTTAAGTGCATAGGACAAGTCATATTCATATAGATGTTAGCCAATGATAAAATTCAGAGAAGCATGATACAATAGTGTTAACCAAAAAGTGCATGTAATATATTCCAAATTCAACATGGTTATTTTTTCTCCATAAATTCCATTGCAGAGTAAAACTGTTCTTTCCTTAAAAATGTTATTAATTTCTTTTTGAACAGGACAGGATCCTTTACATACTTAAAATCGTGAGGGAGCCTGTTTAGTACAAGAAGGCCCATTGATTTAGGCCCCAGAGATGTATTTAAAGTCCTGCAATAAGTTTGATGCAGATCTCTGCAGGCTCTGGTTTGGTGACAATGAACATTGTCATTTGTCATATAATTGGATATATTACTTTTAGCAAAAATGCTTAGGACATAAATGTAAATACATGGAACAGTCAGAATATTTAACCTCTTAAAGAAGGAAAGACAAGGTGCATTGTAGGGAGCATTGCATATTAATTGCATTAAACATTTTTGAGCTTTAAAAATTGAATCAGAATGAGGGGAAGAACCCCAGAACAGAATACTATAAATAATTAAAGAATAAAATTCACTGTAATAAATTGTAAGTAAGATATCAAGGCTTACAGATTTCCTAATACTTCTAATGAGAAAGCAAATGGAATTCAACCTGCTACGGAGATTGCATATGTGTTCATCCCATGATACATTTTTATTTAAAACAACTCCCAAAAACTTGGAACTAGAAATTTGGGGTATACACGTTTCCCCTAGATCAATGGCCAATGAGGCAGGGGCTTTATTTTTATTGGAGAAATATATAAGTCCGGACTTGTCAGGGTTGAGTTTCAGAAAATTTTGTGAGCACCATTCACAAAGAAGTTCGGAAACTCTAGCTGCTGTCAAGGTCAGGTTGTTTAACGATGGTGCTGATACAATTACGTTAGTGTCATCAGCATATAAAATTGGCTCGGCTCCTGGAACCGACTGCAGAATTTTTGGTAAGTCATTAATGTAAAGTAAAAATAGGATAGGGCCAAAGACTGAGCCTTGGGGTACACCTAATGTAACTTCTTTACTAGGAGAAGTATAATTAGTACCGTTCTTTAACAAAATAACCTGTTGGTGCCTTCCGCTGAGGTAAGATTTGATCCAGTTATAAGGGATACCTCTAATACCATATTGTCCTAATTTGGACAAGAGTAACTGATGATTAACTAGGTCAAAAGCCTTGGAAAAATCGAAGAATATTCCCAAGGTTTCAATTCTATTATCAAGATTTGAAAGTATTAGGTTTACAAGGTGATAGGTGGCTGTAGATGTGGATCTGCATTTCCTAAAACCATTCTGTGAGCTAGACAAGAGATTAAAAGATTCAAGAAATGATGTAAGTCGATTATGGAAGACTTTTTCAAATAGTTTCCCTATCTGGTTTAATAAAGATATTGGACGGTAAGAATTCATATCCAGCTTACTACCTTTCCCTTTATAAAGTGGTACTACTTTGGCAATTTTAATGGCATCAGGAAAAACACCAAGCTGTAGGGATTTATTAATTAGGAAGAGTATATGTTCCTTGATAGAGTTAATTGATTTTTTTATTACAATACCTGGGATACCATCTGTACCAGGACTACTTTTGTTGGGGAGTTTTTTAATAATGTTCATCAGTTCCAGTTCAGTACAAGGAAGCAGGTACAATGAATTAGACAGGCTTGGGATAAGAGGATAATTAACAGGAATTGGAGTATTCGTAGTAGTCTGGTGGGACAAGTAGAAGTCATTTAAGTTAGATGCCATTTGAGAGTAATCGGAAATAACATTACCGGTGGAGTCCTGTAATTTGAAATCATGATGATAATTGGTAGAACACTTAGCTTCCTTGATAATCTTCCAAATTTCTTTAGATTTGTTATCGGCATTGAGAATTCTACAGTTGTTAAATGTTTTTTTAGCCAGTTGTAACTTTTGCCGGTACGTTTTTTTCAGTGTTCTATACTCCAAGCAGCCAATCGAGTTACATTTATTTTTATAAGAGGTAGCTAATTCCTTAATTTTTTTCGAGAGGCATCGTATTTCATCGGTGACCCAATGGTTTCTATTTTTTAAAAACAAGTTTCTAGTTTTTTGGGAGACCATTGGGTAACAAATGTCAAAGTAATATTGATATGAAGAATAAAAATACTCAAATGAGTCATTGAAGGATCTGAGTTGGTATAAATCAGACCAATCATGGGACTTCAACATATTATTGAAGATATTAGTGTTTTGCTCTGTAAACTGCCTTTTATAAATTTTTTTGCGGTGACTAGGAGAAGAAATTAAAATCTTGCATAGAAGAGGGTAGTGATCAGATATGTGGGATTTGATTACTTCAGTATTTACTTTTCCCAAATCGATGTTTGTTAAGATATTATCTATAATAGTAGAGGAAAGGCCGTTTACCCTAGTGGGTTCGGTAATTAGGGTCATTGATGAGAAGAGAATAAGGAGGGAAAATGACTACTCAGGAGATGATCAAATTGGCTTTAGGAAAAAGAGAAGCACAGCTGATGCCAAAAAATTAATGAGGTCAATAATAAAAAGGAACATATGGCGAGTACAATTAGGATGTATTTGCCTTTTTTTTAGATTTTGAGGAATTTTATAGAGGAAATTGGATGTATTAGAGAAAATAGGAGTAGATTTGAGAGATATTATCAGCAACATCTCAGAGTGCTCAGGTGCATGTGGAGGATGAAGAGTTGAGATGGATAGTTTTAGGAGGAGGAGAAAGATTTAAGGAAGCAGTAAGAGTAATAAATCCCTATTTGATCTATGCTTTTCAATATATACAAGGTCTGTCCCAAAAATAAGTAGAATAATGGCACAGATGGCTGGTGTAGGGTGATTTGTGACAGAAAAAGTGGCAGGAGGTCTTAGGAAAGCAATGTGCCCAGCGTCAGATGTCTGTGGGCCATTACAGTATACAGATCACTGCTAAACTGGACCCCTGTTCAAGGATGGCATTATAAATTTATGATGACACATTCCATGGAGTAAAATACACAATAAAATTTTGTTATAAGCTTAGAAAATTGAATTGGGAGACCATGGTTAAGGATACTTACAGAAATGAAGCAAGGAATCATTTTCTGCTGGCACAAGATGTTCTGGTATAGTAGAGAGGAAGTTGAAGATGAAGAATTCACTAGATACCCGAGTGTTTGAATACTAACAGAAGAGTTCAATATTCCAAAAAACACAGTGCAATAAATTCATACAGAAGATTTAGTCATGAGAAAGGTGTGGGCTAAGATGATCCCCAAGGTGCTATTGAAAGATCAGAACTCATAACTGATTGCCTGGCCAAGCACATGTTTCCAACACTGTCCCAGCCTGCCCCACAGCCCTGATGTGACACCATCAGACTTCTTTTTGTTCCCAATAATAAAAAGAAGCTTGAAATACAACCATTTTGGAATGATAAATAACATCAAAGAGGTTGTGATGAGGTGCCAGGACCAGGTTCCCATCAACAACTTCCAGGAAGTGTACTGCAACTGGCAGAGGTGCTGGCATGTGTGTTTATGTACAAGGGTTTACAAAAATTTTAGTAATTTGTACTCTGAAATAAATTTTTATTCTGGATATTGCACTTATTTTTGGGAAAGACCCTGTTCATGGAAGATATGGTAAAAGAAGTACAGGAAGAACTGAAGATTGGAATGAAAGTCAGCTGGGAAGTCATAAAATCAGTAAGGTTTACAATGATCAAGCTTTAGTTAGGCAGTCATTCAAGAGTTTCAATCATTGCTGAGTGTATTAGAAAATCAATATGATAGGTATGGGATGAAAATAAATGTAAACCAAACAAAGTTTATGAAGGAAGGCTGAGAAAAACATTAAATTGTTGGGGACAAACTAGAGAAAATAAAAGTGTATAATACATTGTACGAGTATTAAAAATATTGGCAGTGGTTTGGACCAAAATAGTCAAAGTCATAGGAAAAGAAGTTTTCAAAAGAAGTATAGAATTGAAGACAGGGAACTTTGAGTAAGAATGTTAAGAAAAGATTAGTGAAAACTTGATATGGAGTGTGATTTTTTATCATGTGAAAAAATGGTAGTTAGAGTAAGAAGATATTGTTAAGTTGGAGACTTAAAATTGGAGTGATAAGAAGGATAGAAAAGATAAATTGGATGGAAATGAAAACAAATGAAGAAGCAGTAGGCATGGGTGAGACGAGAAAGGATTGTAAGGAAAAATCCAAAGGAGTCATGAAAGGCAGAGCATTTTAGTTGGGGATGGAATGTTGAAGACTGATAGAGGGGAGAGTGTTAGGCAGGTGAGGTAGGGTGAGGAAAAGGAAAGGCTGAAAAGAGTTGTACAGAATGAAGAGAAATATAAAGTCTGAGGAATTGAAGAACAGGTGTGAACAGGTGGGGTGTTAGGGAGTGCCTTGTTAGATGAAGCTGAGAAACGTAGCAATGATCAATATGCATTCATCCAAAATCTACCTTCATTGTTTGACTAGCAGCAATGAAAAAACTATCTTTGATATTTTTTTGGAAAAATACTTCAAAAAATCATCTAAATTTCACTACTTACCTCTCCAGCATAAGGTACTCCATCAACTGTATGCTCTGAACCCATTGTAGAGTCACGGCCCCAGTGACAGTGGAACTGCTCAAGTATGTACATTGATTCTCCCAGTGGACCTCCACTCAGTTCTGCAGTTGGATGTGCTGCAGAAACGAATAACAAGCATAAGAATCATTATTATTTTTTAGAAATATCCAGTTTGACATTTTCTTTACAATGATTAACTAATCCCTATGGATAATTTCATCAGAAAATATAAATTTATGACTGTAATGAAAGGGCTGCCCGAAAGGTATGAGTACAAAAAAGGGTTAACTGTGATAGGAGGATATTTAGAACAAGCTCAGAGGAAACTGACAAATATTACTTTTGGAAACAAACCTGCTTTTTCATTCATAGTTTGAAAAAACAAAAGCAAATCATTCTTTTAATTTTGTAATAACCATTTTGTATTATCTCATGATACAAGCCCTGTAATTCAACTGATACATCAGGCATCTTTTATGTTCTCATAATTAATATGAAATATTGGGGGATTAACCAGAAGAGAAGTTCACGATAACAAAAATGCAAAGACAAATATTTTGCTTTTCCCAAACAAATATCATAAATGATGACAAATTGGCATCCATATTGAATAAAATATAAAGACCAATTCCTAAGAATTCCAACATTAAAGTCAATGAATAATGGTTGTGATGGCACCCAAAGTACAATCTAATATTGCTGAACATGGCTTCCCACAATGTGTATTCAACTTCATGTGGTATTCAACTCTATAACAAACTTTGTTCACAGCATTTTTCATTTCAAGTTTATGTAATTGCTATTTTCACTAATGTTTTGAACTCAAAAGTTTACAAATATAGGTTTATTTTTGCTAAGCTTTTAATATGTCACCAAATTTACCAACACCCAAAGACAAATTATTCAGTGATATTAAGTTAGATTATACCATCAACCCGGAGATGAGTTTTTCAATTTTTTGTCATGTAAGAATCATAAAAAATATGTTAGAGCTACAATATCAATATCTTATCACTTGGGTTTACTTCCATTGGAAATGCCTTTCAAAGCCAATGATGCAATGCACTTAAAACTCACTGGAGGATTTTACTGAGGCTGAATCACAAAGCAATTTACAAGAAGACCTGCACGTGGTCAGCACCTATTGAGATATCCCCAAGATGAGTAAGCCCTTTCCTTCCTATAGCACCCATTCTTCATGATAAGGAGAATGCAATGGATAATCACTTGCCTTGTCTATG
This sequence comes from Hetaerina titia, assembly GCA_037158775.1. Classification (NCBI taxonomy): domain Eukaryota; kingdom Metazoa; phylum Arthropoda; class Insecta; order Odonata; family Calopterygidae; genus Hetaerina; species Hetaerina titia. Next base: position 26,968,378 of record CM073769.1, read on the forward strand.
ACTTATAGTATCAGAAAGTGTATTTTATTTCATGAATTGCAAGGTGTTTTGCCTTAATTATTGTTTATTCACTTTATTTATAAATATGTGTCCAATAAAGTGTGAGAGAGCAGAAGATACAGAGAGAAACATACAAAGAAAAATAATAGGGTATTGATCTTGTCTGTGAGTAATGTGAACTGGTCTGGTTGGTAAGCTGGCTATATTATCTAATATTATAGAAGAACGTTCAGCTTTATTCAGCATGGAAATTAAATTTTAAATAAAATAACTATAGTGGTGGATAAAAGCGATGAGAATATTAATGTGTACTCTCTTAGAGGAGAAAACAACTTCTGCTACCACTACTCATTGCCATTTGTACTATGTATTGGTGATACAACTAATCTGGCATTTCCAATGTCGATTGCTAGATTCATTGCTGATGAAAATCAATAGGTTTTTAATGGACTGTGTATTTTTCAGATCTAAAATAAGTTAAAGGAAATTATTTTAATTTTAAAACATGTTTCCCAGCATTGACCGTTGTGAGTGAAAAAACGCCATTTTAAATCCACTAGCATTTTGCAGGTGTAAAGGATAAACTATAAAATTGAATGCCAACTTGGTGTAAAATTATATGCCAATTTTATTTGACAATTAAATAATTTTGTTAACACACTACTCCTTTATAACACAACTTGATGCAATGTGTATCATCTTATTTTTTCAATGCAAGCAAACTATGCGGGTGTTGAACTAAACTACCTTTAAGTTACATAATATCTGGTTTTAGAACGCAATGCTATTTTTTTCCGTCACATTAATGATTCATTCAACGCTACATGGCAAAATTGTTGAATGTAATCTTCGCGTTTGACGAATTTTCACTCTTTTCTGGAACTTTCGTTCGAGTATCTCCTAAATTATATGTTCTCTATTCAAAATATATAGATCTCGGAAAATTTATAGCCAATTAAGTTGCGAACTGTTAAATATGGTGACCATTGCCTAACGCACCGCAACCGAGGCGGGAATAAGTAAAGCGTATGCAACCCGATATACACAGACGTAGAGGAGATCGCATAACACCGAGGATTGATTAAGAAGCAACTTCGTTGCATTTCGGGGAGAAATTTGAGTGATTTATACTGTGATACTTTCGAGAGAAGCTAAGGCTAAGGCTGGAGACTAAAAAAAACTACAAATTTCGTAGGCTTGCAATACAAAGCACCATTAACGATATTCATAGGCTGAAATTCAAATCGGCTCAAGTGAACTACATTTTAAGACAATCACCATAAAACGTGGTTAATTCAATGGGCAGGAGTGATTATTGCGTATTGAAATAAGATTCCTTATAATGCATAACGATTACCTATAATCGGTTCAGCCTCGAATGCAAAAACATCATACTCGTAAAAACGCTTCTCAATTAAGTCGAAATACCTTTTATAACCCAGGGGCAATTACAATAAAATCACAAATATGTGCAAGAAAAGGTCTATACGAGGTCAATCAGTTAGTTTGAAAAATATAACAATTGGAGTCCTTTCCTTTAAAAAGTTGAATGACCCAAAACATGAGGCAAAACACAGAATCCAATAGTAAATTTTGACATTGAAGTGACTAACGATAAGAAAGAGTAACATTTCAAGGTTTTACTCGAACAAGTCCGAAGAATACGATTATGTGTGCATGGTTGTAAAATTGAAAGCACCCGACAATTTAAGTAAACGGGTTCCCCATCTTAATTGAGGGTTGATTTAATTAGCCAAATCAAATTGAAAAGTGAGATGCGAATAAAAATATTCGACGTGCTGTTAACGTTGATTAACATAGGACCATTAAAAGTCCAAACGTAGTTTTAGCTCTGACAGGAGGAAATGTTGTGCGCAAAAAATTGTACTATAAAGGAAATAAAAAAAGACCTGATATAAAAACTTAGCGTTTTTGCAAATTCACATATCGGGATTAAATACTAATTCATACATAATTATGTATAGAATCTAAGCCTTTGAATGTAGAAACACTAGTAGTAGAACCAAGGGATAATGGAAGCCAGCGGTGCCTCCATTTATTTTTTTTGTTTGAAGTGTAAACTCTTAAAAAGGTCAACTGTGTATTAGCGCCAAAATTTCTCAAAGATGCCCGTTTTCTGGCAACATTTTACGAATCAGCACTAGTCTGGGCCATTCCTTGAAATCAATTAAACTTGGTTAGGAAAACAGGCGGGGCAACCCACGAGTGAGAAAATCAACTAACTCACCGTCCCACTCAACCTTCCATCCGTGGCCAGTGTTGGAGATGGTGGCGCGGCGCTTGGGGGCATCCTCATGCGCCGCGAAGGTGATCGGCGTCTGCTCGAGGTCGGGATCGGCGCTGACGCTCTTCGTCTCGATGTCCACAGGGGACTGCCTCTTGCCCGCGGCCGCGACCGGCCAGTTGGCGTGCCATGTGGACGGACCTGGTGGAGAGGAAGAGGTGCTCAGTCACATACGGCGGAAAATAGAGAAGACAAAAAATAGATCAAACTTCTTATCCCAAATCTTACATTCAGAGGAAAATAAATTGCTGAAATAATCAGTCCAACTATGTTCATGTAATCTATGACTGTGAAGATAGATGGAAACGCCCAATTGTTAGATCATGAAATGAAATAATCATATTCCGCTATGTTTTGCCTGACACAGTTGTATTTAATTTTAAGGTGAAAGCTGTGTACATGATATTCCTGTTCATGCTTTATTAAGTAAACTTCTATTGTGTCTATGCTGTTGGATCATTTTATTCATCCTCCAAATTATGTTGGCAATTATAGCAATTAGTGGATTTTTTTCTTTTCAAAGAAATTGTCAAAGCTCGTAACATTTTTTGACGGGCTAATTTGTACGAATGGTGAAATTTTTATTTATGCTAAAAATATACAGTGGAAATTATGGGTGGTAATACCTTGTCATTTTCCTAACCATTCTAGCGTTTTCATTGCTATAAAAATACGGATTGGTTTAAAATGTTGTACTATTTCCAAAACACAAATAAACTTTAAAAATAAACACGACCGGTTTCGATGGATATTGTTATCCTCTAAATTCATTAGTTGCTTCCAGAAAAGTATACTATATACCTCTATGGTAGCGAAAGAAGGTGGGTAGAGGGGTATGTTGAAAACTACCGGCGATAACCGTCAACCCTATCTCAGTCCCTTGACAATCAGTTCCCTTCCCGTTCTCCCTCTGCTACCCTCATCTCTGCCGCCCGATTAACGTACAAGTTTATAATAAGATGCCAATCCAATCCACTCCCATAATCTGCAACTTTACCCACTGTGCATGTGTAAGACTCCTCAAAATCTACCAACCACACAAAGACATCTTGATTATATTCGATGTTCCTTTCTACGAATATTACTTGTGAAGTTCTCATCTCTGTAATGGAATCAGGTGTTCCTTTTCCCGTTTTTGAAGCCGAAATGATCCTCTCCTAGGTAGTTGGTAACCTTCTATTGATGATTATTATAACAACTACCTTTGCTGTGTATGGAATTACACTTATCATTCTGCAGTTCTCACAGGCAGATACTTCATACTTTACCGGGAATGGGATCCAAATTGAGCCACGGAAATCTTCTGGACATACGATATTCCTTCTTCATTAATACTGAGTACAGTCAAATAATCTTTTCCTTCCATTATTCCCTAAACTCTTTAGTAATTCTTAGCTGCTCATACAGCCTTGTTCGACTTCATTCCCCTTAGCTTTTTTTCTATCTCGCTATCTAGTATTCTTGGGCCCAGGCCGTCCTCGTCTATGTCGGATTTCCTTTTTACTTCTAAACTGACTGAACTGACTTTACTATAAAACTCTTCTACGTGTCCTACCCTGACAATCGCAATGCCTACTTCTGCCTTCCGAAACCTTCCAACCGACGAGACCCAATGATGTTTTTCAACTTTGATGCAACAAAGCAATTTTTTGGGAAGCTACATGGTTTTGTTGGAAGGATTTCGTGTTAAAAGTGTCTTCCTGGATGTGAGGTCTTCAAATAGAGGTATCAAATGCCAATGTAAAAATACACAAAGATTTAACAGAGGGTTTTTGTTTTATGTTCGATTATCAAGTATTGTCATGAGAAATAACAGAGAGAATACAGGCAGGCAACATATGTCATTAGGCAATTAAAAGATTATCAAGTTCCAATAATCTGACTAAGTAATATTAACTGATAATTTGTAAGGCAGTTATAACACGGACGGTGATATATGGATTTCAGATATGGACATCGGTATAGAATGATATGGAAAGCCTGGTAATCATCTAAAGAAGATTCCAAAGCATTGGTGGACCAACAGAGTAGGAAGGGGGAAATGAATAATCAAGATGATGCAGATGAGAATGCTATAAACTATAGCGCACTATATAAATTTGCCAACAATGCGCCGAATATGTAGAACGCATGGGCGACAAAATATTGCCAAAAATTCCGAATAGATAGATCCAGAGGGAAACCCGAGAGAAATTTGATGTCATTTCGTGTTTGAAAAATGGCTGTAACTAATGGATGGAGCTAGAAAGAGACAGATCAAGACGGCGAAATACTTCGGGAGAGGTAAAAATCCACAGAGAGTTGCGCCTAATGGAGAAGCATTCTAAGGTCTTTCGATCCATCGACGGCATGATTCCTACGACAAAAATCTGATGTGTCTTCAACAAATTGTAAGCTCAAAACTTTGACGTGACATTGTCTATTACGTTATTTCGTCTTCTCAAAACCCAATTACACACCGTTACTCTGCATAAAAAGACAGGAAAATTGCAAGTGAAACCTAATAAGAGATAGAGGTCATATTTCAAATGTTCTCTCCGATATGAACATTTTTCCCAACTTTGTATATCTCACTAAAATCTATGTGAACGTACATTTCCATTTCCTTCTTCCGGCCAGTACCTTGGTAAAAAATAATTTTAAGTTGAAATCACAACAAAAAATTATGCTCCTTGGTGATCAAAAAAGGATCATACTACAAGCCAGACAGCCGGACAAGGAAATCCTTCCCCGATAAGAACTGTCTTGCGTGACGTGAACGCGCTTGGTGTGGAAATCGACTGAGGCTTTTAAAATGATTGCTGAAAAACTTCGCATAGTTACTCCTGCTTTTCTAAGTGGCAACTAGACAAAAAATAAAAGTAACACACTTTTATAGAGTTATAGTAATTGCATACCAGAACGCATTTGAAGGCTTATCACCCTTTACACCCTCGTGACCTTAGTATCTAAAAACCTTTTTGAAGTATGAAGGGGTACGTCAAGATGATAAACGTCAATTTGATCAATTCTCTATTCGTACCTCGGAGCTTTAAGACGGCATTTAATTTGAGAGCTGCGTTGATTCCTCAAATAGCAAGAGTGAACTGAGCGAAATTGAACTAACCTTGTAATTTACTCTCCCATGCGAAGTACCTAAAAAAAGAATTAAAAATTACCATTATAAGCGAGCACATCTCATGTCCTTCACGAATGTCTTCATTCCAAATTTCTACATTTAGGGGGCATTACTCGCTAGAGTAATATCGCATAAATTCTCTCTTTTCATGTAAAATTTATACCCGCACACCCTTGAAAATTTGTTAATCGATAAAGTGCATGTGATCGCGAAATTACTCACAAAATTTCGGAATTCTATTACGGAAGCGTATGATTTGTTGAAGAAAGTTTACAGCGACGAGTGTCGATCTAGCTTTCAATTATTCGAGTGGTTAAAAAAATCGGACCTAGCTCATGAAACATGATTTTTTTCCTATAATCTAGAAAATTTGTGCCATTCCATGCACTGGAAGAACCCATTTCCCACGAGTCAAAAAAGGCCAAAAGCAAATGATGATGATGAATTCATTTAACATCAGGGAGATTCCTTTCATCGGTTGGGTGTTTAAAGGACGGAAAGTCAACAAGACTCTATATCTTTTAATGCTTTTAAAGTCTTTCGTAGATTGGTGAAAATAATGAAGAACGACTAGTGGATTTTTCATTAAGACAACTCGCTGTCTGTCAAGTAGTTTGAGATCCACTTCATGGAACATCCATTGTATTCACCAGATATGTTCCCCCTGTGACTTCTTTCTACTCTTCAATATCAAATCAGGGTTAAAAGGAATTGATTCATTTCGAGCCCGTAGATGTAGTAGAAGAAAAAGGGAATGAAAAGCTTATGAACGAGCTGTCGGAAAAGGAGCTACAGCATTGCTTTCGACTTGGAAAGTTTCCCTTGGAGTGGTAAGAAGATCATCGAGGGAGTATAGTAAAGGACAAGACATATCCACGGAAAATTTAAGGCTATTTATAGACTGATAGCGAACAGTATTTTGATGGCAAGGAAAAATAATTGTCATCCATTGATTAAGGCGCCGTCAAAGGACGCTAAAATAGGATCTTAGCAAATACTTAGAAAACAGATTTGACAAATTAAACCGTGGGGAACTAGCGAGAGCGACTACAGAAAGCAGGATATCGAAGATCATCTTTCGACATTTTCTAGCCGTTAGCGGGCGTAACATTCCCTATTATTTTTTCATTTACGAAAAGGGACGAACTTATGAAAACTAGCTTAATGTGCGAGTACGAGTATTATGCTCTCCCTCTCGTGGCGAAGAAAAGAAAAATGTAAAGGAGGTTGCCTTCTCAGTAAAGAACTGCGGGATTTTGAAATAATTTTTGTTTGCAGAGAAACTGCAATTTCTTAGTTGATTGTAATTTAAGATTGATTGTATTGTAACCCGGAGTTGACATGCTTTCACAGTTATTTGACTTTAAAAATCTCCATGTAACCAAAGCAAGCCACAGCGCTAGCGTGATTAATAATATGGGCTATAAAATGAATTTCTAATACTAATGCGTGTTCATAAGCATTAGTTTCAGCCTAATAAGCTTAATATTTCACTCTTTCGACCAGGAAATCAACCGCTACCGATAGCAATCAATATATTCAGGTATTATAATAACAATGAAATTACTGGTGTAAAGCCTTGAAGGAGTTTTTCCTCAGATTTAGATCTCAAAGGATGTCTGTGATGGATTAAAGATTTTGATAAACTATCCTCCTTGATGTTAGTTTAATAAAATCCAGCTTGTTTAATACAACTCCTTGTGCCCTTCGCATACGATTTCTTCCCACTGAAACCGTCAATGTGTTTTAGAAGAGAGAAAGAAGAAGATTCTGAAGTGTTTTGTATTCACCCTCCTTAGAAGGTGGAAAGGTTCGGTGATCTCAGCAGTGTAACTACTATCGTTAGTATTACCGCTTATAACATAAAAAACTTACACGGAGCCCTTGAGAGAGTCGTCACGCCTCTTGAATGCTAATGTCCCAAAGCATCGCAAAAACAACGCTCAAGCCAGAAATAATGATCGCCAAAGCAGCTTCCTGAAGTAGTTGGGCTATTTTAAATGGAAAATGACGGTTTTTACTACATAACGATTTAAATTCAAATATTCACTGGTTGGGACTTTAAAGACCAACATTTATTGACTCAAATGCTAATAAGACATAACTGAATCTGAGATTCGCGAGCGGTTGCGGTTTTTGCAACAAGTTAGGCCGTGCGGGGTAAAATAAATTTGGCAGGGGAATATTATTACTTCACCTTGTCTTCATATTGATCACTTCATAGGAACAAACGTGGAGTATAATCTCGAGATAAAATTGCTTTTTTCTTAATAGGTTGAAAATTCGTAAGTAAAACTTATAAACCCGCGATGATGACGTATACGAGTATGCTGAGTGACACCATCTTAATGATGCAGGAAGAAAGTACATTAAAATTTTATACATTATTTTCGATTTTCAAAGAAATGCCACAGATAGTTTTTAATGACTTCAGTGTAGCTGGTATACTTCTACATTTTCTATTCTATATTTCTATTCAACCACATACTTCTATATTTTCAAGTGTAAACCAAATTTATGGTGTAAAAATGACATTTTAATACACGAAACTTATTTTTTGCTGCGATTTTAAACAAGCAGATTCAAAGATACAACCAGATTTTCATCGAATGAATGAAACAATATACATTTTTACAAATAAAAACCAGGATTCACTATGTGGAGAGTATTTTAATACAAATATAAATAATGACAGTAATTATAAATCTGATGTTTGGAAGGAAGTCCTTTCGCGGTGAATTACGCAGCAAAGTCTAATTTTCACAATTAACGTTTTCAATTCATATTTTGAATCCGGAAAAACTGAACTGTAGCAGTACCTTACTTTTCAAAACTAGCCCAATTTTTACCACAAATTCTGCGTTATACGCGAGAGTACAGCTAATCATTTACTTTATGTTACCACGATGAAAAGCAATGAATTGAATGTATTCTCCTACCTTTCTATCAAAACTTAAAAGAATTACAACAACAGATTTTTTTGTGAGGGCAAAATACAAAGCTTACTCTCTATCCATAAAACAGGTTCTAGGTATATAATTTGTCATCATCGTCTCATTTTTTACTAGTGGAAACAATGAAAAAGATAAAGGAACAGGACCATCAGGAAGTTTGATGGTTACACCATTCTTGAAATAAAAGAACTTCACGATGGAAGGATGACATCAGAGTCAAAATTCAATACGACACGTGTGGGCAGATAAGCTACAAACACTGGATCACGAATGACGTTAGAACGAAACTATTCCAAAGATATTTACTTCAATTCCCTCTGGAACGCTTTAGGAATGACTTCTCTACGGGATTGCATGACATATTCACATGTCATTATTTTGAGCGCTTTCCTGCTATAAGGAAATCAATAAGTTTTTAAGACTCTTTGGCAATATTGACTTCTTAAAATTCTCAGAAGAGTTTTCAAAGGAAGACATTTTACGGGATTAGGTGTGATGTGGTGGAACTGTTACATACGGCGAAATATGCGCTTTCAGCTCCCAAAAAGAACTGTATTGAGAATGGTTCCAATAAATGACATACTTTTAAGTGACCATTCGAAGTGATAACCAGAATTCAAACTTGGAACAATAAAGTACTATTATGTGAGAATCTGCAAGCACACTACTTGCCAGTATTATTCTTAGAAAAGTGTTGTCCATAACGAGTAAATTCTGTACTTTTGGTTTTAGCTTTTCGAGGCTTGAATACACTAGCACTCACGAAAGAACAGAACTTAACGATTAATCGCCAGAAACATGTATACTTTTTATGTGGAAAAACACTATGCGAAGTAAAACGCCTAAATTATTTACATTTACCAAATCATTAACGGTTATATTTATCACGTAAAATGTTAATATAAAAAGGAATAATTCAGATAAATTTCATTAGAAATACTGATACCATCGAATAAAGCAATAGTAATAGCACTTATCTCAATATCAAGGTGCATAGAGATTTTTTTGTTCTGGGCGCTCACAGAAAATAATGTTAATATTATTAAAATGATTTCTATATAAGAAGTGCAACTTTATTAGAATACTACCAAATTAAAATGATTCGCGTCATAAATGACTAGTATTTTCGAATTGCTAGCCAATCGTGCAATTTAATGGAAACAGCCATTCTACCATTCTCCTTTGCCGAGTAGCTATTGCTAAACTTATCTAATGTACACAGTTCTTCTAATCTCTCATATCTCACTTCAGGTGAACTGACTGCATCAGTTTTATTATCTTCATCTCCCTTTTTGGGTTTTTCGTGTTTCCCATCCAGCAACATTTTTTCCACGTCCCAAATACCTAATCTTATTTCCTGGTTGCATGAGTTTCTTTTGATGGTGTCTCATTCTGGTGCACAATGAAATAATTACGCTACGAATAAACCAATTACGTAATAAAAAAATACTAAATACTCACAGATATGGTTTAGAGAGGTTTTAGGGTTTTGCAAGTGCGGAAAAAGATCCAAATATTGCTACGACGCAGGAATTTCCTAGACATCCTAGACAAAGCTTACACGCACCAACATATCACACACAAAAATGGCAGTTGGAACGCAAGGGCGAGGCATTGACTGATTCCCGCGTGTGGAGATCCTAATTGATATTACGAGTTTTAGCGGAGATACCGCACCCGTATAAGTTCAGAAGTGAATGTCAACCTTTCCGATCATTTCACTCGCTCACTCTTTCGAATGACACACAAAATACTAAAAATCCGAGCAAGTATTATTGCGACCGGTTATGCCGGACGAAAAAGAAACTCGTCTGATTCCCCCTAGACCAGTCGGGATTGTGAAAAATAAGGTGGGGTCTGGTCTAGATCCTGCATACGTCTGCAATTGTTTGGTTTTTCGGAAGTCCAATTTGCCGGTCCGGTCGGATCCACGTCTAGTGTGGATAAGGCCTAAAAATTGTTTTCCTAAGGGAAATAACTACAAACATTGAGCGAATGAAATGGATAGGAATATTGCAATTTATCTTACAATATTACTAGGGTTTCAAAATTATTCATGCTTGTTTTAAAAACTTTCAGGATCTCTATACTCGTATCTTGTACAGGCACATGCAAGTAGAATAGTGTTTCGAGTGCATCACCCAATTTGGACATGTCTTCACCTTATTCATCCTTCAATCAAAATAATAATAATAAGTCTGATGATTAGATCGCTCAGTTAAAAATTAACACGTGGGGTAAAATCAATTGGAAACGATAAAATACGGTTCTGGCTACCACAATTATAACTTAGTGTCCACTATAGTTAACCTCAGGTACCTACATGCACAGCTCGGTATTTTTTACAATCCGTCAGATGTGTCATCCTCAGAGGGAGGATGAAATCAGCACACCTGGAAAGCGCCTTCTCTTTAGTGAAGCGATAAGAATTGGTTTAACCTGCAGTGGCTTCTTCTAAGGAGCGAAATTGCGACCTCTTCTCTGCGGCTGCTCCTGACGTAAGCTGTAGCCACGGCCGTAAGCATTATAATTTTTGTGATGTCCCTGAGGATAATGGCTCTTGGATTTCGTGATGTGTTCCATCACATTCCATTAAGCAATAATTAGCCAGTTTATGACTTTCACGTCTAAACCGAAGAGGTTTTAATTCCGTGGTCTCACGTGCCCGCCAGCTCATTATCACCTTATCGCTAATAGCTCTCCTCACAAATCTCTGACTCCCTTGACCTTTCAAGCGAATCTGTGGGCCGAAAATTCAAAAGACTCAATGCACTGGGGAAGTTTTTGGAGTTGAAAAACGCCTGCACTCTGCCACAAGCATCTCTTGAGACTGTTAATAGCTCCGACATTCCATCGGTCCAAGGCAGGGCCCGCATTCTCGGACCTTTCCGCCTTAGCACATCACAGGCATGACTGCCGTTGATTCAAACTGCAGGAACGCAAATGAATCGATTAAAGGCTGATATGTTTCCTCTTCATGACTGATTGAACCACACGCTGGAACACGTTCGGATTGGGTGTTGAAATTACGTACCTTTGCTAGAAAGTACGCACTTTATTTATTTTATCCACCCACTCATTTCCTCCAATTTTGCAACTTCAGCTTAATTTTGAAGAATGACTGATGATTTTCCTTTTTAAAATGAAATTAAGCTCTGAAAATCCTTCATAATCTATATTTGTACACAAAAGCGCACACTCTTCAATTATTATACGATTCAGGGAAGCAAGATGTATTTTCGTTTGAATCTGTACTTATGTTTTTTCACCTAGTCCAAAATTACTAATAAAAGTGGGACATATTGACGCGAAAAGATTGACGCCTAAAAGTCACCAGATTTAGTCAGGACTAATTGATTTAATAATAATGATAAGCAGTGAATCTCCAGGTCATCCGTACTATTGTACCTTCAGCTATTCGCTTAACCCGCACAAATCAAAAGTTGAATTTGGAGATAGTAGTCCCGGAGGACCGTGGACATTTCAATGCGGATACTGATCTCCATCACGTGAACTTGTCTGCCAATCCACTGACTCTCCTTGCTGCTAATGGCCTCAGCTATTGAAGCGATCGCACAAGAGCTACCATGGACACTTGGCTGTAGTGAAGCATGCCATAATGTTGGGAGTATACTGAATATGTTCTATAGAACATAACATATTCGGAGTTTGAATTCCATTCGCTTCCACTTGCGTTCTTTTTCCCCTCCTGTTCTTTCTCCTCCCCTCCCTTCCCCCACCCCGCACCTCCACTCATCGCCTTCCCCCCACCCCCTCCAAGCTTCGTTCCCTCTCTTCATCAACGCCAATTGCCCCGCGCCCCATCCAACCCTCCCCCTCGCCCCTCACCAGCAACATCCTGCCTCCGACGTCCCCGCCACCTTCTCGGCGGTCCGAATGCCCCTCCGACCATTCCCCGTCCTCCTCCCATTGTAGGCTAAGTCATCTGATACGCTTTCTCTAAACCAGTTTACTATTTTGCGTTGTTTGTCTTCTCACATTACTTTTTACGCGAAATTCGGTGGAAATTAAAGAGTACCTGAAGGCAAACTTAACTCCATGTATGTACAGAGCAAAACGAGTTCTGTACATCTCTTGCTATTTTACCCTGCAATGCGTCAAACGGGGTGCATGGCACAAGGGTTAGGTCATCAGCTGATTTGTCCAGTGTCTTCTATTGTTGTGTAGTGTAAACTGTGCCCTGGAAGAAGGATTCATTACTCCGGTTATTCGCTGATTTCTTTCTCTTGACTTCAGAGAGGCTGATCTCTTTCTTGACGTACATAAGAGGCCTGAGCAACATTAAAGGGATTATGACCTACATTAAAATAAGAATTAAAATAGTCAAGATAATTAAGGTGCATTTCGAAGCTTGAATTGATAGGGTTACATTAATCAAACATATTGTTTTCTTTTTTATTAATGCTACTCCCGGTCCTACAAATTTTATTCTGATGTCAGAAGATTATGTACAAATCTTCCAGCCTTCTCGTGTGGCGTCAAAAGATGATTTTGGGCAAAAAGTATTGAAATAAATATTTGATATGATAAGAGTATATAAACCTCGAACTAAATTCTACTTTTATGTCCTAAAAGAAGGAAATATGACTGCGTCATCGTCACCAAATAATCGCGTAAGTCGCGTTGAAATAATTTACATGATTAACCGCTCAACCGCCTAGTTTGCATAAAAATATCCGGGAGACGAAAAAAAAGTAATAAAACCTTGAACAGCGCGAAAGTAAATACTACCAATCCGTCCCTTGTCAACTGGATACACGTCAATTCAAGCCTTCCTCCCCTGATCGGAGGAGTTTTGATGGCCGATGATTATAAGGAATGACGAAACGACGCCGATGGATTGTCAATTTTAGAGATTGGGACACACACGCTGAGGAATTCACTTCGAGAGCGTCTAGACGGCTGATAAACGGAATATACATGCTAATGTTATGGTTAATTGCTTTCGCGAGAGGGGGGACAATTAGAGAGATAGGAATAATAGTCACACCGTGAGGATGCTCTTAAAAATCACAAGTGTGAAAAGAGCTCCATTGGTGGAGCATTAGCGCTTAAGTTTAGCGCTCAAGAGTATTATGAAGAACCTTTTCAACCAAAAAAGGAATGTTTGTTTTCCAGTATGTTCTCTTAAAAAAGAAAAATTAAGGTGTCTGAAAAGTCCGAAAAGTGCGAAGCCGAGTAAGAAGAACTCTCTTCATTATGAATTTCACGACAACATCAACACTCTTTTACTAAATTTGGATTTTTTTTCGTTAAACATTTGCCGCACAAAGGCTCAAATTATTCAATATTTCTTGCATTCGGATATGAATGACCATGGTCTCTCTAATTACAGACTGTAAACGGTGGCTGAAATGAATAAAACATTAAAAATTTTAAGGGATGATCTAAGATGTTTTCATTTTGTAGAGGACATTACATGCCGCTCACTCCTTTTTCATAAAAGGAACCTTTGGCGCAACAGTAGCCCTCATCCCCAGGTATAACTCGGGAATTAAGAGAATACCATTATGCAATGGATATTACGAGCAAAACTGTGGCAATGCGAAGATTGCAACATCAATTGTGAACTCAAAACACTATGCTAGGTAACTCCATCTGGCGGGTTGCTCGAGCCATTATGCATTCATGCAAGTGATTCGAAAAAAAAGAATTTAACTTCTATTATTACTTCAGAAAACGCAAAGTTATGCTAAAGAGCGAAAGATTCTTTTCAGAATACTCATGAAACTGTCTTTTCTAAAATTGTTTGTCCCGCGACACTAAAATTATTTTGATGGGGCTTCGACGAAGTTTCGTCCGAACCAGGTGGTTCATTGGCACCGCAGTAAAACACAGATACCGGTAAAAACACTCATAAATTTCCAATTAAAATAAAGATTACTTTCAAAGCTTTGCTGCCTTTTTATGGCGAGTAATGAATTTCAAGAGGAGGCGTGCGAAGTAGGATGACCGCAAGATGGGCGTTCCTCTCGAGTCGTGTGCAAGGCGCGGACCTGAGATGGAGTTCTGGGGGATAAGGTATTTTCGCTTATTTTTCTCGAACTCTTGAGGAAGTGAATGATACTAACAGAGCACCGAAAAACAGCAGGTCGAAAATAAGAAAACCACTAATACTTTGTTACCATGACATTCTTCTTGAGGGATTCAGATAACTCTTGATAATTCCTCTTTCCCTATCCCTCTCAGAGATTCCCGTTGGGTCCCAAAAGCCAGAATTTCCTGACATGAGTTATAATTATTGATATTGGTACTCGGTACCGGTTAAGTTAGGTTTTGGATGTACATAGCCTTACACACACAACCGATACATTTACTTGGCCCTCCTAACAGAAGACAACCTGGCATCCGACATTACGGTAAGTCCCTCAACCGCGAAAACTTCTTTCCTCCCATCCAACATGCCTATCATATTCCTACCACTTCCTTACTTGCCTAACGTTCTCCCCTCTACCACAGTCTTTAACATCCCATTCCCAATTTTTATTCATTTTCCGTTCCTTCTTTGGATTTCTCCCAAAAATTACCCAGTGCTTCCTCCTTCGTTTTCCTTTCAGTACACTTAACATTTTCCATCCTTCCCCACACCCATATTTCAAATGGCTCCGTTCTACCCCTGTCATCTTGTCTCAATGATAATGTTTTCTGAGTTAATTGAATTGAAAACGAATTTCTCTTGGTTGAGGAAAAGGAAAGGAATATTTTGGACTCGCAGGCCATGTTACATGCCATTGCTATTGTATCCTCTGTAAATGGCACGAAATTTTGGGAGTGAGCACTCGACACTCTTTGGGCAGTTTCGCAATCCGAAGCCACGGGTTGGGATTCTTCAGAATTAGGGATCAATGCCGTCGCTGATTGACTGACTCTCCCGCTCGGCCTCCAATTAAATCAAACCGACGAGTTGAGTGTGGCAACGCTCCGACAAAAAGTTGGTATTCTTAGTCTCTCGCCTCGTTTTGGAGCCATCCGTCTCCAAAATAACCCGAGTTTATCACACTGAGCTCCTCACACGTTGATAGACTCCTCAAAATATGTTTTTACTTTAATCCTAACGTGTCACCGCCGATTTACAAAAGGAACAGATGAAAAAACAGACGAGGATCTGGAGGTAACTTATATTTGAATAAATTGAATTTGTGAATAAAAATAAAATTAATTCTTTTCGTGTGATTATTTCCTCATTTCACGTCTAAAATTACAGAATAAATGCCATTTTAAACCAAAAATTACAGTTGGATTTTTTTAATTTTTATTTTATTTATTGTTATAAATGTCATCACTTTTATTTTGCCTTTTATTATTATTATTTGGTAGCTTTAAATAGGATTTTGCAATTGAATGTTCTCAAAATTCACATAAATTATGTTTTGATTTTGGCCTTTTGAATAATTTTTAATAGAACTAAGAATAACGAAAAGTGACGATTTTTTGACATCTCAGTTCAATTTTCTTTGCTTATAATTTGTCAAATGTCTTTGGAACTTTTTCTTAAATGAATTTCCATTCGTTTTACTGAATTGCGTCGCAGAATTCTCTTATATCATTCATTTTTAACTTCATGGCTAAAACCATGCCCTCGTTCTCTCCTTCACTGAATCGGTGCTTCCTCTACTCATTATTTTCATGCACGCTCCAAGAGCTCCTATTCCTCACATGCAAAGTAGAGATTAGGTCTATGGTGGTTTACTATATTCATCCCCATTTTTGATTTACTCTTACTATTACTCTTTGGACATATATGATCGCAGCATTGAGGAAGTTCTTATTAATAACGTTCTCCTAAACATAAGCAGACATAATATACGCGGGTGTACAAAAGCGAGTGCGCTCGCACGCATATACACATGCACAGAGGCATTTACTAGAAAGGAGAAAATTTCATTCTCCAAATCAAATAGCCGCGAAGTTCATGCCAAGTCACTACTTACTTGCCACACTGTTCGTGCAAAAGCAGAGATTCGATGGAGTGAATATGAGATTCAACTCATTCACCTTACACTCCAGCAGAACCAGTTAAGGACTAACAATTTTGGATAAATTTGCATATTTATGCTGCATAGCCTACTTCGAACTATTTCATCCTTCATATAATATTTTTTCCACCGCATTAAATAAAATAATATGAATAACAATTGAAACTTCTTACTTTCATATGTTACTTTGAACGAGCATTTGCTTTTATTATTTTCACATTTGCGAATAGAAAAGGTACTCACCCAGAGGAAAACTGTGAATTTTCAATCCGTGAATCAATGAGTGGAATGAGATGAATGGTAATGAGGAAATATTTAATGCTTTGCGATGAAAGCTTGAGGAATTGATAACAGTTGAAGTTTTCTTGATCTAATATGATAAGAGAGTAAGTTCGAAACAATGGATGACAAAGTGAGAAGGAGAATTGTTAATTGACTACATTTTTCTAATCAAAGTCCTTTTATAAGCATCAGATGAGTTCATACGATTAACTATGTCCGGCGTAGCTCAGCACACACTCAGCCCGCTTCAGTGTAATCACCAACGTAGCTCTTACCTCCGTATCGTCTGTATGCAGAAAGGCTACTCCAGGTAATTTTTTCCTCCCCCTAATACTACGGGGCCGATAAAATGTTACCATTATACTCTTATCATATTGTATGGTCGTATTAGGTCACAAACTTGTTAACATTATCGATCATAGAGAACTTAGGGTGATATATAGTAGTAACGAGAAGGCAAAGAGTTGACAAAATTTAGCTAGCCTATATTAGTGGTATACGTACATACAATTAAAAGGATGTTTTTAATTTAAATCTCGTTAAAAACGGAAATTTTTGCGTGTTGGCTATTTGGGTACAGAGACATACCTGAAAATGAAGTTTAATTCTGTTTTATAGGAAGCATGCATATTAGTTATAATTGAAGTCATTTTAAATTACATGAATAATTGAAGGTAAATGAATTATTTTATTTCCAAAATGCATAAACTGAATATTCAGCAAAGAAAATAAGAATGAGAAGACTAATTTTACAGCGTATGCACATGTTTCATTTAAATTTTTTTAACTTGAATATTTCTACGTATTTTTTGGTGTTCCATACAAATCTCTTATGCTATCGGAGAATTTTTCTCGTCTCCATTGTATGTAATAGAAATTAGTCAATCGTAGGAGTTCTGTATCATTGTACGGAATTCCACGGGATGACTCCGAGAGCTTAAACTAAATAATAAACGGAGAAATCCATTTAAATGTACCCGAAAATAGATTGGAATATATGAATCGCATTGACTATAGGTAGATGTTCATGGCGTAGGTTTCGGCATATTTCCAATTTTGCGTGCATACGACCTTGATGGGGGTGACACGCGAGCCTTTCGTGAAGCCGGAGTGGCAGCATATTTTTGGTTTTTCTTCTCAAAGCATGAATCCAATAAAGTAGATTCGCCTAAGTGCGACCTTTAAAAGAAACTGAGAAGAATCAAAGAAGATGAACCGATTTCGTTATGGCTGGACTAAAAGCAGTCTGTACGTGTATTTTCCGTGATCGACCGATTCGTTCCTTAAATTGCTCATTCTTCCCTTGAAATATAACTATTCTTCTCATTCCTCCTGGTTTAATTTGACGATGTCAGGGTCAATTTTCAATTAATGCTCCCAAAATTATCCTTATTGCAGTTAAAAATTATAAAATGTTTTGCAAGTATCTTTATTTTTCCAAATTATCTCAGAATAAAAATAAAATATCCAAATTCTCCGAGACATACTATATATTTTTATTTCCATACATACATACAGAGGGGCGGGGGTAGACCAGGAGTAGCGCGTTTGCCTGCCTGAGTTGAAGGTCGCTGGTGCGAATCCCGTGACCGGCGAAAAGCCTTCCTTGAGAAAGGTGGCTTGACCACCGAAAATTCATAAGCGTTTGAGTTTCTTTTCTTTTTATCTATTTCTGTGTCTTTGTTCGTTAGTGCAAACTCGATATACATTATTATTCACATTCGCGAGACTTTCACATAATTTTTATATGTATATAAGCAACGGATGAAGTATGGATAACTTGTGATACATGACTTTTATTGATTTATCGGTTTATTTAGAAACAATTCGAAAAAGGTTTTTTGATCTTTTGCATCAAATTTCATACCTTGCAAATAACAAAATATCAGTTTATCAACAAACCAATGGAATCATAAAAATTATGAACACAGCAATCAACACGACGGTCGGTTCGATTGCTGATGGATCGATTCACCCAATACTAAACCCAGCGGACTATGAAATTCTCACATCAAGGTAGGGGGGAGGGGAATATCCTTTTCCTGTGCCGCCTATGGTTTCCCAGGACGCTGTAGTACCCCAAATATCATACTGCTCGGGTGAAGCTGAATGTGCTCAGAGAGGCGTGCCCGGGAATTGAACCCGGACCCTCCGGTCAGTAGTTCAGCACTATACCCCTGGGCTACCACGTCCCGTATTAATGGAACAGCTGAATATCTCGTCAAGTCTCCAGAGCATAAACTGAACGTTACATTACATTTGAACTCACCGAAACGTCCTCGATGGGAGCAGAAATGAATGGAGAATTTTTTGGCAACGCCCAAATAAACACGGCGAGCGATGTCGTAAGAGGCGTCTCTTTTGTATTTTGGTGCCATCATTCTCTCGTCGCCTTCCAACAAGCCTTATCTGGTTAGTTTTGTGTGCGTACATCCGAAGTGATAACGTCCTTTTTATGGGGATGGTTCCTAAACTCATTAAGGCAACGAGAGAGTCTTAGGTTGCCAAGTTAGTGTTTTATGGTTTTGTTTATGGGTGAAATTTTAAAGTTCACTCTCTACAAAAGAGAAAAAAGGTGTCCAAATGGCAAGGGACCGAAGAAAACAAATTGAATTAAGCTACAACTGATTTACGCGCTCATTTTTCGTACTCCTTGACCCAAATTGAATCGCATGTAACTAAAGATTGTGGTAGCAATCCTGTGTCATTGTAATGGTTCCGCAGTAAATAGCTTTTTATGCGTAAATATTAAGGAGCATATAGAGAAGACATTTGACATGTAACGGGGACCTCTTGTGACAGATAATTCCGCGAGACTTACGTAATTGAATTATAAAATCGTTCGAGCCAACTATGATTGATAAAATCCCCAAACAGGTATTTAAATGGCAACTTAATCATATAATGATGCAGAATTTCACCCCAATATTAAATGATATGAAAAACAAACACAATTAAGAAGATCTACAAACGCTTTTTAATGCCATAAATTCTTTCACACACTGACTTCACAACGCTAAATCTGTTCGAGCTGACGTACAATGAATGTTAGAAACTTCGCACGTAAAAGTACTAATTGCAACTACGACTATACTTCAAACCTACTAAGTCTTAGTGTCCAGATAGGTGGTAATAAATTAATTTATTTCACAAAATAAAAAAAATAATGAATAAGTTTGACGTTGCTTTTTCAGGGTATTCCGGTAGATGCCGGTTTTTACCCAGCCTCAGGGATCTAAGATATTTTTTCATTAACTATTCCTGTTAAAAGAGATCCTCATCCATTATGCTATGACTCATTGCCGAGGTTTACAAGGAAGAGCAATGAGTATTAAAAAATTGGACGACTCATCTCAATGATAATGGCTGTGCACTAAAATCAAAAGTTCTTCAAACTTATTTTAAATCCCAGGAGCTTGGATCGCTTGTTTAGCCATTCATCAACGCATGAGTTGACGTAGCGTGGCCAGTCAACAGCTTTTCTTTGACTCCACTGAGGGGTTTAGATCTAAATGCACACAATGGCGTTTCTAATGTTTAATAAATATATATGTCCTAAAGAAATAAGTGAACCATTTTTATCAAAAACCCAGATTCCTCCAAGTCAATACTAATTCCTGATTGGCTGAACTATTTTGAGACGAAGATTAATATTTAACATCTATTAAAAAAATTGAGCAATCGAAAGACTAAAATGCACACTAATACAATATGTTATTGTATTCATTAATGATCATTTGTAAATACAAATTTGCTAGGAAATCTTTTGCCGATTTCAAGTAAGATCACATCAAATTCTGTTTTTTACTGACTGACTTGATTAATTTTCCATTACAAATGCTTACTGACTGAATATTAAGAAAATATGATCTCCATTTAGCTTTATTTTCATACTTTTAACGTAATACTCCACCATCAATCTCTGGCCCTTATCACCCCAGGTTTTGGACAAACTCACTCAAGGGGTGAACGAATTCGAACTACGAGACCATGTAACCTTGGCTCAAGGAACTGAACCAGAAAAATGTCCTCCAAAAGCCACCTTTTGGTGAATTAATGTAAAATAGTTGATTTGAGTTGTACGTCATTCCAGTCACAGGTTAAATCTAATTAGACACCATCTCGCTCATCGGAGAGGGAGAAGAATAATCAAATGGAGACACAATACTGCAAAATATCGCCAACCCGATAAGTCTGGTGGGTGGGTATTTGTCCGGGTGATTGAAAGTATTCCATTCCAAATCTTCGGATCTACTATGGCATTACCAGCTGCTTTCAACTGCGTACACCAAGTTGTGCGACGAAAAGACCTCAGACTATGGAGGCCAAAATCCACATCTAGTCAACGAAGCTATGCAATAGTGTCATGCAATTAACTACTGATGAAATTGGGAAGATGTCTACAATGTAGGAACCTTCCCAATTTATACCAAAATTTATAAAGGAATGGGTGAATAAAATCACAGAGAAAGTGAAATATCACGTCTCTGTTTTATGCCGACAGATAATCTTGGTTTTAATACGGCCGCACAAATCCGTGATTTAGCACAAGAGTCTGATAAGTCCGACCTACGTTTTCTATAGATTTAATTTCTTATCTTCTCAATTATGACTAGATTGTATAGATATTATCATCCAAGATGAACATGAGTAATGCAGAGTACAACGTCACTGTACTATTGCTCCATATGGATGGGAGGGGGAATGCCGAGGGCTTCGTATGGCGGAACAGATATTGGAGAGGGCGAGGAGATACAATGGAACCCGTGCATGTCGGCACGAAGCTGTCTTCGAAGAGTTCGAAAGGGCTGACCCACAAGTTCACTCATAATCCATCAACAAAAGTGCATGCGCAATGTTCGTTGAATATTGTATTAACGCTCATCCATAACAGGATCCCAAACTCAAGACATTTATTCGCTAGTGCGCTGGGCATAAAGAGAAAGTTTCACAAAAAATAATCAGAAACTAATTTCTACCAATGGAGTGATAAAATTTGTTGTCTCAGGCGTAACTTTATGGAATTTGCATAACATATTGAAATGAAATAGTTTACTTTGTAATTCCACACACTTTATTCAAAAGATACCTTGATCAGAAGGTATGAAACCCAGTGTGGTTCTAGGAGGACCACCTAGATGATGATGACGTTCAACGTCGAAACCTGGGTCGTGTTTTTTTTTAAATAAAGTGTGTGGAATGACAAAGTAAACTATTCCATTTCAGTGGAGTGATACTGTCCAATGTCCATCCTAAATTTTCTGATCTCGATTAATCAGACGCTCAAATGCGTGATCAGGCTAAAAAGAAGCGAGTAACATGATTACCGAGTCCCGTCCACATCATCAAGACCATACCATGCTCAGTGGGGCGAGAACCTCATGGAATGCATCAAAATGTTTCGCTACACACGTGTCACTCACGATCAAGGACAGAAATATTTGCCTATCCTGAAAAGCAAATCCTCCGCGGATGGGAAATCCCACTTACTAACCCTGAATTTGGATCGTTGACTTTCGAGTGTCTTCAACAGGAGCCTCGGGCACTTAGACCTCTAGGTATATTGTAATAATTCATGTTTAACCATACTCTTTTGTCAACACCGTCCTTTTTTTCCAATTTATTTTTCTGACAGAGCCTCGAATTAGCCTTCCACAACCGGAAAAATAAGCAGTACTTTCTTATCGATGCATTTATCTCACCGTTTGTAGATAAAATGTGAAATGATAAGCAGATTCACGCTATCCTGTAATATAAGCAATTCAATTCGAGCAAACTAAATGCATCACAGTGATTTTAAGATAAATTTAAGTGGAATTTTATGTGGCAAACTTGACCTTGCCAATTAGAAAAAAAGCACGTTTTCTGTAATGCGACGAGGAAACGGACCCGCACACGTAACTTAGGTAGGAGACACTGCAGCGTGCCGTTTTTGGCGGAACTGCGATGCCATGTGGACAAGTGGCATAAAGTGTGCTGAGACGAGTGGGCGTTCCGGGCGTGCTTATCGCAGCAGTCGCTGTGCAAACAACCGTCAATCAGATTTGATTTTCTCGCAGCGAGACGAATTCAGCGCCGCATTTACGCGCCAAAGATATATTTCTTGAGCGCAGAATTCTTCTCGAAGACTCGAAATGAAACGAGAAGATGAATGCAACGATTTTGATCAGAGTTCATCCAATCAAGTTTCGAGTGATCGTTATGCCTAGCCGAAGTGGGCATAAAAATTATTTCGGAGCGCCATTCCATGAATTTTTAACACGCTTAAAAAAACCAAACGCACAGAATGAAATAAATAGCAAAACGCTTAAGTTGACGAGATAAGCGATAAGGAAGACAATTTTATGTACTTCTATATGTATGTGAACGCTCTGTAACATCCGAAGCATAAATAGCTGAATGAAAGTTTGCGCATAAATTCTGACTGGACAATAAACCCATATCAAAGTTCTTATGAAATAAAAAAGTATATTTTTATGATGTCACAAATTGTATCGAACAAATAATACACGTAAAAATATTTCATGAAGATATAAAACATATGAAATATTGGAAAAACGGAAATAAGAGTGAGATTCAAGTTTCAAATATAGGCTTGGTTATAGTGCAATCTCTGAAATTGAAAAGACAGGAATCCTATTCCTCTACAAGAAAAGTCAGTCTTCACCTATTAACATTTCCAAAACCGTTGTTGCGAATTATTGCATGCAAGAAACACCAGCTCTATGAAATAAATTAAAGCAAAATACTTAGCTCTATGAGCTAGTATGTTACTTCCTTCCGAGACAAATTACTTCAGTCGGTTTTCTGTTTTGGGAATCTAGCCGAAGAAACTTAATTCCAGCGAAAAAAGTAGATTACATTAGTATGTAAACACACTTCGTTATAGATATTCAATTAAAATATTCACGGGTGCAGAGTGTATTTTTAAGGATAAATTGTACAATGTGCGTTATTTGAAACAGTCCGTTGAGTGGGCGGTCCCGGAAGTCATCCTTGCGGTCGACGCTTACCCTTACATCCAGTCAGTCTGCACTGCTTGCATTTTCGCCTAGAACAATTCAATTTATCAAAATGCATGAGTCGAAGACAGTCAACAAGCGTGACACCTTGACTCACAAAGTAAACTCATAAGCATAAGAAAGTAGATTCTCCCAGCTGGAAAAAGCGTTAGTTCAAACAAAGCGAAAAGCATGATCGGTCGTCAGTACTAGGAACCGCTAGCGGCACCACTCAGTTTTCGCCATTACCCACCTCGTATTTTATCCTGGGAGCCTTAATGACCTACATTTTAAGCGCTTCTCTATAATACAGCAATGCCTCACTGTCATATCTCGACGGCTGTACCGTCTGGGTATGAGTCATTATGGCCACGATCTTTCTTAACCAGGATAATCGTGACTGGGTGTGACATGTAAGTGTAACCATTACATCCTGTGCCGTCGATAGAACCAGTGACACCCCAAAATGGAAGATACTCTCCATGGGAACATGGAAATACCAAGCGAATCAACAATAGTCTACCAAGTATTCAATTATACTTTTGTTTATCGTACCACAATAACGGTAAGCGTATCGGTTTAGTTGTTGATATGACCTTGTCAAAAGCTCATTTAATCCTCATTTCATTTTTTGGAACAAAAGGAAAGAATCTTAAGGTGAGTCAAACCCTTCGGCAATGTTTTTATTTTCCTCACAAGAACGACCCACCAGTCTTAAATATTTCAAACGGCGAAATACTTCCGGGTATGGGGAAATATGTTTTTCCTAAAATCAGAGCTATTGGCATTAACAAGTTTACGCCATGGAATATTGTATTCCGTTTAAGTTCACATTAATTAATGTTCTACTTCTTCAAGCACAGATGTGTTGTCGACAGTGGTCATAATCTACCGTCCAGAGACGCCTCTCGTTGAAAGTTACCAGAGAGCATCGCAGCTGAGAAGAGCGCGAATTTTAATACCATCATTCATTATACGATGCAAGGATAATAGATTTATTATATATTAATAATTTTTTTAATATGTTGAAGAGCTATTTTAAATTCCGTAAAAATATGTCACGCAATGAGAAAAATCAAGCGAAAAATAGGGCTGATAAGGCTGGCAATGACTTTTGACAATGGGTGGACTTTTTTAGATTTTCTCATCACTTAGGCAAACTAGAGCAGTAGTCTTATGTACTAGTTAGTATTGCATTATATAAATTTATGCTCATTAGAATATTGGAAACTGCCATCGGAGGGTAAGATAGTCGGAAATTAATGCACCAATTACCCACTACTGCTAAAAACTTAACTGCCATGAGATTTTTGAGATTTCGTCGATAAAAGACCATCTGTTGCATGGACATCGTTCGCATCGACTAATTAATTAACAGAAAAAATGAGTACCTAATTATAGGAGATCACAACTTTTGGTGGAGGTGTTGCTAATTCTGAAGTAATGTTTCAGTTTGATCGTGTTGAAGTTTTGTCTCGCAAATAGCAAACTTCGAAAGTTACCCATCAAACAGGAAATGTGGATACCGTACACTTGTACTTTATTAGGAGTAATCGGAAAAATAATTAGCGATTGGATTCTACCAATATCATATTCAGTGAAACGAACTCACCAATATTTAGAAAAAAATATATATTCAGCAACAAAAGAGGAAGGAATGTAACGCAAAGATTTGAAGCGCTCTTGATATTTGTCGAGCGACATAGACGAGGGCGTTACGAGAGCTTGTGGGGTGGGAAGAAGAGAGGTCACGTGGGCAATTTACGTCAATTAGACAGTTAACTATTCATTTTGAGGAGTTGGACATTGCAAAATACAGAGAAATAGAGAGATAGAGAGAGAGAGTGAACACCGGCGCTGCCTTGAGCCATCCACCAAAACGGCTCCCGCGACCCCTCGTGGAGGAATCCCCCTCGAGGTTCGGGAGAAGGAAGAAAATAAAGCGCTTGTGTCTTGCTGAATGAACAGCGACACTGAATGTACGAGCGAGCGTACGGTTCGTCGTTCTGACTGAAGGGCGAGCATTTGTTCCAACACATGTAATGCACATGGGAAGGAAATATATGTTAAGGGAGGAAGGGAGAGAGACGTGATGAGAAGTACGAAACTAAAAGCTAGAACTCCCACAGCGACAAACACTCACCGTTGGCCGCGGTGTATCCCCACTGAGCGGACATGGTAGGAGAAGCGTGAGTCGGCCGTCCACCGGCACTTGGCGGATAAATATATGTAGTAAGTAGCGGAGAGTGTGAGGGAAAGAAGGCGAGATAGCCTCTGCTTAGGCGAAAGCTGTTGGGAGTCGGAATGCAGAAAGAGACAGAAGAAGCCAAAGAGGTTCGAATATATGGGGCCTTGCTGTGGGGGTTAGTGGAGAAGGGGGCCGGGAGGGGGGGTCATAGTAGAGGAGGATGAAGAGGGTAGGGGGATTAGTTGGAGGGGAGGGGGTTTCGGTGGAGGGGAATGGGGAGGGGTTTTGGTGGAGGTTGATGCTGAAGAGCGGGTGTAGGAGGTCGGGTTATGTCAAACCAGGTGCTGAGTGGAATGAGGGGGATATATATGTATGAGGTACGGCAGACAGGAGGAGGGGATGGAGGAGTGATTAGGAAAGAGGGGAAAGAGAGGGTGTCGAGGAGGATCACGTGGGACAGTTACGTAGTCGAGGAGGTAGGAGGAGGTCCTCCTCCTCCGCTCCAGACCTTCCTTCCCCTTCCCCCCTCTCTCATCCACAACGCGCTCCGGCGATTTCCCGAGCGATGCTCTTCCCTCTTCTTTCCAACAATCGCCTGTCGCCCTCTCCCCCACCCAAATATACCATGTTCCTTGGGCGCGTAAGCTCAAGAGCTCGAAACCCGAAGAACCCAATACTCCAATCAAGGTTACCTAATTCTTTTCCGATTGTAGCCGTTTCAATTCTCAACAGCTACAGCGATAACATCAAAACTTCTCTGTAAAACAGAGGATGTAGCACTAAGAACAGATAAACCAATCTGTGGTGATCAAACACCAGAGATAACGTAACTATTGTTTAAATTGAACCTTACGCAGTCTATGAGACTTTCTGAGGAGAGCTGAAGAACAGCTGAAAATGGTTTCCTCAAGATCCCAGAAGGATCTGCTCCTCTAGGTGTCACGCCAGCGAATGGGAAACCATAAGCGACAGAGTAAGAGTAATCCCCGTGCCGTTATAATCCCTTCTTTCGCGCATCGTTGAGCTAATTAGGAGGTAATCCTAAGTCTCCAATCAATCAAAACCTCCGAGTTGATGACTTAAGGTTTCTCATTAAAAAACAGCTACGTGCTATCGTCAATGACTTCTGATAATCTATTTAAAAAATCATTTTTCAATTCCAAACAAAAGACCAACCCGAAGAGTTCACTCTTAGGGTGAATAGCTCACGAACCTAAAGGTCGTAGTTTCAATTTATGACTCCTGCAGAGAATTTTTGAGGTCATTATTAAAATTTCTACTGTTGATTTCTACTGCTGATTGATACTGTTGATCCTCTCCAAATTTATTTTCTTTTCCTCCCTCTTTCCCTTTTGCCAAACATTTTATCTTTTAACGTAGCCTTCAACGCCGCTGCTATCTTTCGATATATAATTTATCCATCTCTTCTTTAGATATTTACTTCATCACCTCTGTCATGAACTTCCTCCTTATAAATAATAATGTCTATAATCCAATTATTCTTCCCCTATGTCCTTACTAGGCCAACTTTATTACAACATACCTACTAAACAATTGAACCTATCCAACTGCTCAAAATCGTACGATAATACATTATGAAGCAGAAGGAATTCCTCTTTAATATTTTTTTCTTTTCTTGCGCCATTAGAAGTAATTTTTCAACAACCACTCTGGTTTTACAAAGTAAAAATTCCAAGAATAATAGTGAAAGATATATTGATAAATTAACGGAGGATCGAAGTTATAATTGCCATTGGAGTGGATGGGGAGAGGCGAGAACAAAAATGTCAGACATTCGGTGTGTACGGTTGGAGAAGGCTGGGGAAACGGTGTTGCGAAAGAAAGTGAGTCAGTTAGAAAAACAAAGGAAAAATATTTATATTTCGCTCGAAAGCTAAGAAGGTGGCAAGATCAAATTCAGAGATAAAAGATAATGCGACTTAGGTTTCTGAAAGGAAAAATACAGTGTATGTATAGCCCTTTGCTTCCCATGGTTAGAAGAAAACGCCGCTCTTCTCTTTCATATGCGTTAATTCTTTCAGTCTCAATCTTGACAAGCGTGGCGTCTCTTTCTAAGTCATCACCCCGGGTTTTCTTGGCCTCGATAGAGTCAATAATAACAGTGCAACATCATCTATCTCAATACTTCGAGTGATGACTATCGATAGAGTACGGTTCAATATTTTCGAGGATTGATTTGGAAATAACTTCTTAGAAAAGTATAATTTCAACACTTTTATTGTTATAAAAACTCATTGTAACGCTGAATTCAGCAATCATATTTAATTCATGAAAATACTGGTATTTATTAATTTATTCCATGCATTAACTGTACCTTTTCCTGATATACCAAACTTACATGACACTCATATAGTCTGAGTGCCACAAGAAAGGTCTACTGGTAACTAGTAACTCCACGTAAATATTTTAAATTTGCATAAATAACCCTTGCGATGCACGAAAACCATTGAAAAAGTACACTATGTGATTCCATTTAATCTGAAAGCACATCATTTATTTTTATTATCTCATATTTGCTCATCACGTACACAGTCATTGCTTGCCGAGGTTATATTGTTTGATAGGGTACTCTACGGTCAAAAAAGGCATGAATCAAATTATTTGTTCAAGGTAGAATACTCGTATATCTATTTTTTCTTAATCCATGAATAGACCAGTGAATTTTATAAATAGTACAATTGTTACATTTGAATTAGTACTACGCTAATTCACAACATTCTGTTCATTTTTATGAATTGAATGAGTTGCTACGAATGAAATTCCTTCAGATACAACCTTCCTAGAAGATCACATTTTTCAAAGATATTTAGTTTTGTTGCCCTATTATTTCAGGTAATTACACATTTTGATTTCGCATCAGACTTAATAAGAGTGTCTTCATATCATGAAATGAGAAATATTGGTTCCGACCCATCAAACCATGCAGGTCAGGTCTTCCTGGAGCGATGCTTGGTGGCCTACGTGACTAAAAGATAGATCGCCAAATAGAACTAAGGGAAAATAGAGTTTTGCAAATTGTGAATTTCTGGGGCCATTTTTACACAACAATTATCCAGGTCATTAATAATTTTAAATTTCGTCCCGGAAATTATTTTAATTAATCTCAATAAATTAAGTCGCAACAAAAACTCTGTGTAGTCTTTAAGGTTTTACAAAGCTCATTATCTTCTATCCCTGTCCGACAGCAAAATTTCACGGTATACAACCAAAACGTCTATAGGTATGCCATTACTGCGTGCTAAAACTACCATTTTTGTGGAGATTGGTAGGGTTGCTTATAATTCCATTTATTTTGAAATAGTGTGGGTACTAAGTTGGCTGGTAACTTTTGCGCCGACGAACAAAAACCGTAATGAATACATGAGAGTTTTACGATGTTTTTTCTGAATAAATCTACTTCCTAGATTTCTATGACACAGCGCAAATGAAGGTGACCGTTTACATGTGTCATACTTTATAAAATCAGTTCCAGAAGGACTAGAGATTTTATTACTGGCTCAGTGAAACTTCGGGCGAAGGAGAAAATTGTTGAACTGGGCTATGATGTTTATTTCTTAAATATTCCTTTAAATTTTATTTCGCTAATACCAAATGGTATGTCACTATCACTCATTCAGTATATACTATAAGGAATATCAATCACCTATTCGGATTCCTGGAAGAAGTTCTAAGAAGACAGGACAAGTAGATGTAGAAAATAATGAGAGAAAATGGAATGATAAAGACGTTATTAGAGGGGAGAATGTTGGGAAGGTGAGGTGAAGGTAGGACGAGTATAGCAATAGAAGCACAGGAGGTATAAAGTACACGCATAGAGCTAAAGAATGGGCTAATGCAATATGAACTTGAGAGTTTCAGGTTTAAGTTAAATATACAAGGAACGTAGCTACGGTCGTGAATCAATGTAAACAAAAAAATGCCGAGACTTGAGAATGATGACTTGATCAAGTTTACGGTCTCGGCATTTTTTGTTTACAGAGTTTCAGGTTATTTTGTGTCATTAAATGAAGAACACAATGTGCGAGATATTTCGTATACTACAGCATTTCCACTGTTCTATATTTTCGTACAACTAGTTTTCAAACTTAGGCGTCATCATCAGGTACAAAGTATACAAGTTGCGGTCCATCTATATAGCATTTATGAGGGGGAGGGCGTGGTGAGAGAGGGGGGGAAAGGAGGGGAAAAATCGGGTTGCGATCGGCGTAGATGGAAAGGAGGAGAGGGGTGTTGAGCGTCAGGCAAGGTGATTGGTGGGTTCACAGTGGGGGGAGGGGGGTTGTTGTATCTTTCCGTGAGGGAAAGGGATACTTCTAGAATTTGGGAGAGGCATTAAAACAATAAATCGTTAACCAAATGATCCGTTTTTAAATTCTTTCTAATTTCAAGCTCTTCACACTTGTCCATCCTCATCCCTTTGTCCATCTGGTGTATGAGTTCCAGATTGAAATTACTCTCATGGTTTTCTTCCCATAGATGCTTGGCGAAGTGAGATTGCTTGAGGTCGCAATATACATTGTGTTCTTGATTTAATGAACATGAACTTCCACAAAGTTGAGCCTAAAACAATTGATATTTTTCAGTGATATCTCGATCCCTACTTGAGGTGCTTTGTGGAGAGTACTTTGAGTGAGTACGACGTCCTTCGGATAGGACGTTAAACCGCGGACCCCTTGGCGCCTTTCGACAAGATTAGGCTAATGCCGACGCCGGGTTTCTCTCCACCCTTCCTTTCCCACCCATCCCTAATGGCGCAAATGACTTTAGCTGCCGGTCGCCTCCCCAACAAAACCACCCAACCTAAAACAATTGAATTATTTTGGGCTATTTAAGTAAGACAGGGCTATATATATAAAAACCATAAACACAGTAATCAAGGTCGGTTTAGTAGGTGATGGTAGAGCTCACCCATGTACCAAGCCCGACGGCGTGTGAACATTCACACTTGAGGGTAGGGGGGCCAGTTCCTTTCCCTGTGCCGGTTATGGTTCCCCGGGAAGATCTGGTACCCGAAAAATCAACTAGCTTGGGTGGAGCTGCAGGTGCCCAGAGTGTCTCGCCCGGGAATCAAACCCGGGACCCTCCGGTCAGAAGTCCAACGCTCTACCCACTGGACCACCGCGACCCGCTATATATATATATATATATATATATATATATACTCTTGAAGATGACGCACTCCGGCGACGCACAAACACACAAACACTGGGTTAATAAATATTAAACATACAGAAACATAAAAGGACACTTACGGTAGATATTTACGTTTCGACGGCACGGCCGTCGTCATCAGAATCATGTTTAATATTTATTAACCCAGTGTTTGTGTGTTTATATATATATATATATATATATGTTATTCTATATTTTTATATGAAATATAGAAAAAACATAGGTATTATATATATATATATATATATATATATATATATATATATATATATATATATATATATACATATATGTATTATTTAGTGTATTATTAGAGTGTCCTTTTACGTGTTATCTGTTTTATTCTGTGTTCTATTGTGCCGTCCAAAAGTTATATCGCTCTCGTGAGTACTTCCGCATCACCGATATATATATATATATATACATAGATATATATATCTGATGACGACGGCCGTGCCGTCGAAACGTAAATATCTACTGTAAGTGTCCTTCTTTTATGTTTCTGTGTATGTAATATCTATTATCTTAGTGTTTGTGTGTTTATATATATATATATATACACACACATTCAAACACGAAATACCGCCATATGGCGAATAAATATATATAGCCCTGTCTTACTTAAATAACCCAAAATAATTCATACACAGGCATATTTATTTATTTAAGAATTTATATCGTTGCAATTAGGCCAATTAATATTAATATTCATTAATTCCTAAAAAGTTTAAAATTAATTGCTGCAAAGTTTTTCCCTTGCCCACTCAAGCTAGTGTGGATGCAAATACACTCTCTTGAGCCTTCTCGCGGTACACATGTTTTAACACGTTAAAATGCGTGATTATGGTGTCTAAATATTATATGATGAAACAAGATGAACGCTTAAGGTATATGGAAAAAGGTGCTAGTTATTTATACCTCAGGCTTTCCTAACTGCAAACTTTTTACGATTACTTTTTCCCAAGTCTGGAGATTTTATTGAGGTGCTGATGAGTTAAGAAAACCAAATATATCTGTTACAGTCATACTAAAACTAGTAGCAGCAGAATATCGATGAAAGTCAATTCACACTTCAACAAAAAATTGAAACCCACTTGTAAATTTAAAATTCCTTATCGGCTTTACGAATCAGTGAGCAAGTTGACTGATAAATTTCTCCCCTAATTACAGTAAAATACATTGAACTGAACACTCTGAAACAACGATCATTTTAATAAATGGAAGTGAAATCATGCTCATGGGAACTCACTAAAAAAAGGAACGAATGGTGACAGCATGAAAAAGAGTGATCATTTTAATGACCAAGAATCGAAAAGTGATAAGGAGCGAGCCTTCTTGACGGTGTATTATGCTCGATGACTTCCCCACTTGGAACTTAAGTTGAGAGCATGACGAATCGGCGAAACACCATCCCATCTGGGAGTCGAACCTGAGACCTAGACGTACGAATCCATCTTTACCATTCGTGAGGAAGAGAGAGAGAGAGAGAGACGCATGCAAAATAGGAGGTGCATCGGCAAACTCAACGTTGTGCAGTCACCCGACATCGACGGGGGCCGTATTTTAAAACTGAGCATCGCAGGGCCCTCTCCCTTCGCGAAGACCTCTTCAGCCTTCCTTAAAGCCTCAACCCCTCCCCCTAATCTCCTCTGGAGACTTCCCCTCTCCGCCGACTCCACCCCGCGCCCCTCTCTTCCTCCCCACTATAGCCTGCCACCGTGCCCGGCCGCACACAAGACCGCCACTCACTCATCTCTCAACTGAACGCGGCACAAGCGGACGACAAACAGACCCGACGACCAAAAGGGTGGCGGGGGTATTACAGTGGGTGCTTGGGTTGGCGGGGGTGTTCGGAAGAGAACAGCGAGGGAAGAAGGCAGAACAGTACGACAAGCGTGACAATTTTTTTCTCCCTTTCTCTCTCCCTACGAGCCAGAGCGTCGCGTAGTCAAAGTGCCGAGGATTTCTCCCATCCATTCGAGAAAATGGTATTTGCATGCCTATTAATGGCACCTCAAAAATGTTCTCCCTTCCATTGGAACATTAGTGACCAAATGCCAAACTTGTTGATTTACTTTTCACTAAAAACGTCTGGAACAGGAACGACCTTGTTCATACGCATTTATTTGATGTTCTAGCTTTTAATGGAGCACACTATATTGTGTGAAATGATCGCGATATGCATCACACTTCGACGAGACATCGCTGTGCCAAATTTTATTTTTTTGAGGAAATTCGGAAGTTTTTATGTTCACTCAATAACAATATAAAAAATGAACGCCTCGAATCAAGACCATTAAATATTTTCATCTAACTCCCAGGATCATGTGCCACTAATTTGAAATCACAATGAAAGAAAAAGAAAGAGTTTTCATTGGCTTTTTAATGCGATTTTTTATTTTTTTTTTATCTGCGTTTTATTAATACCTCGAAGGATGAAAAATGTTTTCTATATGGTTTATGGTATTTAAAGCATGAGCTAGGAATTATCAAAAACATCATTTTGCAGATAATAATCTCCCTTTGTTATAATCGGTCAACGCTCATTTATACACAGGCATTACCTCCGCACCTAAGAAATTTGAATTTACCTTGAACTTGGTAATAACTAATTATATTATTCGAGCGTAAAGAGCTTTCTCAAATAATTCGTTACATGAGGCAGGTAGGGAAAAGAAATTTCTTTTTTTTGAGCTTGAAAAAAGGAGAGACGATAGGACCGCGAACCATCAGGCTATACATAGGTTCAATGAGCAACCTGTCCATCAACGTAAAGTGGAGAGGATACGATTGAAAGTGGAGTGAGTCTGTGTGTGTGCTTAACTGAACTGAAGCGCCAAGGTGGCGCCAACGGTGGACTTCGCATTTTCAACTGATCCACCTCAAATTGAAATAAACCTCCGCTACGCCCGATCGAACAGTTCATGTGCCATGCATAATCTCTTTATTGTCATTTAAATTGATAAATAAACATTTACCTGTGCATCAATTAGTGGCTCAAATATTGAAATTTTAAGACTGAAAACCTACTTAAGTTTAGTTTTAGTGTGCCTACATATTTCTATCCAGCCCATTACGTTTAAGTATTATTTATAATTTAGTTTTCTAGGTAACTTCTCTACAAATTATTTTGGGATAAAGAAAAGGATAATGAATCAAAACTAAGAGCAGGGAACTAAAAATTACCAGACACTGCATTAATCCGATCACACCAGTTCTATTAGGATAGTATGACCTTTTTAGCGGAAGTAAATGTGATACCGTTTCCCCCCCCCCTCCCTATAGATAGACGAAAAGGATTGGCATGTGTACAACCTACGACTATTACTCAGCTTCAAGCATTGAATTTAAAATTCAGAATAAATTGAGATCGAATTCATGACTACTACAATGTTTATATCACGAATAAATCAGTAGTTACGGTTGTCAGAATGATGACTATAAGTGGTTGTAGAGATTGAAGGTGATATAATATAATTATATCATTCCCAAAGGAAACCTACTCAAATGCGAAAACCAGAATCACGAAATAACATGGGGACTTTTTTCAGAATGATATCCGATCTCAGGTTACGACTAAAGACAGGCGGGAGAAGCGATTTTTCATTTAAAATTTATCTCGAGTCATCAATCCTAGGAGTGATTTCATACTGTTTTCTTCGTGGCTACGTGTTTTTTCCCTATCTCCTCGTATATTTTAATTACATTGGTTCATGACATCCATCGTCTTTTAAACACTTTATATCCGAAATTTTTTTCTTAAGATCTTTTGGTTCAATATACCTTCCGCAATTACATTAAAAAAGCTGTTTGCACTCAATGCACTCAGTAAGTTCCTCTCTTCGCCGCTCAGGTACTAACCATATACAGAGATCCTTCTTCGCCCACTTTTTCCAGATACTTTTCATCAGCAACTCGATCCTCTAATTCATCTTCACTATTCTCCGGTATCACCACGCTTTCATTTCTTCAAAATTTCTTTTCTATTCCGCTGCCACTTCCCATTTGTCAAAGACGAAGGCGTTTCTGTGGAGTTAAGAGGTCTATTTTATTGAACATATAATTAATACAGCTACCCAGACACAAAATTTAACTTTTAATGAGAATGCTGTAATTATAATTCAATTAAAAACAACATAAATGAGGTTATAGGTTAAGTGTGATAGCGTTATTTATTTACATACTTCGTTGCAATTAGGAAATTTTCCTGGTGGCAACGGTCCAGTGTGATCACTGGTCACTCTTACAATGCGCATACATACACACACAAGAAGAATAGATATGAGACAAAATGCTCGTATATTCAATGACACTTTTAAGATTACCGACCTCTCCTTTACTATCACACAAGGATTAGGTGTACACCACACGAGTACATACTACGCACCGTCCATCGCCACACTTCGTCCGTAATCACGTATCTTCAATTTCATATACCGTTATTTATTCATGACGGAAAAATTTGCAGAGTGATGACAACGGGCAATGGTTTTTCTGGCGGTAAACTTTTAGTGGAAGAATCTTGCCGTTCTGCATAATACTTTTGTGTATAATGATACATCAGCGATTCGGTATTGCTTTCTGGTAACAGCTGCTGCTACTTCTCTAAGTGGCGGAAGAAAATATATATATGTATATACATGTACATATATACATTAAAACACAAAATCCCACCATACGGCGAACAAATATTCATTCAAAAGGAAATGGATATAAGGAAAAGGGGTAGGAACACATATAGGTGAACACAGGAGAGGCGGAATCGAGCAGATCACAAGCGCACAAATAATATTTCCTTGGCCAGGACTTGAACACCGGACGGAAGGACCGGATGCCGGGCCGATGCTCTAATCGCTTGAGCTATCCAGATCTGCGGGTATTTTATGTAACCAAAACAGAGGGGAGAATTTTAGACAAATGAGGAAAGGGCAGGGACCGGATAGGGTAGTTGGATGGGATGAAGGACTAGATATAGTTGGTTGCTGGATTGTGTTTTGCTAGGAATCACAAAATATTTACTTGGTAAAGGTGTCCATCCTAAAACTACCTTAACCGGTAATTATATAATAAAGTATATATATTATATAGACATATAATTGTTCTATTATTTATTAATATAAGGTAATCTGTCGGTTAAGGCATGTTTTGGATGGGCAACTACCAAATAAATATTTTGTGACTCCTAACAAAACACCATCCAGCAACCTATTCTACATCAAGTCCTTCTTCATCTCTGATATCATTATCTACAATAATGTAGAAAAGTGAAGTAGATTTGTAGGAAACTAAAACCATCAATAAAAACTTAGTTTTATGAATATATTTGTTTATGACCAAATGGATCTAACTTAAAAACTAATCCTTGTATATCAGAACTAGCCAAGGCACTTTACAAGCAGGTAAAAGGAGTGCCTGATAATGTGGTTTCTTTAAAGATTTGGACTTGGTTTAAAGAATGCACTGTCTGGAGCTTCTGCTCCTATAAATTCTCATTCCATTATGTATGAATCCTAATTGGATATTCATGTGCTCCAGCCTTCCAGTTCACTGACAGTCCCATGGTCTGAGTCCTGTGGATACCAAATAGTGTGTTTCATTTGTCTGGATATTGGAATATCTGAAACAACTAATATTTCTTGAATATCCAGATCTCTGAATAATTTGAGACTGCTACCTCTCATGCTAATTTTAAATATTTATTTGGATAATTTATTGTCATTATTTAATTTTATTCATCAGTAATGCTTTTACTTACTGATTAATATGAAATCAAATTTAGTTATTACTCGGCAGTGAATTTGAGTATTTAACTTTGGTGTTTGCATTTTAGTTCATGATGGAAATGAAATACATAAAATTAATATAACCTGATTTGATGGTTTCTTCCTTCCACCATCATACAATTACTTTTGGACAACAAAAAGCCATTGCAATACTGTTTCCTAATTGTGTTTTGTTTTTGTACTGTGGTTGGAGAACAAATGGCATTAACAAAACCTCAGCAAGTCTTGGTGAAGAAGAGGACACAAGAATTGTTTTGTATCGGAACATTTGTAAATGTACCATGAATTTTCAAACTCCTATTTTTATGTTGTTCTAACTGAACTGCACTATCTCATTTGTTCACACTGCATTAGAAGTAATGCTATTTTCATGCCAAGGAAGCATTCATTAATAATACCTTGTCAATATGCTAGAAATGAACCAAACGGAAATGGTGGTAGATTCATGGAGCTGAAATTATCAGAGGCATGAGGGTAGGATTGATAAAAGAGCAAAGGCACACATTAGCACAGTCCACACCCATTTCATCGTACATTTCCGAGTGAATGAGTTTATATGTATGCATGAATATGTTGGTATATGGCTTCCTAGTTCCAGGTGTGAATGTTATTATAAAGGTTAGCGCTGATTCTTGATAGAATACTTTGGCATTTTAACATAAAATATGGATGAATGTGTGATTGTGTATGAATGTTGGTAAACGCTCATGCAGCCGAACACCTACAAACATCACAAAATTACACTAATTCGAGCCGGAAAACTGTTGGTAAGAGATGCTTCAGTTTAGATTGGTAGGAGGACATGTGCATGTAGCAGACACATGATTAGATATGAACATAGCAACAAATCAATTATAAGAATAAATATTTATCATTATAAACAATTACAGGTTCTAAAAATGTAATTTGCCTATAAATTTTAATATTATGTAATGCATACTTTGTTTTAAGATCGAAATATAAGGTGGTCAGTGAAGGTTTTTAAGGGTTTCCCTTCACTTCAGGCAAATTCCATTCCTGTGCAAAAGATTCAATGTAAAAATAATGAAGATATTTTCAACTTAACTGTGACTACTTCTAAATTTCCTCTATTAAATGACAATGGATAAAATTTTGTGATGCTAGAAATCCCCCTGCAACAACTTTACCTTCCTTACATGGTTACTCTTTTCTGCACTATGAAGATTACTTCCAGTTATGAAACCAAAGGTAAAAGTCTACAAAATTGAAGTCTTTCCCAGAGATTCAAGGTAAATGGTTAACGATTGAAATTTTTTGCATGTGAATTTGGGAAAATGTCAATGTAATTAGCATTAAATGCTTAGTAATTGTTCCATGCCATTTTGCATTAAGTTGTTGAAGTTGAAGAACTGGGAATCATCACGTTAGTAAAATTGTTACATTCTATTATGTTTAGCTGAAGAGTAAAAAGCATCTCCCTTACAGGGGAAATGTTTCATTTAATTATAGAATAATCAAAGAAATTCTACCTCTGGATAAGATGATTTAGAAAGTATTTTTGCATGGATTAATTCAGCTAATTATAGATTATGTACATTATAATACACAATTTCAAGCTATCAAGGTTAATATGCAATCACAGTAACAACGAATGATGCGTTTAACAACAATATAATCACCAGGTAGCCAGTATTGCTAGTTCGTCAGTGATAGCCTATCATTTCGAAGGCAATACATTTCATGTGAATTATCATAAAATAAATGCCTTATCTAGGTCAAACCTGTCCATTTACACGTTTTTTTGTTGGCAAGTCATGGAATAACATCTGTACAACCGCTCACAATGGTTGCATTTCATTTATTTTACCTTTTCATGAAATTGGTAATTTAAAATATTAAGAGTGAAAATGCAAGATTAAATTTCACGATTTGTGGTTGAGAAACATTAAATTTGATATTATTGATGAGAAAATTAAACGTGAGGCCCGTAATCTGCGTGATTGATGTGCGAATCATTCATATATTATTTTGCTCAAGCAGGAAGAGACCATTCACAGAAGGATACTGAAATTTGTCAGCTATATTAGCTACTGTATTGTACCATCATATCATTCTAGTAATGGTTAATAAATCACTGCAAATTATGTAAATAAAACAGACCATTGCTTATACCACAAACCGTAAGGATACAACAATTTTTAAATTAGGGAAATCGAAAGACTGGATACATACCTCAAACAATTAATTTGAACTGGCACTGCACGACGATGATCATCAAATAAAGCACAAGCAAATAGTTTTAAAAGCAAACCGAAACTGATGCTACAAACTACACTGAGACCGAAAGGTGTGAATACACTGAATGCGTTTGTAGAGTCCAACTATGCACACGACCATCTCGATTCTCACTCTTAGTATCGGAGTAACTCGTACTCGAGATGGATAATGATTATGGACGAATGATAGCTCCAGTTTTGTGCGTCGGTAAGGGCACTGATACCCATTATCCTTCACAATGACCCGAGTTTTCTAAACTACACATTGGAATTGACATTATTTCCAATACATCTTGCAAGACGGACTACTTTTTCTACCCTCTCTACACCTTTAGAAATTATCCACACAATTAGTATACTCACGAACAGAACGATACTTTTACTTTATTTCATAAATATGAATCAGGCGCACCAGGCATGGCACAAAATTAGTAGAAAACGTTTAGAACGGACTCGAGTAGCAAAAAGACCACTTATAATAAGTTATTTTTCCAAGGACCAGATAGAACAACAGAAAAATGCACATTTACTAGCAATCCACTGGTATTGAATTAAATATCATGCAATATGTTTATAGGTCAAAAATACCTATCTTTTTAAATGCATTTAAAACACACTCCAACATTTATCTAAAGGGCAATTTTATTAAACTACATTTGATGAAAAAACGAAATAAATTTCACTACACGACGTGTAATTCCAAAGAAACACGTCCGTTAACCTAGTGTTCTAGCAGGTAAACCACAGATGACCAGCGGCAAACAAATGTGCCAACGAGATGAACCATCAATTAAGACATATCTGGTGTGTACTATTACAGAATCGGCATTGAGCACTGTTTCCATAACAGAACGATAGAGGAATGGGCAAATTCAGCATCATTTGAAAAATTACCATCGATACATCCTGGACTTGAAAATCTTTCGCACGATTGTTTCACCTTGAATTTTTCGTAATTCCATGGTATTTAGTGAATAACTCATTACTCAAGTATTCTACCTATTTACAAATTTCCACGTTTGTTAGTCTGTGACAAGACACCGAACTGAATACGCCTTTCAAATTTAGCATTAAATGGAACGCATTATCAACTATGCTGTAATGACATTTGGATGACAAACTTCGCTTGCCAAGAACTTTGGGTTGGAATGGCGCTTACTTGAGGGTAATTTGTTGAAATCATTCAGGAACTACTTCTAGCAACATGGCTCAATTTTGGAACACTAATATTGGAGGAAAGCAAATAGTTTTGGTTTAAATGTAAACAAAGTATTGTTTAGATTGATTCACGACCGTAGCTACGTTCCTTGTATATTTAAATTTGGTTGAAATGCTATGAAATCGCCGCCAGGTAAAAAAATGTCGATTCTTCCGGTAGTCGCAACCCGAATATCTGACTATCGAAATTCGTGCCGCGCTCTCTTCGCAGTGTACTGTTAAGATTCATACGCAGTTGACGGGAAATGTGCATAGGATAATGGTGATTGTTGCATTTACGTTATTTTTTATTGAACTATATAGAATATTTTATATGCACGCACGATTAAATGCTGAAATTTTAATTTCAGATATTATTTCTAATAAAATAACAAGGACGTACTAAACAATGACGCTGCCACTCTTTCCAGACTTAATACCAAAACTCACTGACCCTCTTTGGTTTAGCGTGGACAGGCCGTGTGATGATGAAAATGACTTGCTTCAACTGGAACAGGAA
The DNA here is from genome assembly GCA_037158775.1 of Hetaerina titia. Classification (NCBI taxonomy): domain Eukaryota; kingdom Metazoa; phylum Arthropoda; class Insecta; order Odonata; family Calopterygidae; genus Hetaerina; species Hetaerina titia. The sequence goes on from CM073769.1 coordinate 27,009,153, forward strand.
CATCAATCTTGGGTGATAAAAATTTCAATTTGCATTTATAATTTTTGTCTTAGACACTTATAACACACTATTAACGTTGATCTGATTAACGTTTTCTCTTTGTTTCATTCAGCTAAATAGTATCGCACAAAAGGACTGTGATTTAGTTCCAATAGGCAAGACTGCTTCTGAGGTAAGTTTGTTGTAATTATTTTGATGTCAATAATTTTTAATGGTAGATTTTAAATGGTTCTTACACAAACGTGTTTAATGCATCTTATAGGTGGTCTTCTGTTTAAGTGTAGTTTTTGATGGACATAATATAATATTGCATCTCATTATGGACTTCGAGTGGCATAAACTATTGTTTGCTTATTTATTGCTTCAGCTAATCATGCTTCATACCCGGCTTTTTGGCCTTTTATAATCCTATTTTCTTCCTCCCACCTTCCCCATTTACTCAACAATCGCCCTGGAATACCTTCTACATCTCAATATTTCCTCCTCTTTTGTCTCTTTCAAGTTTTTGGAAGTCATTTTTTTCTTTCCTTCATTGTGTACAATGTGGTCATTTTTCTTCTTCCTTAATACCTGACTTATTTTCTCAATTCTTTTTAATGCCTAAATCTCAAAAGCCTCGAATCTCTAATAGAAGTTCATCCAAATTTCTCGAAGAATGAGTTTCTGAACTTAGGGCTAGGATTCAAATTAATATATTTCCAAATCATTTTACTTGGAGAACCAGCTATCATTTCCATCCTCATGGCAAATTATTTTTAGGGGACGTCATTTATCCCACGATTCCCATATTATGAAGCCCATTTTTCCCAGACGTAGGAGCAGTTCCATACATTTGTTACTTTCATCATGCTCTTTATGTTTTAATTTGCTTTCTCCTTCTTGATATTCTTATTACTTTGGTTTTCTTATATATAGTTTTTTCCCAAAACTACTCACGGTGATCCACTAAAGAAGTTAATTATAATTGTAATCTCTTGACTATCTGGCTAGCTAATGTGTGCACATCTGCAAACTATGTATTGACTTAATTAGATTCTTGCCCACTTCTTACCAAATGAAGGCACCTCCTTTACTAGTCAGAATAAAATGTCTCCCCTGCATATAAGTGAAAATGTTCGGAGATAATTTTGCCTTACTCCAACAAATATCCCTGCCCATCCCAGTACTCCCTCTCAAGTCCTTAACTCTTGCTGTCCAATTCATGAAACTGTTTTTTTAATAGATCCCCATTGTCTCAAGTATTCCTATATTCTGCAATTCTTGCACTCACGTTGTTTGATACTCTCATGAGAGCCTGCATAAAATCCATAAATCACATGAGTAACAGTTGTGGTATCACAGACTTGTTTAATAGCATTAATGAATTTTTGTCTCCATAAAAAATAACTGTTTTTTTTTGTGTTTTCAATTGTCGGCCACCTTAAAAGTGAAGTTAAATTAATTCCTCTAGCCAGTAATATGAAACTTTAGAAAACTCCATTAATGTTATTTCGGTCAGCCAATGACCATCAATGAGGAGAGTTAAGTAGTTGACATTGAGAAGATGTCAGTACGGAAGTACCATTCTATGTCAAGATAACAGTGAATGTTCAAAGAATTTACTTAACTTAACATTCACAACCAACAGCTCACATGCCTTCTTTCTTCTTCTAGCTGTCTTAAAAGTTTATGTGAATGGAGACATTGGCTTCTGTGGATGAAGATAAGAGGTCATAGGGTTTATAAGTGTACTATCTTGTAACTTTATGGCTTCATGGAATCTAAAATTAACGTTATGCTTTCATGTTCATTTTATAGCATTTCGTTTTACAAGCTGCTCCATTTTTGATAATTCCTCAAGTATTCTCATTCAAGATAATTTCAAGTTCACCAGTTTTTATCCTTATAATTTATTAATTCCTTAACTAAACTTTTCATGATGCCCAATTAATTCTTCATATTATCCTCCTCTTTAATCAGTGACATAATATGTGAGTGAATCCATGCCAAATCATACTGAAAAAATTGCAAATTAAACTAAGCATCAAATTTTCACCTATTTCTAACCATTTGTTCTTTTTGTGGTTGTTGTGGTTGGTTAAAAAGATAACCAAATTTAGGCAGGTCCTTCGGGAGTTACAGCCTTGCTGAAAGGGCCTAATATAAATTCCTTTATCACAGTCCAACTGTTTAAAAGTTTATTCCAACTTCCTTACTACTATTTGGATGTCCCTACTAATGAGTTACTAGTGCACTCAGCAAAGATTTTAAGCCTCTTACTGACTAGCTTACCAAAGCCTGATTATCAAAATATTGTGCTGAATGAAATTAATTTCTCACTAATTTTAATTCCTATCTCCAGCTACCTAATGCCTCTTTTGACTATTTCTTCCTCATAAATGTTGATAAGCAAAGGTGATAATGGACTGCTCTGTCTCATCCCTATTCCTAACACTTCCTTTGCCTGTCTCTCCATTTACCACATGTACGTGAGCAGTCGGTGACGTGCAGGTTGCGGATAAGTCTCCTATCCTACCAGTCTACTCCTGTCTTCTGTAATATATTCATAAATTCTACTCATTCTATCAAATGCCCTCTTGATATCTGTAAAACAAACAATTACATTATAGTTGCATTTTTTCTATTTTTATTTCTTTGAATACTTAACTCATTACTGCTATAGCATCATGCATACCTCTCTCCTTCCTGAACCCAACTGGTCATCACCAAAGTAATCATTTCCCACCCAGTCCATTCTTTAATTGTTCATCCAAAGTACCACCTTAGCTGCATTTTGTTGTATTTTTCTATGATCCTTGCCTACTGCTACTTTTTCCTTTTTTCAATGGGTGCTAATACTTATTTGACAAATCTTTTGCATGGCATGAACAGTAACCTAGTTCATTGGTAGTAGTAGTAGTTTTAGGGGAGGCGACCGACCGCTAAGGTCATTTGCACCTTTGGGAATGGATGGGAAAGGCTGAAGGTTAGAGAGAAACCCGGCATCTGCATTAGCATACTCTCAGCGAAAGGCACCAAGGGGTCTGGAGTTTTACGTCCCATCCGACGGATGGCATACTTACTCAAAGTGCTCTCCACAAAGCACCTCGTGTAGGGATCGGGATACCACTGAAAAATATTTGCAGTTTCCAGGATTCAAACCCTTTCAGTGGGAAGCCAGTACATTTGCCATCACACCATCTCGATCCTTTTAGTTCCAGCTTTTATTTCTGCTAGTAATAATCTATTTATTGCTAGATCTCTTATGTTTACTGTACTTCTTCCTGTCTTTTTGTTCAATATTACTGCCAACATTTGCTGCCTCTCTTCCTCTTCATTGTCTCTAACAATAGCTAGTTCTTACTATGCTTACCATCTCACCTCACACCGCCCAAATATAACTACGAGGGTCATCCGGAAAGTAGTACCCGTTCGTGCCGCATGAAGTGCTGACGACGCGAGTAGCCGCTGGACGAGGTCAGATAGCTTCAGTGGCTTGTCTGCCTTCTCTGAGCCAAGTTGCGTGACGCTAGCATTGCCTGTGTTGTTTCTGTGATTGTTTACAATGTTTAAAAAAATTGAGAACGCCGCCAGTTGTGAAGTGAGGGCAGTGATTAAATTCCTCGATGCAAGAAACGTTCGCCCATGTGATATTCATCACCAATTAAAGGAGGTGTATGGAGACAATGTAATGGACGAGTCGTCTGTTCGGCGGTGGTGTCGCAACTTCAACATGGGGAGGGGGAACACACACGACGATGAGCGTTCGGGGAGACCGTCTGTCATTACAGACCAACTGGTGAGCTCAGTTGACGAATTCGTGAGGAACGATCGGCGCGTCACAATTGATGACATCTGTGAGCATTTTCCCAATGTTTCTCGAACAATTGTTCATGAAATTGTTAAACACCAAGTGCATTATGCAAAAATTTGTGCAAGATGGGTCCCTCGCATGCTTACAGATGAGCACAAAACCAAGCGTATGGCTGCAGCACTGACGTTTTTGGGACGTTATTCTGATGAAGGAGACTCTTTCTTGACTCGCATAATTACTGGTGACGAAATATGGGTTTGTTATGCATCACCTGAGAGTAAATGACAGTCAATGGAGTGGCATTATGCTCATTCACCAAACAAACCAAAAAAATTCAAGACAGTTCTGTCCACCAGGAAACTCATGGCAACCATTTTCTGGGATCGACGAGGTGTATTGCTTATTGATTTTATGGCCCGTGGAGACACTATTAATGCCAATGCGTATTGTGAAACATTAAAGAAATTATGGCGGGCAATACAAAATCGGCGGCGAGGTCTATTGTCTACTGGTGTCATTCTCGTTCATGACAATGCGAGGCCTCATGCAGCTGGGATAACACAAAAACTTTTGCAGCAATTCAAATGGGAAACTTTCGACCATCCACCGTATAGCCCGGACTTGGCCCCTTCAGATTTTCATCTCTTTACAAAGCTTAAAGACTTTTTGGCAGGAAAAAGATTTGACAGCGATGAAGAACCTAAAGAAGGAGTGACCCTGTATCTCAATGAGCTGGCGGCGAAGGACTATGCAGCAGGAATACAGAAACTTGTCACACGTTATGACAAATGCCTTAATTTGCTTGGAGATTATGTTGAGAAGTAGTTTAAAGTATCCTCTTTCAAATAAAATTTTTTATGTTTGTTAATATTTACTTTTGTGTCTTTATTTCACGAACGGGTACTACTTTCCGGATGACCCTCGTATAACCTCTCTCCATATCCCATCTCATATTTTTCATTTTCCCTCTCCTCAACATCATTGAATATTTCAGTTCCCTTTTCTAGCTCATTTGGTCTCATATCCGAGTTATTTTTTGCTGCTCCTGTCAGTTTCACTTTACAAGGACTTTAGTTGATGACAACCATTAAGTCTTGCCTCTCCTGTTGCTGGGAAAGTCACATGACTCAGTGGGCCAAGTCTTTTAGTGGCTGGGATTCATTTCTCATCATTTTGCCCATCGGTGTTCATGAGATAAATTTTGGCGGTTTCTTCCTGTCTTCCTCAGTAGTAGTTTTAATGTGATATCATCACTGAAATGGCAGCCACACTGGGGTCAGACCCCTTTGCAGCCACCTCTCTGAGGAACAGACATATTGGACTTTTAGTGTCTGCAAGCTCAAACTTTGTATATTTTATTATTATTGTTGGTGATCTACTGGTTAACCATATTAAAAGATATTTTACTTTTTCACAAAGTTAAGATACAACGTGCTTCACTGACTTGAGGCAAAATTTCATTTACATGCAGCATTGGAATATGTACGCTTAGGACAGAGGAGGGGGAGGTGGCTATGTTTGGAGAATGAGAAAGGGTGGGATGATGTTGAAGGGGGAGGGTTGGGGTTATTTGGGTAGAGCAAGGGGGCTATGATGCGGTGTGGGCTTGGGGTGGAGGGGCATTGGAAGGGTGCATTGGATATAAAGGGGGCTATTAGGTGCATTGAAGGGTTGGTTTTATTTTCCATCAAGTTTAGTTTCGTGGAAAGGAGAGGGGAGGGTTGAGGGTACAAATGCTTGTTACAAAGGATTATTTTGGAGTCTGCCAGATGCCTTCTTATCACAATTTACTTAAAGAGTGTCCATTTTTAATCTTTTAGGGAGAATATGCCTTATTTCAGGGAAAAGATTGCAATTGTGGTTGAATTGTACTCTTATGTGATGTTTTGTAAAGATAGAGTTGGAGTTCTGATTCTTGTAATCCCCAGTGTCTTCTTTGGCTTGTTTCTTAAAATTAACCTGCCGGATCGAAATAAAAGATGGTGCAACTATTGCATAAGTGTGATATGCGATAATTGCAACACCTCTTATGATGACCATTTGCCCTCAATAACCCAAAATACTACACAGCGTTTTACGTCAATAATGCCGACCCTCCCCTTCCACCTTCAGCGTCCCACCCTTCCTCACACCCCCAACTATAGTCACCCCTCTCTCCACTGTCCTGAGTGTATATATTCCAGTGCTGCATGTAAATGAAATTTGTACCTGATGATGCAGCAATTTGGTGAAGCATGTATCTTAAAGTCTGTGGAAAAGTACAAAATAATGCAATATGGATATCAAATACTTTCACAAAATGAAGCCTTAAACTGTAGAGTAACTAATGGTAAAGGTAGATTTTAAATGGGTGCATTCTATGCAATGGTACAACAATATATTAGCTTGCTTCTTCTAACAAACCGCAACCTAACATCCAACACTAAAATAAACGCTTCTTCAATTCTGCGTACTTCATTTCTCCCTTCATTCCATCCAGCATGCCTATCCTATTTCTTCCTTTTCCTCACTTGCCCAACATTCTCTCCTCTATCACAGTCTTCAACAACCCATTTCCCATCAAAACACTGAATCCATCTTTCCTGCCTCCCTTGTATATCTCTCAATAATACTCTCTCCTCCCCACCATCCCCAGCACTTCCTCGTTTGTTTTCCTTTCTCTCTGTTTCACTTTTCCCATTCTTCTCCACACCCACAATTCAAAAACCTCCAAATTACACTTGTCATCTTGCTTCAATGACAATGTTTCCGCACTGTACAAAACCATGCTCCATATTAAAGTTTTGATTAGTCATTTCTTAACCTCCTTACTCAATGTCCCTGTCATCAATACCCTCCTTCTTGTGAAAGCTTTTTTGCCTGATGCAATTCTTCTCCTTATGCCCCTATTATTTTGGGCCAAACATTTAGAGATTGATGAACTGGTCCATGTGCTCTAGTGAATGGCCTCCTATTTAAACTTTAAACTAGTCATCCTGAAAACTTTATTACCATTGTTTTGTCAACATTGAATCCCATCCCATATCTATCGCACTGAGCAAAGCTTGCAAACTGGTTGCTGGCAAACCAAAGATCATTCATCTGCAAACCTGTTTTTATGAATTCCCCACCAACTTTCAGCCCTATTTCTAGTTCTTCCCATGCTTCTTTCACAATTTCCTCCAGGTATGCATTGAACAGTATGGGTAATAATGGACAACCCTGCCATACTCCTCTTCCTAACACTGCCCATTTGGACTCTCCATCTGCCACTTGCACTTGAGCAGTCTGAGACTTACGAGGTCTGTCCAATAAATACGTGAACTAAGGTCATAAAAACTTTGTTTTGCCAAATTTAGTCTACATCGATTTTGTACCCTTCAAAGTACTCTCCATTCGTTGCTATGCACGTATTCCATCATCTTTTCCACTGATTAAAGTATGTTTGGAAGTCGTCGACAGTTAGGCTTTTTAGTTTTCTCATCGTTTCTTGCTTTATTGTGTCCACATCTTCCCAGTGATGTCCTCTCCTGATATTTTTGCATTCTGGGGATAGGAAAAAGTCGCATGTTGAGAGATCTGGTGAATAAGGATGATGATCAAGGATGGTGATTGAACTTTTTGCTGGAAACTGGTGGAAAATTGTGTAAGCTAAAAGCAACATGCAATGGATTGACTGTATTAAATAATTTTTCCTTTAGCCATAAATGGTTTTTCAACCCATACATAAAATTGCCTTTCCATCCACAGGTAACGAACTAGAGGCCATGACAAAATATTAAAGCAAATTGGCACAAAGATGTTACTCTAGCAACCACAAATTGAAAATAATTTGGGGAACGCTATAGTACCTATAACAGAGAAATTGAGTATTTTCCAAATCAACTGTGGCTTATGTGATAAATTTTACATTGGGCAGACTCGTAGAAACATTTTAACATGATACAAAAAACACATTGCCTTCTACAAATACAATAGACCCAAGAAATCCAGTGTTTGCAGAGAATTTAATCACAGGTGGACACAACATCACACGAGACAATTTAAAACTACTCAAATGAACGTCATATCATTTATTGGATGCATATGAAAGTGCTCTAATAAATAAACACATACACCATCCCATTAATAGTGATTCAGCACCTATCCCTTTTACCATTACCTAACCAAATAATTTCAACATTTTCTTATATTTTTAGTTGGTACTCACTTTCACTCCACCTCATTACCCTCAAGCAACCATTTGTGTCTTCCCCCCCTCCTCTTCTCCTAAATTCCAATTCATTGTGTCCCCTTCACTTTTCCTTCATCCTCCTTTTCCCCATTCAGGTTGTCTCAATCTAATTCATTTCAATCTTATGTTGCAGTGGTTTTTCTCTTTCTGATTGCTGAAGATGACTACCTTTTGGTCAAAATAAGTGTATCTTAAAAAACAATATGACTTAAGGAAAAATTATTTAATATGGTCTACCTTAAAAAGGTCATTTGAAGCTCAATTTTTCCATTCTCATTTTGCAATATTTGGAATGTTATTCAATCTTTTTTCTGAATTAATCTACTAGGCATTGCTATTGTGCACATTTTTAAGTACCTCTGCAACGAATCCTTTCAGTCATGGGCAGAGTTCACATGATTATTGGACATGATCTTTTAAACTAAATTTTCATAGGTATTTATATTCACTTGTATTCTTTGAAAGATTTGTAATAGTTTGCCACTTCTTTGTGGTTTGTCATATGCAACTATTCATGCAGTTACTATTTTTTATGCCATTAGAATTCAGCATTCAAGACAAGTTCCATGTGTGCAACCAGTGTTGATATTGCAATTAATGAATCCTTTTTCATCATAAAAATTGTGGCAGATTTTTTTTGAAATCATAATGACAGAGCTCTTTATCCCCTAATATTTGGGTGTCAAGTTGTGGACTGTGCCCAAATGATATCCTTAAAGATTTCTGCTGCAACACACATAATTTTTATCCTTATATTATTCCATAATTAAGTTTAGAATATTTTCAACCCTCGTGATTTATAAAATTTCAATTCTCTTCATCACTCATTACGTCACTATCCACTTTGTATTTGCTGTATCTGCATCTTCAAAGTGTACCAAATGAATGAAGAAGCTTACTTGCACAACTTTGTGAGTTCCAAGCATATACAGTTGTGGGTAATTACTCTCATGACAGTGACTAATAAACAATAAAGAAATTATAGCTTAACAAAGGCATGAATACTCTCCCATGAGTCTTTGCTGCACAGAGTCTCGAGCACACACACGTTTATCTGGAGGGAATTAACCCACAGCAGTGACCTATCAATCACTCCAAAACAAAATATATTCACAAACTTGATAAGGATTAAAGTTTGCAAATTATGGTGGCAGTGTTTTGCTTGTGGGTCAGTTCCACAAGCAAATATTAAACAAGTTATTATCTTCGGGGTCTATTTCTATATTCTGCAAATTGTTCATCTATTGTACCCATTTTACTGTGTAGTATTTCCTCTCAAAATCTAGGGAGCATAGGAATACATCCTGGTTAAACTATTTATTTATGTTCCTTTCTACTGGTGATCTCATTATTGCTCTAGTCTCATGAATATCCACCCTCTTTCTGAACACAAACTGATCTTCTCATAAGTACTCAGCTCCTCTTTTCTTCATCCTTTTGATGGTAATACTAAGTTTTTAAGTAATACCTTTGCTAAAGCAAAAGGGAACGTACTACGGCCGAATGAATGCAATGAATACAAATTACCCAAAGCCGTAAGAGTACAGCTTTGGGTAATTTGTATTCATTGAATACCTTTGCTGTATGTGAAATCACACTTGCAGCTGCTCATTACCACATCCACATACTGCTGTTTTTCCCTTTTTTGGGATGAGTGTTTGTAACCTGTCTTCTGGCCAAATTCCTCCTTCATAAATGCTACAGTGAGCCCGTGAAAGCTCTTTTTCCCGCATTTTTTAAAATGCTTGAGTAGTTCTGTGGGAATACCATCCACTCCATCAGCCTTCTTTGATTTAATTTGATTTATGCCATTTATTTGTCTTGCTCCTGACCTATTATCTTTACCATGCATGTAGTTCCTCTATACATTGTTTCCATCATGTCAGAAGGTCTTCTGCTTCAATTTATTCTTCTTCTAATATGATTTTGAAGCATAAGTTAAAGGAAGAGGTAAAGGCAGTGAGAAGGGAGTTGGGGTGTTCTCATAAAGTCTTCAAAATCACAGGGACATATCAAAACCAACAAATTTAAACAATGAACATATCCTCGTTTTGCAGTAAAAAAGCTGATAGGCATCATTATTAGAGTTTTAGTTGTGATATTAAAAGTTAAGCAATTTTGGCATTTGGCACCAAGAATTTCTTTAATGTGTGTGTGATAACATTGTGCTTTGCTTTGATAGACTGTCATTGATGGTCTTGTGTGCATGTAATTTGGACTTTGCTCTGTTTTTATGTGATGGTTTGTGTTATTTTTCTTTTCTTTAGCACTTGGAGGAAGATGATGAGGAAGAAGAGGAGGAGGAAGAAGGCGAGGAGGATGAGAGTGACAGTCGAGAAGATGAGGACGATGAGGAAATGGACCTGGAGCCATATGACAGAGAAGTCCCTGTGGATGTTAGTTAGCACTTGTGTCAAACATTTTACACTAACAATAATAAATACTCATCTTGGGATTTCCAATGACTTTTACAGTTTTTATAATCTTGTCTTTTCCATGTCCAGCATTAGGATAACATTAGTTAAAAATTTTATTTATTTTATTTTAATCGATTGCAGGGGCAAGTGCTAGTATAGAATTGGGTAATCAAAGTGATGGAATAATCATCAATGGACCCTTTTTCATGATTATTTAATTGCCATTTTATCTTAATGCTCATATTTGTATTCATTTTGCAGCTCTGGGAGTCTTAAAGGGGGTGTCCTATGTCCCAATTTCCCAAGAGAGTTTTTATGCATGGAGCTGTTTCCTATTTGGAAAAAAACATGCAGTTTGCCAATTACTATTGAAGTTTCTGTTTTGAACAATTTGTATAAGACATTTTACATACTGTTTTGATGTATTAATTGCATGATCAAGTGTATTCACTTGGTTTATAATGAATTTTATGGTTGGTTTAAGAAGTGTACATTTATGGGCCACGTATTGATTTGCATTAAGTGAATCTCAGGGTCTGGAAATATCAAGACTTGACTTAATGAAACTCCAACTAGTGGTGTAATTTACAACCATATGTATTATATGAACCATCGAAATATGGAAGAGGTTTTTCAAATGTTGGTATATCACTGATGCATAACAACATTTGTGAATTCAAAAAATCTATCCAGCCACATACTAATAAAACTTATTGCCATTTTTTTAATTCATGATGTTTAAGTCTGAGCATTGAGTTTTTATAAGCTCATTTGTTTATTTTAACTGTTTATTGCATTAAAATTTATTCTATGGCCATTGTCTTTTGTATAATAAACTCGCCATAAAGTTCCTTGTGGGACTCCCATTTGCACCTTTAACGGTTGAGTGTTTAATATTTTTGAATTTTTTCTACAGCAGAGTAAGTATGACTTATATTTTTGCATCATGACAAAACTATGACAGTTTTATTATAACTGAGCTTCAGGGTTTCACATTGATATGTTTTCTCATTCCTAACATGATAATAATTTAAATGTATATGTTTTTATAATCTAAATGTATGTCTATATTCTTCTGTGCACATTAACAAATGTCATATCGTCATGTGTTTGTGCTTGCACAATATCTTGGGGTAGGGGATGAGTCAGATTTACACAGGGTAATTGAAAAGAAAAAGAATAAACATATTTCACAAAGTTTCAGGTTTTTCTCTTTCTGACTTTTCTTTAAGGCAGTTGTAATGGGAAAACCCCATCAATTCTTTTGGAATTCACCATTTGATAATTTTATTTCTAATGAAATGACAGCACTATTTAATATTTTAAAGCAATGGGTGACTACTGGAACTATTTTTATGGTACATTTTATGGCTGAGCCCTGAAAATGAACTATATATTTTTTAATATTTATCAACTTATTGAAATTTTACATTTCTTTCTCTCCTTTTGACATTTTTTTGCTCTTTGTTGATGTAATTTTGGCTGGAACTATTCTACTTTTTCTATGTGCATTGCCTATCTCTCAATGTAAGGTTAAGGCTTGTTTAAATTTGACTGGAATCTTATAAGGGTGACTTATTTTCAACAATAGTTTCAACTTAGTTTCAACAATATGCAACTTTTAGCATTTATGTTTAAATACTTATGTTTGGGATATTGGGTAATGCATGGCATTTGCAACCATGCATAATATGCTTTACAAGTTATATTTATTTGCTCATTTCATCATCTATTATGTTATTCTCGCTTTTCAGGGCTTTCAGTGAACACAGTGGGAACTTTTATCGCATGAGCTAAATTATGGAGATGGTGAGATCAAATACATTTCTTTTTTCAGTACAGCAAGAATTTTTCTCCCCATATTTTATAAAAAATTTTCTTTTTGCCAAAATTTGCTAATTTGGGGAATAATTCTAGCCATTGTCTTGGCATATTTTTGTCGCAACTATCTCTTTTATCTTAAAAATCATTGCATTTTGATTTTACCTAATGGTAATACAAAATGTTTTGATCAGACCTTAAGTTTATTTTCTTTGGAGTTAGATATGCCTATCTTTTCATGTAACTGCATATGTATTAGGCTATGCCTAAGTTGAACATTATATTAATCATAGGTCTTTGTGCAAAATGATTATTGAGTAATACCTTCCTTGAATTTGCATATTTTGTGCTATTGATATCAAGCTTGCTCAAAAACATCTGAATGGTAATGCCAAGGTGGAGATGGCAAATGTAATGTATTTGTCAAAATTCATCTGTGGCTATTTTGTTATATGCCAATTTTCCATGCATACTTGTTGCAATTTAGCTTCTTGGGCTATGAAACATGCATTTCCATTTTAAATGGTGTTGAGACTTGATGATAATAATATGAAAGATATTTTGTGAAGAGTGTGGTTAACAAATGGCTAGGAAAATGTGTATCATAAGCAAACTGGCATATGAAAATGCTTGAAGTGTACCAGTGGCACCCTTTGTTATGGAGACTTATGTCTGGATATTAGGACAGTGCCAAGAATACAGATGTAAAATATCCTCCAGAAGATTTTAAGCTATTGAGATAATGAATCGAGGAAAGGGAGTCATTATCATACTTTTTCAGCATTATGTTGCATTTTGTGTTATAACTCCATATTTATTGTCTCACCTACTTGAGTAGCCAAGAATTGGGCAAGCCATTTTACTTTTCTGACAACTTCCGTGCAATAATGGTATTGACTTATCTGGAAGGAAAAATGGCAATTACTATGGTAAATCAATGATACTTACATGATAAAATGGGATACAATTGAAACAAATCCATGGCTCAATTTTTCTTTTTGACATATAGCATTGGAAACAATCAAAGAGATTATTGTATCAATAAAATTGATGATTTCAGTCTCTGCTGCATTATTATGCTTTAAACTTGTAAACATTTGTCCTAAAAATGCCTCAATTTGTGTATACACAATGTGCGTCACCACTTCTGTCATTCATCAATGAAATACTCTTTAGTAGTTTTTTTTAAATCACTTAGATATTTTTGCACTAAGATTTTGAAAAGTGGAACCATGCTGTTTATTTTAGGTATTGCCTGATATTCAAATGGCTAGAATGAATCAAAGAGTGGTAGATTATAAAATTAGTGGGGTGGATTGAAATATCAAGTTGTATTAATATTTTCATATTATAGTTGTGGTAGTCCAGTGGGTAGGGTGATGGGCTAATGAATGGAGGGCCTGGGTTTGATTCTGGTTAATGACTTCTAAATCTCTTAGCCCAAGCCAGACTGAAATTTTTCTGGTACCAGACCCTCCTTGGGGAATTACAGGTGGCTGATGGGAAGGAACTGGATTCCTTAACCTGACATTTAAATTTCATATGCTGTTGGGATTTAGTATTAGATGTCGCTCTTACCTCCAATGACAAGGCAAACATTGGGTTAACTACCATGGTTTGTGATGAAGATGTTTGTACAACTCTAGTTCATTTGTGACTACATATATTTGAACTCCCATTAATTTTTTAGCTGTCACATTATAAATTCATTTCAGTCTCTTAATATCAGGCAAATCATAACATAATGTTAAACAAACTTAACATTTTAAAACTTTGGTAGAGAAAACATTTAAGTAATACCAAAGTAATGGAGTCCCTTGATGACTGACCAGTACAATAATAAAATGTACCTTATGGGGTGAAATGTGAAATACTGATTCCCTAAATTGACCTTGTGTTTAGATGTTCTATGTTCCTATTTTTATTTTCTAATGAATAGCCATTGTGCTAAACAAGGTTTTCTTAGTTTAAAATTTAGTCTCTCTGGCTTAATTCTTGCTCATTGAAACTAAGAAATTCTGGGACTTGTGTTTTTGAAGGTCACCCTGACTTCTTGGACTGTGACTGGCTCTTTTGGTTATTTATGATGTTTCAACTGCATATCTTAATCTTTCCTCTCTTTTGCTGTAGTAGACAGTGTATCAAGTGGCCTTGGATATGAAGTGTGCTCCTGATCTGACACAAAACACTGTGAACACCTCATTTCCCCACAAATGGCTTTTATTGCATTAGGTAGTAGTTTTGTTTTTGCTTAGCCACATTGTATCATTTTTTGTAAGAAGTATGATGATTTACAGTAAAGTTAATAGAATATTTAAAAAAATATAACATTCATCTTTCGCTGATATTTTTGGGATATAATGAAGCCTGTATTTGAAATTGAGAAGTTTCCTGTGTTTATTACGAGGCGTATTCTTAAAGTAAGTACCGTTTGCTTGTATTTAAATATTGGCTCTTCAGAACACAGTTTTGCTCCTGCAGCGCCATCTACTGATTCATTGAGAAGCTATAGCAGCATTTGTTTTGTTTCAGAAGTCGTTTGCTTGTCCGTGCATGCAAACAACAATGTCCACGACAATCATTGATCCCACCAGGTGTGAAGTGCGTTCTGTCATACGATTCCTGTATGCAAAAGGATTGTCGGCTGCTGAAATTCATCGGGAATTATGCCTAGTTTATAAACCTACAGTTATGAGTGAAGGAAAGGTTAGACAATGGTGCTGTGATTTTAAAAATGGATGAACAAATGTCCATGACGAAGAGCGAAGTGGTAAGCCCAGTATTCTGACCAATGAAATTGTTTCGCAAGTGGAACAAAAACTGTGATGTGATCGTCGATTGACAATTAATGGCCTGGCTGAACAATTTCCTCAACTTGGACGCACTACTGTCTACAATATTGTTACGGAAAACCTCGGATACCACACATTGCGTGCAAGGTGGGTACCGAAAATGCTCACCAACCACCACAAAGAGCAAAGAATGTCCAGTGGACGAGAGTTTTTGGGTCATTGGGAACTCTTTAAACCACCCACCGTACAATCCTGACCTTACACCCAGCGACTACTTCCTCTTCTTGCACTTGAAACAGTGGTTCAGTGGACAACGTTTCGAAACCGAAGAGGAACTCAAGAATGGCGTTGTCGATTGGTTCAACCCTCAGGCGGTGAGTTTCTATGCAGAGGGGTTAAAGAAGCTGGTGCAGCGGTACGAAAAATGCTTAAAAGTGAACGGCAATTATGTAGATAAGTGAAGTAGGTTTGTAGCTAACTAAAAGTGCCAATAAAATGTGTTTCATATGAGTATATTTTTTCCTGTGACCAAACAGGCCTTACTTTATGAACACGCCTCGTATAATGATCTATCCTTCTTCTGTGCATGCAAGCATAAGTGCTCATTGATGATGATTTTTTTTCAGCTGTATTTTAATAGTACTTTGTTTCATTCTCTAAATATGTGTTGGAGCACAAAACTCTGCCTATCCCAATCTCCTCTATTTCTTGACTCAGATTGTCCCCAACTCCTTTGCCTTCCCGTGGATACTTGAGTTAGGCTTTGAAATGACATGAAATTTTTTTGCAGCAATCAAAAGTTTCTCCTGGTAATGTTTGAGCTGACATGATCTCACTCATGAGATGGGACTGAATTTCCTTTTATGGATTTCAGCTGGGATAGGAGTGAATTAGTATCACCAAAAACTTTGTTTTGAAATGCTGATTGAAGGAAATAACAGTGATAATTTATATAAACTGCATAGTGGTACTAAATTAGCATCAGACTTTCCCCAGACCTCACTTAAATGTATTTTTCTTAAATTTATCTAATTCTTATATTTAGTGTTTTGCTGTTGACTTATATTAAGTCCTTTTTTAGCCATAGTATACTAAATTTCTGGTGCTATATGTCATCAAAGGCATTTTTTAAACCTTTTATATTCAAATTTCTAGTTAAAAAAAGATATTAGGTAATGTATTTTGATAATTTTAAAGATATTTTAAGATTTGATAAGTTTTGTTCAAATTTTACTATTTGGTTTATGTTATGTTAAAAGTGTCAGGAACTGTCTAGTGTCTGGCATGTACTTATCCTCGGTAGGGGTTCCAGTGTCACCGTTGATATTGCTTGCTATTAGTTATCGATTTTGTTAAACTAGATTTCCTTCCTGAGTAGTATCATTTTTTGTCTTTCACCTCTGATGATTCTCGACAAAGAATTTTCAAACCCTCGAATATGAGTGTTTGAATAATTCAAGGAGAATGCGTGATGAGTAATATGACATACTGACCACAGATAGGTCCTATCTCATTAGGGATTCCTGATATCATTTTAAAGTTAACTTTTAGGTTTCTTTTGGATTACATTTAATGTCAGGAATGTAGTTGAAACATTTTATTTAAAATAATTTTTCCAACCACGGTTCTTGAGTTCTTGTAATGGCAGTTGTTCTTAATGAATCTTTAGAGCAAAATTAACAACATATGATTAAATGAAGTCCTTGTGACTCCATCTAAATGACGTTTTCCATGAGATTTTATTCACTGCCCTATCCAGCATTCCCTTAAAATCCTCCCATTGGATGTCGCAAATCCAGTGATTCCATAGATAAATAATTAGTGGAGAGATTAGTAATCTCTGGCGTTCTTAAAAGCCTTCTTTCCAGAACTAATTTCTGATAATTGCATGATTATATAAAGAAAGCGTTGTACCTACATACACCAATGTAATGATCGTGAGTTTTTTATTTGGGTAGCTGTCGTGCGACCTCTTCATCAGTAAAAATGTGTACCACATATATCTTTAGCGTCCGTTGCACATATTGCAAAATTCCTGCAAGTTTTTTCTCCCAGTCCGTAGTTCGTCTCCCGCTGATACATAGGTTATGGACGTTGATTCCAACTCTCGTACCACCTGGTGGCGACCCTGAGGACTAAGTGGCGCTCGGGACCCAAGGCTCGCAGATGGGGTGAAAGTCCTCGCTCTCCCTCTGTTTACGTTCCTCTTCCGGGTTCATGCCCGAGGGGACGGGCGTCAGTGTTTAGCGTGAGCGCCAGATGGCATTGCATTTCATGGCGGGAGACGGTCTGAAATGTGGATACCGTCAGTCAAGGCGACTACGAAAGAACGTAGGAGGTCATCTTATGATCGTCACGATGACAACATTTATTCTAATGTGCCCTTACAATTATTTTTCCCCCAGAAAGATGCAGTCGATAAGCGAAAGGTTAGTACACTGAACGACGGACTAGTTAATCACTAGATTAAACAAAAGTGTGCAATTCATTAACTGTTTTTAATTTTTTCACATTCCAATGGGTTCCTTACAATGGTTTTACTTCCACTGTTATTTTAAAGCTCGGCAACTTGAGGGATTCTACGTTTGCATTATCGCTGACAGATAAGAAGAGGAATAAAATAGAATATTATTTATATTTCCTGCCAATTATCCAATTCGTGTTTCTTCCATTTGAACTCTTGTGGTAACTGGGTAGGTATTTGAAATACTTTAACTCCAATTAAATTACGTTCTAATTTCAGTTAATAGGGAATAAAACATTCATGATAACTTTCGGTCGAGTACTTGATCATGTTTAGAAATGTAAGTTTTTATTCGGCGACTAAGTGAACGTATAGTATCTGTGTGGTTGAATTAATATGTTATGAAAATAGGTGTGGGATATTTTGATTCCCATTATTTTTATTAAAATTATGTTTCCTTTCCACCATTCTTACAAAAAAACTCTCATTACTTTTGAGCTCTCAACCTTGTGACATTTTCTTTTGTGACATGATGGAAACTCAGAAGTGGTGCCCGTGTGAGGTACTGGTTTCCTTCCTTTTATCACTTAAGTTTGATAAGCTCAGTGGTCGGCCATGATGCATCGCAGATTGACAAATGCGTAACGAATAATGAACTTTGAATTAGAAAAGCAATTGCTATGGAAACGTAATGATGTGACGGTTTAACAAACTATTGGTTATTCATTATTGAGTGCTCACGTTTCAATACGTGAAATATAAAGTGTAATAAGGTTTATTTCGGCTGAAGTATTGCTACTGGAAAATATCAACTGATATTGAAATAATCT
This sequence comes from Hetaerina titia, assembly GCA_037158775.1. Classification (NCBI taxonomy): domain Eukaryota; kingdom Metazoa; phylum Arthropoda; class Insecta; order Odonata; family Calopterygidae; genus Hetaerina; species Hetaerina titia. Next base: position 27,027,483 of record CM073769.1, read on the forward strand.
GACCTAAAGAATACAGCGACCTTCTCTCTTTTTATCAGGTGATGGAAATTTTCAATACTTTATATTATCAATATAATTGTCGTTTCTTGGTAAATTAATTAATTTAATTAATATGCTCGACTCATTCTCATTTCGGTATAAATAGTAATTTGGTGCTTTGGTTGAACATGATTGGTATTTTAATAACACTTTTGTGTGTGATGAAAATATTTCAATTTGAAATGTCAGCGACAACGGAGGCAACCAACCACGAAAAAAGTTTATTGTTGGAATCTTTTTGGAGTTTACTTCTGAAGTCTTTGGTCGAGGCCAACTTTGGTGTGTTGCGTAATGTTTCTGAAATGGGAAGCCATTCCGTCCTTCAAAATGTATTAATGCCTGCTCTGGGATAGAATTGTATAAAATTGGCCGCCATATTGATATTTCTGTAACTTTGGCCGTTAGTTTAAAATTGTATTTATATTTTTACTAACGATTACTTACATCTGACGTTCTAGGTAAATCGAGGCGTAAAGTTCTACTCCACATGCCTTTGTAAGTACAGTTACCTAAAGGTGCGTGGATTTATTTGCATCGACTTTTGTAAATAATTAAGCGGAAATCAATTAAAAAATTACCCGATTCTTCTTTTTTGGAAGTCAGATTTTGGTTGGTGTTTAAAAGCTACCGTTATTCAGAATGTGTGATTTAATCGTTGGCTGTGGGGCAGGTAGTAATGGAAAAAATCTGCCAATCCGATTGTCTGGATTTTGTACTTATTTTTCGGACTTATTATGAATATTAATCATAATTTTTCATGTGAACTCCTTACAATGAAATAGGAGTGGTTTATGTGCGGAGAGATATCCATTTTCCTATTTGGATTACAGAAACTTGGGCATATATCCTGCCGGATAGGTGGGGGCGAATTATCATCCAATTCCTTGTTATACATTAACACTTCTTGACTTAGAAATACAAATTACATAAGTACAAATAACCATTTGTACTGGAAAGCTCGGACATTTGGGCAGGTTAAGTTCTCATAAGGTGCCCGTTTATTTCTGGAAACCAACTGATGAAACCCATTGGAAATCGATTACCGCTATCCCGGATAATATAGACATTTTTGCTTTAATTATGCTACATTTACTTTGTCTGCCGTATTTTGGGAATGTCGGCAGTGTGTGGCACCGTATGTCCGGCAGCGTGTGATAAGCGTCATGTGCATTTAAGTTTCTAGTTGGTATTATGGCGTGTAGTGGAAAATTAGAGGAATTGCTCCATCGTAGTTCTTGTCCCTCAAGTTAGTATCGACGGAGGGTAGAATCGTCGGGGTTAGTCAGTGCTCACGTATTTGAACCCCGCTTTGGCCAAATTGCGTTGCGATACAACTCTTATTCGTATCGAAGGTGTAAAATGACATCGGATTCAAAGATCGGAGTTTAAATGCTGCAATAGCGTTACTATTTACCATTTATTTGCGAAAAAAAGCGTTGCTTTCTATGTTAGTGGTGTCAAACGAATTCTATATTTCGGATAACCAGGATGAATGAGAATGAAAAGTCAACATTTGCTAAATAGCATATTGAAAAGTGGAAGTCCTTGGGAAAACTTCTCTTTTGGCGTGCCTTTCTTAAGACCTGACAAAGATTTTGACGCCTTTTGACAACTTTTCCTTGACGTAGGGGAACATAGTCATGGGCCCTGAGGAAGGAAAAACCCTTCTGCATTCAGTTTGTATCAGTCAATGTAGCCAATAACCAGTCTACAAGTTTTAATAACATTATTCAACCTCAGTACGGGTTTCATGGCTTGATAATACATTAAATAGTGTATTACGTATTGATGCGATTGCTGATAGATTTCGATTTCATGAAAAACCCATTTTGCAGCCTAAAAATATATAATGCTCCAGATCGCTTTTAGAGTGACATTAGCTTTAGTTCCATCAGATTTCTTTTTACCAGGTGCCAGGTATCATGACCAAGCAGGGGTATTTATTAATTTTATAAAGCTTTATAGCGATTTTACATTTAGAATGCACCTACCTTCTCAAAGCTCTTCTCATTAAAATTACACTTTCCTTCAATTGCTCCTGTCACCAAGTCCAAATAAACATCCTCCTAACATTATATTAATTTATGTTGTTACAATCTTTAAAGACGGGAAAATAAGTCCGCCAAGTCAACTCAGTTTTTACCTCGCATTTCATCCTAATGGGCTTAACTTCATTCAACTTTTTCTGATTTAAATGTGTCGGTATTGATAGTTTAAACGCTAGTTTCCGGGTTGTTCATGATTCCATGGTTATGTTAGGGACGCTGAAGATGAGAAGTAGCATCAAGAGTCAAGTACCAGTCACAATTCACGTTCCTTCCGCAGTTATAACCTGGTATTCGTTGCGCTTCTACTCAAATAAATTTATTAAAATTTTGAACTCTCTAACATTGCTATTGGCACAACGAGAAATATAACCAATGAAATGTTAAAAGCTAGGAAGTCCTTATAAAGGGCATTGGGAGCGTGGCAGGTAAATTTGTCGTCGTGTTCAGCCGTTGACATTGAAAACGTGAGTTCTCTCTGCTAGCTCACCATTAATGTGATGGTTATCTCAAAACTTTTACCTTCGATTGCCGGAGGAGTTCTGCATGTTGCCATGTTAAATTTTAAAAATTGAGGTACGATTCAAAGCGTTGAAGGATATGAAAACCAAAGGTTATTTACATGTTACCTGGCCAGCTAAGCACCGTGTGCACACTTTGCCTGTTTCGGTTGTGGTTTTCTATTTTCTGGTCCTTAATTCGTACCTAAATACATTCGATAGCAACTTTTACGACATGTCTGTGTGTTAGTGTTGCCGAACTCTCGAACTTTGGTTTTAGATTGGATGTATTAGTGCTTTATCATGAATAGTGATCACATATTTTCTAAACTTTCGATAATCATTATCAAACTTTCAGACTCGTTTCAAAAGGACAAGAAACGCAACGTGGCTTAGTTAACAAAATAATTACCATCGCTCAAAGTCAAAGAAGCTTTTAGAAATATACGTTGGATATCGGTAATTATAAGGAAACTGTGATTTTTGTACGAAGCGAACGAATAAATTTGATGTCTATAACTGATGATAATATGGGAGAAAGTAAGTATGCTGAATTGAGTAAAGGCTTGTTGTAGTGTCGGATTTCAGTTTGTGGTTTGTTAGGAGAGGCAAGTAAATATATCATTTACCGTTGTTTCGGCTGTGTTCATCGAAAACTTACCTTAACCCTATTCTAAACACCAAAAAATTAATGATTCATATTTTGAAAGCGTATACTTTCTTGATAGCGCATTTGAGGTATTTTTGTCTATCGTCAAATATCTATTGTTTTTGGTTTGTTTTCTTTCTTTAGAAATAAAAACTCTGTAACCGAAAGAGAAAGGGAAATGAAATCATTTTTTCGTAAATAGATGACCATTGTAGGTTTTCCACTTCTTATATTCATTGCTTTAAAAATGTTGGGAATGTGTAAGTTCTGCTGTCTCTTGCTGCGCAGGCTACTAGAAGAAATTGGCATTTTGAGACACTGTAAGAAAACGATGGACATTGTAATCGAGCGTCTATTGCATAACTTTTTTGATAGTTTCCCATGAAATGGTGTCCGTTGTTGTTCATATTTATTCCGTAAACATATTGACATCTTTCACAAAGGATAATGAGGCGCGTAATTTATCAGATATGAAGTCCTTTTCATTAAAGACTTCGAGAAATGCCGTAATACGTAGTTGCGCAGAGGGTTCAGGACGATGCTAACGATAGTTAAGCTATTCGATTTGTATAGAGTTAAATTACTCCTATTTTTATGACATCCATTATTATTTTTTATTTCGACCTTCGAGCATAAGGCAATGCTGTTCGGTATTTGATGATGACGTTGGGCATTTTTTCGCTCGAACCTTGATATCTATAAGTTACGTGGTAACGCTCTGGAATTTCAGATCCCAATCATTAACATCGCTTCGCAAAATTTGTAGAATTATGTTTGTAGAAAATTCGAAAATAGTATTGAGTAGTCCGCCATTTAAACTATTGTAGAAATATTTATAATGTAGGTTTTATGCTCCTAAGGGTGATGAGTATATTTATGCTAAACTATTCCAATTGCCATCGCTTTTGTGTGGTGATAATGACATAATTTTATTAGCTCATAAAGGTGGTGGAGGAAATTACCATAAAACCTGCCAGTCTTTAAGAGGGCACGTGTTGAGGGAGTAATACTTTCTTATATAATATGTTTCGTTATGATGATGGCTGATGAGAACAGTGTATTTCGATTATAAGCGTGAGTGCTTAACCTTAGGTTTTTATGACGCATTAATGCAATAAGAACAAACACGCCCTCTATTACAATCGTATACGAGTGTGTTAATGCAGTCATTTTGCGCAGATAGCTCTGATTGGATGAGGCACTCATAATGTGAAGAATTGAAAAAAATCAAAACGAAACCGTTAGAAAGCACCGCGGTGAATGTCAACGAGAAGAACACTCGCCCCATGAATTTCGAATCATGATTATTATATGAGCTCGTATAGAAGCCATCTCGGAGGGAAGACTTACGAATTCGGCTCGCCTTCGTGGTCGAACATCCGAATTGTTCACCACTGCCCTTCCCCCGTCACCCTCACACATCCTCCCACCCACCCTCCAGTACCCAATTCCATGCCATAAATATCCATATTTGAACGTCCACCCAATCACCATCCCCTATTTATTTGGCTTCTTCCAATGCATTCGCTTCAACATTATGGTCGAGGTGCGAACACGTCGGTAGATGGAGGAATGGGAATAGAGCAGAATTGCCGTAAAGCATGGAAAATTGGAAAGAGGGAAAGTCTGGACAGTGGCGCTTTCAGAAAAATGTTACCGATCCGTCACATCTGGGAGTTGGCGAAGCCCTGTTTTTAACTAAATTTAAAAAGGAAAGGTTTTGAATGATCAGAATTTGCAGACTGACCGGGAAAAATATTCTTATTATAGATTGGCGTATTCTCTGAAGCAGCAATTTATTTCTTTAGGGACCACGGACAACTCTCGTATTTCTTATTCTTTTACTTAATCATTTACCACATATCTGCCTCTACTAGAGATGTGCCAATATGAAAAACTAACCAGTAGCAGAAACTCGACACAACACCTTCACTTGGGCCAAAGGAACATGCGAAATTCCTCGATGAAACGGGAAACGGCGAGACGCTGCATGCTAATTGCATTAAAGAAAATCATATACAGCAAGTATCCTTCGCATTCAATGTGGACCATATTGGAGAAATATGAGTTGTAATTTTTTTCTTTTCTAAAAACAAAATATCAGTTATGAGATAGAATTCAGTTTAGCAGAAATGGTAAATAAAGTGAAAACGAATCATCTTATATTTTTATATTACCGCTTTGTGAATGCATCCGAAATACTTAATACTTGTCACCCTAACTTTTCATAATTTAATGTGTTATGGATTCAGTTGTGGTAGCTCAATTATTTTTCTTAAAAAAATAATAGCATCTTCCCATCCTATTTCTTAAATATTTGAAAGTTAAATTTAAACTTTTTTGACAGCTTTTTCTCATTTTTTTTTTTTGACTTGGCTTGAGCCTCATGTCTACCACATCTTTCGATATTCCTGGATACAACTTCTATCAGCACGATCGTATCGGTGGATGCGTAGGTGTCTACGTGAGAAAAGATCTCTCCATTCAAAATTATAGCAAAAAGTTGTTCCATTTACTGCAAAAGACCTGAGTTTGCATTCTTAAAGATTACCTTCAAACTGCTTATTACAATGTCGCGTAACCACCGAAAGCACAAGTCAGGATTTCCTAATGCTATTTTTGCTTTAGACTATGAGTGTTACGTAAGTGACACATTATGTTGGCCTAAGAAAAATACTTGAGCTTCGCAAAATTTTGTTGGCAATAATGATTAAGAGAAGAAGCGGAAAAGGTTTTGTGGGACCATACTACGCGACCAAATTCACTCAGTATAAATCTTATAAATGGGATCTAAATATCCAAGTTATGACAATCGAAGTTACATAAAGAGGGCTTGTAGACTACGTTCTCAGAATTAAGGGTGTTCACTATAAAACAGGCCTCATATGTCGTGGGAGATATGAGCCATTCCTTAAGTCCACTCCACCTTCTCTCCATGTATCTCATTGGTGAACATTGGGAAATTTTCACCGAGATTTGGAATTTTTAAAAATGGAAAAGGTCATTTAATGAAATGAGAGATATGTCACTGGTAGAAGAAGATAGAGATAGAATTAAGATGGCCGCCTCAACTGTATTTTTGCAAAGGACTTAAATATTTCAGTTTTAAAAATGGACAATTTTTATCTACAAAGGCTAATGGTTACATGTTTAAGATCTTTTGCAACGATCACGACTTAAGAGATGTATTAGGAGTATTCTGATTTTAACTGAAATTAATGATAAATTCATTACCTAGATCTATGATAGATCCATAGATATACCCATATTATTTTATCAATGATTCCTTTTGCCGTAGTATTTAGCTTGTAAACACATTTAAACCGTCATTTTGAGCCATTTATCTTAAAATTATGTGAAAATTAAATGGAAGCATAGATTGGGAGCAGTGGTAAGTCTACTATATATCGAAATCTTGTTGTGTTATGTAGAGTACTAATTTGTTGTCAACAATGGCAGTTCCTCCTTTAATACTCGTAAATATACTACGAACTTAATGAGGTCAGTACGTAAAGGAGTGTATCGAGGGAAAATACGCCTAACATGCAGACATTTTTAATAGCTACTCAGTTTTTGCTGATTAAAAAGTGACTATTTACACAATCCTTTAGTTCACTTTTCCGTAGGGAATAACTTGAGTAACATAAGGATGGGATCACGTGCTAATCAAATCAATATATTTTATGTATCTGTATACGAGGGTAAGACAATAAATGAGTCGCAAACGTCAAGGCAGAAGGCAAGCTGTTACGGACTTTTCATCGAGAATGCTTTAAACATCCACCATACAGTTCCGTCTTAGCTTCCAGTGACTTTCATCTGTTCGGAACCTTGAAAAATCATTTGGGTGGCCAGCGTTTTGAAAATGATGATGCTGTAGGCCGTAGATTTTACTCGTTGGGTGCGACTGCAAACAAAAGGCTTCTTTGCCGCCGGCTGTCAAGGGCTTGTAAAGAGATGGGAAAAGTGTCTGAACGGGCAGAGTGAATATGTAGAAAATTGAAATAAATTTCAGGAAGTTAATTTGATTATTATTGCCTCTATCTAGTTTTGCTAGTTATTTATTGACACCCTCGTAATTAATTATCGAACTACTGTTCCATCTCAGTCACCGGTGTCGCGAAAGTGAGACTATTTTTTCCTCACTTCGCACTTGTCATAGCACTCCATTTTAAATTTCGATACCTAGTCTTCGAGCGAGTTTCACTCCTTTAAGAGAAATAATCCCCTTTTCTTCTTTTCGCGTTTTTCCCTGGAGTGCGATCGTGGTGTCAAAGTAGGCTACAATATTATCCCACAGGTAATTTTTACGTAATAGATGTTTGTAGGCTTTGTCAGTCCAGGTAAGATTACGTACGTCTTCCTCATGCTTGGGGAACATAGAAAGCTCCGCTAAACTATTACTTCGGATTTTCTGCCCGTCAACATGACTTTTTCAACATGTTTACATGAAAGGAATTGAGTTACGCCTTCTTACCTCTTTAAAATTATGACTTCTCATTTTGAAAACACGACCTGAATGTTTTAATTAAGTATGGATTTGGATAACATGTTCACTTATGGTTACCGACCTCGGGGTATTCCTGGACATACTATACCCTCATTTTACTAGCATCCGGGGACTTCCAGTAGGAATTTCAATAGTTTCTGATATTTGAGACAAAGTAAAGAATGAATGAATGCGTGTGAGTAATACAGTGATACCTGTATGTAAATTCTACTTGTATCGCATTTCCATTTCTTTAGTACTATATTAACCTATATAACATCGCTAGTAACGGCTCCAGTTCAATTTTATGACAGCATTTCATATTTGTTCTAATCGCCGTGAATCATTATTCTTAATCAGTATACTTTGTCGTCCATTCGGAATAGCAGTATTGTCTTACCTGAAATACCGTGCCTCTAATTTACTCCTTAGCCCTTGTTAGTTGTTGCCTCTTTTATAAAATATCCCTAACTTTCCTAAGCTACATTCATTCCCTTTTAATCCCTAAGAACTTAACCCCTTCTTCGTTTGCTTCATTTCATCTGCTTCAATTTTTATTGTTCAAAACTTTAATTTATTAATCTCTTTTACTATTGAAAATTTGAATTAGAAATCGTATTGCGCAAATATTGTGTTCTAATCTAGTTTGCCTTCGCAACCAGAAAACTACGCAAATGAGAGATAGTGTCAAACATGTTTAATCCATTAAACTTTTTGGAATCGGGCTGTAATATTTTTGGTGCCTTTCGACATATATAGGGATTTTCATTCTTAGGTTATTTCCGCAGTTAGACCGTACGGCAGGTAGAACCATTGCTCTGTAATTGATGTCACCATTGTCCGTCCTCGTCATCATCCTCACTAATAGTCAGAAACAACCAAATCTTCATCCTCTTCATTTAGTTTTTCAACTCTCACCTCCTTATTTTTCTTGCATTAAGGTTAAGTGCTGTTCTTTTAGGAGATTCCCCGGACTCGGGAAATTTTTATTCTTCTGGTTCAAAAAACGAATTCCAGAGACATGAGGCTTAGAATTGGCTAGAAATAAATGAATTTTTTTTTAAAATTTGTCCTTTATTGATTACTTTTACTCGTGGGTTTTGCAGATTTTTCTTGTGTACTTGTTTCGTAGGCTTCTTGGAAAGCATGCCAGTGGGTATTAATGCATATTCATTCACTCGTACACCATGGATAAGCAAGCACCTTATGCTAGCGACAGGCATGTAAAAGCATAAATACAACTTCAAATAGAGTTGTTTTGTTTCTTATGCATTTTGATCAAATTTGTTGTATCGATTGGGAATCCACAAGTGTGTCCTTAGAGTAGTTCTTTGTCAATTCTTGTTATTGCTGACCAAATAGCAAATTTATGGAGAAGAACCATAGCTACTTCATTAACGCGTTGGAAGTACCCCTTCCTCGGCTGGGAACCAATCTGGCCCGTTTCTTAACGAACTTTTCTCATTTTGTTTGCTTTTACTTTCCCACCGATTCGTGCTCCTTGCTCCCTTTTAACTTGCCAGTTCCACAGTTCTAGTCCACATTAACTGTGGAGCAGCCATAAATAAGTTTAACCCAGGTTTACAAGTTAAATAGACGAAATTTATGTGAAAAATGTCTTTTTAATCACTCATCTATGTATCAGCTGGAACAAAAATATGATAGTTTTGAGAAAATATGTGAGTTGACAGACATTCCTTTACACATCCCTCCACGTAATTTCATCACGTATATTTCGATTCCCATGGGAGTGAGCTAATTGCTATCTTATTTGCACTTTTTGCTTCTTTTTCATTCTCTTATTTTATTTCCGAGCAGTAATTCTATGGGCCCACACTATCTGGTGGAAAATCGTCTGGAGGTTTTCCACAATGTGTTATTCAGACCTGTGGTATAACTGTAGTACGATAATAGATTCTATTGAAATGATGAATATATTCGATTCAGCCTAAGGTCCTCTTTCCTGTCAAAAATTGTTTGTATGACACGTGCCCACTTCTGCCATCACACCCTTATTTAAATATCATCGTGAGTTTGGCGGCATTACTAGGTTCAAGCAGTAGCGACTTCTGCCAAAATCAAATGTGAGACGGTGTGATTGACGAGGAACTTTGTAATTTGTTCTCGGCTGAAACATCCGAAAGTATCCAGGATATAGTTCCCAACAATATTTGAAGTAAATCTTTAACGATCTCAGTTTTATTAATGACACTTGAATTTTCTTCATGGCATTTCACTGTCTAATTTTTCCAGCACGCAATTACACAACTCGTTTGTTGTTATCTTTTTCCTCGGAAGTAAAACATGCAAACAGTTCACCATCGGTAGGCCACCTCTCGTGCGACACAATAACATCTCTTAAATCGGAGAATAAAATTTCAAAATGTTATCAGCCAAATTCGTGAAATTGGTTAAACACAAGTCAAGAATTATGAAAATGATTTTCATGCAGTGAAAATATATCGGATGAAATGGAAATAAATACTCCCATTTCAATATGGACGTTATTTAGATATTTTGTCATTATAAATCAGCCATAACGATCTACGAAATATTATTTACCTTAAGATAGGATATATACTTTTAGATTTAATGCGTACCGATATGGAACTGTGTTGGAATGCAGTTCGAATCAACATCTCTTTTCTTTCACATTTTACTCACAATTTCTCTCTACTATTTCGTGCTCATTTGTCCATTTCACGCCCATATACTTTCATTTTATTCTACCTGTTCCACCTTTTATAATTTGCTCGCTTCTCTCTTTAATGCTTAACTTAGGCTTCCTGCTTACCGAGAACCTTATACTTCGGCCTTCTTTTAATTTAACTTCATGCCACGTTTCTCGTGTTGGCCCTGTAAAGCGCTCAAAAATAACTGTAATCCCTTGGCTGTCAGACTGTTGTCTGTCAGACTGTTGTCATATCTGTACACCAAACTCACTGAATCATATCTCTGTTCACTTTTAGTTACCACTCAATCACTTTCCGTGTTACCATTAAGATTTCCTAATCATATTAGTTGAAAAAAGCATTGGCAATAACGAACATGCCTCATTCGCCTTCCTATAACTACGCATCCTGATTCCTCCTCCGCTACCCTTGACCCTTCATCTGAAGTATCTTTCTACAGGTTTCGAATTTGCCTTATCCCTGTTGTCTATGCCTATATTCGACAATGCTATCAGCATTATCCACTCTTCTCTGTCGAGCGCTTTCTCAGAATCCACGAACCACACCAAGATATCCTGATTATATTCGGCATAATTTTCTATTGGTGCTCTCATTGTTGCATTGGTGTCACTTGTGCCCTCCCCTTCCTAAACCCGAATCGATCTGACCAGATTCCTTACCCGGTGACGGACGGTAGAATGTTTGGTAAAAAAGATTGGGAAATTTGGACAGAATGAAGGTTGGTAGGAAGGTACGTGGAGCTCATGAATACCTTTTATAATATGGACAGACGTATTTGATAACGTGTTAGGCCGGGCTTGAAAGTATAACAATGCTTAGTCAGTAAATTCATTAGAGAGGTACCTTGCTCGGAATACCAATTTTAATAAAAATAAACAAAACGTAGTCATAGATACGGTAATATTTGTATTACGCGTAAAGTTGCGATTGATGCAAATCTGTCATTGGACATGTCCTAAGGTGTGCTCATTATTTCTGGCTAAAAGGGGCATTTCTTGTTTGCATCTTTACTTCTAATATATCATTATCAATAGCCTTTCCTTAAAATATCTTAGTCTAACTCATGTATTCATTTAATGTCCTTAGATATTAGTCCAAAATGCTTCCTAGATAAGTGAACTGTTTTATATGGTCTAGGTTATGACCTCCATCTGTAATGTTTAGTTTTCGATGGAGTGGAAAGTTCCAATTAAATGAGTTGCATAAATAGCATACGCTGCAGTGGAACCAGCTGCTTTTTTGCGTATTGTATTTTTTTGAACGTTTTCTGTCACTCGGGTATTGAAAGTTCACGCGGAGTTGCGTTATCCGATATTTATTGAACTGCCAGCTGGGCACTACCATCCGCTGCTCTGGCTTTATTTTAGTCCCCAATCTTCGCGTGACCAATATACAATATATTTAATACTATACGAGCTTGCATCTCTACCATTCACGGCGTCTCTTGAGTTCTCCATTCACATAATGTTTGTACAGCTGTCAAGGCGTTGAAGGCCGTCATTATCGCATCGCCTCTTATTAGTAAATCCAAGACGTAGTCCTTTTAAAATTGAATAGTCGATTTTTTCTTCAACGCTAAGTACATTATCAATTGTACATGTTTTTCCTCATCACTCTTTATTTTCATTCAGAAAACCTCCCATTAGTCGAGGCTTTTCTCCCTCTCTCTTATTATTGAAGTAATGCTGAACGAACTATTATACTTGTTTACTGCGTGTAAAGTGTGTTTTGAAACTTTTTTCACCAACTTATTCAAATACTTGCCTGATGCGAGCTTGTTGTGTAGATACGCTAGGTTTTTCAAGTAGTAGTTTGTCATCCCTCCCCAGGAGCTACAGACATGACGTCGGGGGAAGAGATTGTATGTTCTGATGACCCATACAGATAGAGATTGTATGTTCTGATAGCTCTACTGGAGGAATCAATAACAACTACTCTTGGTAGGTTCATTCAATGCCAGATATTTCGAAGGGTAGGGACCAGACGAAAGAACCGCGCAGCGCCTGTCACCCAGTGAGGCGGCTACAAAAGCGTCTTACCTAAGTGGGGTGACCATTTAATTAAGATTTAACGTTAAAAACAGAACGAAGGAAGTTGAAAACTGACTAGTAGAATCTGAATTCTACGCTATTGGCAAAATGGTGACAGATAAATATGATGAAAAATTGAATGACAAGTATTGATTCAAATTAGTTTGTTTCAAAAATATGCCGCAAATACTGCGTAACCACTTTTAATGGTGTGCATTAAGAAAACACTTAAATTCCCTAGACGCAGGAAATTTTAATAATTGTTGATTGGAGAATTTCTTTCTGGTTATTGATGAAACTATGGTGAGAACTTTTCTAGCCAGATTGAGAGCGGGGAAGACTATAGGACGGGCGGGAGACATGAATTTAGTCTTGAGAAAATTAAATTTGGGTTGGATTTAAGATACCTTTTATGGGATCCTCTTTACACGTGTTTAACCTTTTTTATTAGGAATATCGGTGTGTTTGTACGTATGTTTGTTTGAATCTGATTTGTATTGTGTGCCCTCAATTACTTAAAACCCTGAGAAATCTGAGATTTACGGATTTTTGCATTTTACAGTTTTTTTAAGAATAACTACATTGATTTAAGTCAAAATTGTCCGCCAGAATGTGACTGAAGCGGTTGATGATGTTAAATATACTATTGCATATAAAGTTTTATTGTACAAATTTGCGTAAACTATTTTTTTAAAACTCTCTCCTTTGAAATACTTTCATTAGCTCGATTGTTTATCAAAAACCTCATTTAGCAATGAATAAAATGGTGTCGGAGGAAAAACAATTTCTGCTGGGTCTGTTTTAGATAACGTAAGTATCCGTGAAACCTATAATTTCACCAGCATTTTAAGTCATTGTACCTCTATTTTAAATTTCTTTTAAGAAGAATAAATGGAAGGAAACATGTTTTATAACTTTTAAATAAAACTAGGCAAAAGGAAGAGATAAATAAATCATGGGTTTAAATGCTAAACGTACTCGAATATGCGGAGCATTTGGGAAGTAAAATTTTTGATTAATTTCACTTCATTAAGGTATAACCATAAACACAGTAATCAACCCGAAGGTCGGTTTAGTAGGTGACGGTAGAGCTCACCCATGTACCAAGCCCGACGGCGTGTGAATAATCACACATCAGGGTAGGGGGGCCAGTTCCTTTCCCTGTGCCGGTTATGGTTTCCCAGGAAGATCTGGTACCCGAAAAATCAACTAGCTTGGGTGGAGCTGCAGGTGCCCGAAGTGCCTTGCCCGGAACCTGGGACCCTCCGGTCAGTAGTCCAACGCTCTACCCACTGGACCACGGCGACCCGCTCATTAAAGTATATTAAAATATTAATGAAAATTAATAATTTCCTTTGAACTGATACTAATCGCGAGATTTTAAAATAGTTTATGCTTAACTCCAAAACTTCCCAATATATATCCATTTCATTTGGAAAAATATATTTTTTAAGCTTTTCATACAGAATAAATGACGTTATTGCGGCTAGTTTGACAACACTAGTGTGCCTTCAAATATATGCATTTTAGTATAGACGCATCTACATCTACATAAACACCCTGCGAACCACCAAAAAGATGTGTGGCAGGGGGGAGGACCGAGATACTTGCATGAAGACACTAAAATGTTGTGAAACTTGTCATAATGAAGTTATTTAAGCCAGCATATGTACAAAATACCCAGTAAGCCAACGCTAGGGTGTGAGGCATGGGGTCATTTCACTCCAATCATGTAACAACAAAATTATATGTTCCTTAATGTTAGCTACCGATTAATACGTTGATTAATTCAGATAATGAAAATAATTTTTACAATAGTTGCATGAGCCACAATACAAGCATTCTGTTACCTTGTATCTAAAAAGAAGCTAAGCATTTTACCTTCTTAAAATACGTATACCACAAATGAGGAGACAGTACTGTCAGAAGCGTATAGTCCAATTCGAGCTACGATCTCTGCCTTTCCCTTTTCGCCATGCAATTTGGGAGCAAACTGTTGGATTAGATCACTCATTTTTGATTTCTCATAGCTCTGAGCATGTGTATAAACCCTGCCTTGCAACGAAGGAGAAGAACACAAGTGCTTCGGAGGTCAGGAGTGTGACGTACGGATTTATTTCTTATGAAAGCCTGAGAAAATTGGATGAGGAGGAATATTAGAGGGGCTTAGTAGCAGGAAAGTGTGGTATGGGATACCGGTCCAAGCATATAGAGGACGAAGTAGGGCCATCTTACGACACAAAAGTCACCACTTTGACAAGCCGAAAATATTTTTTTTGTACCTCACCAAACGACGAAGAGTTCCAGGAATGCCCGCATGTATCCACATTCCTCCCGGGACGAGATACTTTCCCTCAAAAAACAAGGGTGTAAATGTGATAATAATTATGTGGGATCGTAGCGGGATAGGGGAGAAGGATGAAGGGCGTCCCGTCGGGGTGACAAAATGGGAAGAGGAGGAAGGTGTGACGGGTTGTGGTGGAAATGTATTGTTGTCATGGGGGGGGGCAGTAAGGCAGTGAAAGGTGGGTGTGACCGGTGCGGCTTCAGAGACCATGAAAAAGATTGAGAGGAAAAGAATAAAGTGGTGAAAGAAAGGGAAAAATAGGGTGAGAAGGGAAGGGGTTAGGTGAGAGAGAGAATAGTAGATGATATTGGCGGTCGGTGATTAGGAAGCCCTTTTAGGATACTGTCCCTAAGCCCTTGACGACCCTAAAATCCCTTCCTTCCCCTTCTTATGTGCCGCTACTTCGACATCTTACTTTATTTCGCTGCCCATTTCTTTTCTTCCTCTCAATTCCCCAAACTGTCGCTCTCGTGTGGAGCAAAATACATTGAATTATGTCTTCTTCGCCATCTTTCCCTTATTATTATGGGAAGAATCAACCCCAACCGTACTCTTACAAATGGGCAAAGGATATGGCGAGGGAAATTAGAGGGGGAAAATAAATAGATAATTCACATTGAATAAAAATAAAATAAAATGATATAGATGGGGTAAGAACAGAAAATGATTAAACCAAAATATGATAACAAAAAACGCTCTAATTAAGGTGTGCTAGATAGCATTGACCCTTATAAAGCACTCACCAGACACGGCTTGCAAGAGAGTTGTCTCTGCGCCAGCGGCCCGCCAATCACACGTAATAAAATAAATGCAAATAAATCAGGCACTCTCCAGCTTGGATGTACTAAATAGCATTGATCGTTGCCAGTCCCAAGCGCTCACACCCACTCAGGGCTTGCGAGAGAATTCTCTCTGCGCCAGCGGCCCACCAATGGCACATAAATAAATGCAAATTAATAACGCACTCTCTAGCTTGGGTGTATAAAATATCCTTGATCCTTGCTAGTCGCAGGAACCCACACAGCCAGGGCTTTCGAGAGGTTCCCCTGTGCGCCAGGGGCCCGCCAATTACTCACTTGCTTGGGTAAGCATAAACGCCTTCACCCTTGCAAAACTCACTCAGTCACTCACAGGTCTACCGTGGAATCTCTTCCAACGTTAGTAGGAGGAGTAGATCACCCTTTTACTTGAGGTACTTGGTGGAGGGCGAGTGAGTACGCCATCCGTCGGGTGGGATGTTAAGCTGCGGGCCTCTAGGCGCCTTTCGTTAAAAGCAGGCTTATGCCAACGCCGGTTTCTCTCCAACCTTCACCCTTTCCTGTTTATCCCTAATGGCGCAAAGGACCTCAGTTGGCAGTCACCTCCCCTAAAACTGCTACTACTGTCGTGCAAGATAGTAAAGAAACAAGACGAATAGCAGAAGTAGACCAAGTGGAAAGTGATTGATTTGAAGGGAAAAAGTAGTGGTTTTGGAATTGATTAAAAAGGGCAAAGTAAGGACAAAGTTCAAAGGTTTAACCATTTTGGAATTTTTTATATTTTCACAACAGATTTTCTTACTTGTACGTAGCTCAAAGCTATTTTTACCACTTATTTATCTGCCGTCGGTCGGCCTGTCTGTCGGTGATTATGAGAATCGTAGGTTCTTTTGCCGCACCGCTTATGTGAGCCCATAAATTTACTCTCGTATATTGCTCATTTTATATCCCTCGGGGATTAACAACAAACTATTTCTCTGAGTGAGATATGTTAGAAAAATGTTGTTTAATGTGATTGATATTTATTCTGAGACTTGTGCTGCCATTTTCAAAAGTTCTTGTAGCCTAAGCTTGCCATAGTGTTAATTATAAATAATTAAATATGTACATATTTGATTAAAAATACTGATCAAACTTAGGCTGTCAGTGGTTACAGATATAAATAATAAAATGAACTTTTATCACAAGTATTATAACTCGGAGAGCACGATACCAACTTTTTAACAACATTGGGGCTGATTTTAGAACTTGGTTACTATAATTAATGGCGAAAAGAAAATGTTCACATTTTATTTGTTCAATAAGCGAGAAATTATTCCATTGGGGCAGAATTTTAATCGCAAATTAAATTTGAATATGCATTGAGAACGAGGCTAAAAATGTTTCTAGAATGTACGTTCAATACACGCAGTTTTATTATCGGACTAAGAAATTTTAACTTATTTTTTTTATAATTTATTTTAAATAATATTCAAAACAAAAGTAAGAAAAATAATTTATTAATGTGGATTTTTTAAAGTGATATCGATAAATGTTTATGCAACCTTCCGATCTTCAATAGATGAGTCAGAGAGTAAGTTGATTATGGCAGCGAACTCACGTGCGCTGAAATATAGTATTTGCCTCCGAAAAGATACATCGTTAGCGATATTTCTATTGTTCAATTTTGTTAATAATTCCAAATTTGATCTCAAAATAATTAAACATGCATAATGAGTTTTTCGTTTTGAATTCTGGTGTTTTTCATTCGAAGAAACATATGGATACTTACGACGGGCGCACTTTATAATCGGATTTATACATTTTACGAGGTTGTCTCGTATGGTTGGTGTACATATCGTGACTCTTTCAACCCAATGAAGTTGGCAAGTTCTTCTTCCCTTAAGAGGTATGTCTGACCTTGTTGCAAAGCAAATGGAAAAACTTATGGAAAAAATAATGAACTGTCACTCTACCAGTGAATTCCAAATGGAGCGAGGTGACTCTTCTCATTTAGCATTGCAAAGGGCGTCCTGCCAAATGTGCGCACATCTCTCTCGGGTATCTCGTAATAACAGTTTAACCCATCTAGTCCATTTCCACGTCTCATCATTGTGCTCGCACACATCCAACTCGAGCCTCGGCATTCACATGTCGTAATTTACGTAACGTCGAGTTGTGTGAATTGCTCGTAGTACGTGGTCTAGGAAATTCCGTAAAAAAGGAAAATGAAGTGAATAAAATAATTAGCGCTGGACGAGGTATGTCAGTTACACCTGGTTTAATATTTTCCACATACTTATTTACACTTGTTCCCATCACCCCACCATGTGTATTTCAGTAGGAAATTTTCTTTCGACCGTTTCCCGCTCTTTAGGCGTTATAGTTTTTGGGGATTTGGGCGCTTCAATATCGAAGTATTTCGATTGGAAGAACGAGAGAGAAAAAAGGGAAACTAATGATGGAGATCAGAAAATTGTGTTTCTGAAAAAAGGGCTAAGGACCCGGAAACGTTTCACTTTCTATGATAAACATACTTTTGAAATATGTTGCCCAACTAGGGTTGAAAGATCATAACATTGTGTGGGTCCAATAATCCTTTTTTATGATTTAATCTGCGTTATTATTCCTTCTCAAAGTGGAATTAAGTTAAGTTTGGTTCCTAGTTTCGTATCATTTAGGTCCATTTATGTTCTCTAAATACGAAATGAGAATACACGGACCGACGTTTAAAGTATCGTGGACGCTTTACAAAATTAGAAATTGTAAGAAAATCAATTGTTTTTACATATTTTACGAATTGTTTGATCGTACGAAATGCAGTGGAAAAGGCGAATGTCATATTATGGAAAACTGAGGCAAGGGCAATGAATAAAGAAAAAATTACAATCGAACCTTATTTTCTTCCCACACTCTTGATGTTAGTTTAACTCTCGTCCTTTCAATCTACCTGTTCGTCATTCACATTTATAGTGGTTTTAACTCTCCTTCTTTTGCGTGCCTAACATTCACTTTTAGAATCGTTTAAAGCATAAATTATGTCGTTAAAAAACGCTGTCAAGACGTGAGGGACGGGCATTGCCACCGACCTTCTGTCGACGTGGAGAATACATCAATCAATATCGGGGTGTAGTGCCGGAAAAAATAATGAAATTGATTAGATTAAAGTCTTACTCGTCAGTGGGTCAGAAAAGTGACCAAAAGTGGTAGCATTTTTATTGCTTTCGATCGATGGGAAATGTGGTTTATATTTGTAATCCGCTTGCTTTATAGCTCATTCGGTTTACGTTTTTTTTCCACGGTTCCTATGGGTTTTCTTGCATTCATTACGAAGCAGTTTTATTTCAATGATGAGTTAAACCAACATGCAGGAAACTTAGATCATTGGAAAGCATACATTTACGTTTTTGACGCGTAAATAAAAAATATAGTGCGTTTTAACAAATATTTTTACCCTACTGAATCTTTTTGTCTCGATTTTTCTCTTCGGTCATAGATAGCGCTTACAGTTGGCAGAGTTTTATGTAATATGTATTATTTCAATTTTATTTCGCTAATTTGTAATCTCTTCATACGAATTTCGATTCAGTGTTATTTTTGCGAATTACCCCTAATCCCTCGTATTACTTCCCTATGACAGAAACCTCCTGGGAGCGCTGTCCCTAATGACCTCACTCCCATTTAACCCTACCCCTCTGGAGGCTGCAAATTCCGGTGACCGAACCCTCTGGAGCTCCACTCTCAGGTATCCTTTCTTCCGAACATCATATTCCATCCAGTTTTGAGCACTCTTATGACTACTTTCCTTCAACTGGTTTTCTATTCGCATATTGAAATCTAGTTATCCAGTTGTTGTGGTTCTTTGTTTGATACTGGAGTGAAATCACTAGCTATCCCTCGGTGTGACATTAATCAACAAACAAGCTTCAAATTATACACATACTGTTCAGGAAACATTCACGTCACTTCAAGCGATTGCCATATTTTGAACTGAATTTCGAGCAAAAATTTATTGTTTACAACTGAGAATTCACATCAGTATCGAAAGCTACAAGGAAAGCTTTCATTTTGACAGCAACTGAACTACATCCGCATTGAAGTACACTGCAATGATGAGCATTTTTTTCAAAGACTTCTAACTCTAAATAGCTTTTTGAATCCGTTTTCTTAACTCTTATTCTGACCTCAATGACAAAACGATTTTGAACGATATACAGTGAAGAGACAGTTCTGTCGTATTTTATTCGATAAATTAGAGTTTATTCTTTGTGAAATAGATATCATCTGTTTTTATTTTATTTTTAAATTAAAATATTTGCATTGCATTTTTCAATGTGGCATTAATGTCTCCATGTACAATGTCCATAGTACACATGCGGCTATGCTAATACAAACACGTTTTATATTCTCACAGCTATGACCTAGGGCATAAAAGTAACTTAAATGTGAAAGAGCATATGTTCGGGCCATCAAAGTTGTTGTGAAAGATAGAAATTTGCCTATAAGAGGGGTTGTTAGTGTACGAATTACAGAAAACGCGCAAATATTACGAATCTAATTTTCTTTGGGTGTTTGACAACAAGCTTATTTGGTGTAGCCATGAAATCATTTTTTGTCGCTCTTCTTCGACGATTGACTCTAATAGAATGCTGTATTGAGTTGACTATCATATGAAATGGAAAATAGCTAAACAACCCTGAATTTGCTTGTTTATACTTAATTTTTGTACTATTTGCACACATTACATTGTTCATACAATGGGATTCAAAAGCTACTACTAAAAGGTAATAACCAATTGATCAAACTTAGTACTTATTACGAGTTCTCAGACGGCGTTTGATGATGGATGGATGTAATAGTGCAATAAGTAACAGAACGTTTTCGTTTAAAGTAATCGAACTAGTAAAGATAGGTTATATAAGTTCTTCATAAACTATTATTTTCAACATGAGTCGAATTTCTCCCATTTATCTGTTTGTTATCACAAATGATAGTGTCTTTGAAAAAGTAGTTGAGACAGTTTTTCTTCCCTTCTCTCAATAATGCTGTTAGCGTGACACCATCATTAAAATGGCCACCCCACCAGAGTCAGCCCCCTTTGCAGCCATCTCATTGAGGAAGAGATGCTGCTTGGACTACTTACGATTAGTTGGTGATCCAATCAGCAGAAACTGTCACTGCCCCTGACAGTACAGCACTGGGGGTCATCGAAGTGAACAACCCCTTCCACCATAAAGACGCAGTCTGTGTAAGGAAATAAAGGAGTTTATGAGAGTAAAATACTATTTTATTCAGGAATGTTTTTTTTTATGTCTTGACGAAGCAGTTTAGCAACTGATTTTGATATGAAAGGCCTTTGGTTTCCTGTATGTTTTCATTTGACGACAAAAGTAAAATTACTGATAGTGAATAGTCATTATATTCCATAAATATCGTATATGTAAAGTGATAGTGCTTCGATAAAAGAAATATGCATGTATTAAAATTACTCACATGAGAATTCTCTTCTGGGCCAAGTCCCTCTTTTCGAATTCGTGTTTTTCAGATATTTTTTAAGCCTTTTTATTATTTTCATGAAACCTATCATGCTATTTATTCATTTTTAACATTTTTACTTCGTTAGAATGTGAACCCGCTGCAAGCCTCGCCTCTGCACCGTTTCCCGAGTGGTTTTTCATCGTCATCGAACAGCTCTCAGCGGTGCGTCAATCCTTCGGGAGAGAAAGATTTTATGCAAAGGTAAGTTGCCACTCTTAATAATTTCCTCCTGGATGCTATAACCTTCCTGCCCTCTAAAGTCAGCGTTCCACTAATGAGTTTTTCTACACAAATTTGATGTATAGGTTGGTATTTATGCTGTAGGGACATTTCATTTTAAAGTTGAATGTTATACATTCTTCTTCTTGCTATTAGGGATTAGCAAAGTGTATAAATGTAGCGAAATATCGGTATTTTTAGTTCCACCGATATATCGTAGATGCCGATATCACCTCCTGGTTATTTAAGTAGAAAGCTGATTTCCTAAATGTCTTAATCAGTGTATTTCATGCAAAATTGTATTGTTACCACTAAGTATTAACATAGTTAACAGTAAATTGCGAATTCTTGCTGGATCTTTTGTTTAGAGATTTCCGCCTGATTTCGGTCACTTCTCCTCCATCCCAATGCTCAGGGGCCATCAACATAAAAAGACGTTCTCAGAGCTGGAGTGAAAGGAATTTCCGACATTTTGGGACCATCTTCGATAAAAAGTAATTGTTAAATTATGTACATAGATTAAATCATGGACCTATCTCACCGCGTTTCTCCGGCTTGCCTCATATATTTTCCGTTAGTTTACTTCTCAGACTCCATTTCGTTGTCAAGTGATGCGTCAATTGTGATTTGAACACTTTTGCGAGGTTCCTTTGGGATAGATAATATCACTCACTCGCAGGATGAGTTCCATATTTCAAGTGTGGAATTTATTTTTTACCGCAGGATTGAAAACAAGTTGAAAACGATGTGGAAAAGTGTGGGGTATTATTTTTCTAAAGGAAAGTGTAGGAATTCTCAGCTGGTATTAGAGCTTTCATTCTCCACATTCAAAGCAAGCATAGGTCTTGACTGTGATAATTTTGTGTGCGTGTAGGTAGGCCCAAGTTTCATAATGAAAGTATGTGATGAATATGTAATACCATGAAATGTAAATTAATCCTAAATTCAGTTGAAAACGTTCATGTCTCTTGGTCTTCCTCGTGGAATCTTCCCTTTATTTTTCTTCGATTACATTCCTAACCAATCCATTGCGCCTCAATTTGTGTTCAATCCATCTATTTCTTCTTTGCCGTAGAGCTCTCCATTTGGTCCTATCCTCTTCTGCTCTTCTATATAATTTCTTATTCTTACTTTGTCCATTTAATCTTCATCATTCTCCTCCAGCACCATGTTTCAAAGGCTTCTATTCTTCGCTGGTCCATTTTTCCAATGTTCCAAGTCTCGGAACCATAGAGCGCTCCACACGAAAGTCTTGACGAATTATTTCCTTGTTTCCAACCTTAGGTTCTTTGAACATAGTAATGCGTTTTTAGCTTGGGCTATTCTTTGCTTGATGTCGGTCGAACTTCTTCCATCCCATGTTATGATGGTGCCCAGGTAGATGAAGAATTCCACTTGCTCAAGTTTTACCCTTCGATTTGTGATATCTGCATTCAGCTACTCTCTTCCGCACACAAGGATTTTAATTTCTTCTTGTTGATGTTCATATTATATTCCCCCGGTACTTGATCCATAGCATTTAGAGTTGCTTGCAAGCCCTCTCGCGTTTCCGCCACCACTGCGATGTCATATGCAAATCGGAGCATGTTGATTTCTTCTCCATTTACCTTGACTCCTTTGATACCTAATTCTTGTGTTTTTTTATTGACTCTTCCAGGTATACGTTGATTAGTGCTGGCCAAAAGTTGCACCCATGTCTTACACCTTTGTTCATTTTGGCTTCTGTTTTTCTTCCATTTTTCGTGTGCATTGCTGTAACCTGATTCTTTTAGAGGTTATGGATAATTCTTCTGTCGTTGTAGCCCAATCCAAGCGCTTCTAGTATCTTGAACATCTCGTTCCATTCTACGAAGGCCTTCTCCAAGTCCACGAATGCCATGTATAATGGCTTATTTACGTGTTTCATTTTTTCGGACAAAACTCTCAAGCTGAGAATTGCCTCTCTTGCTCGTCGGTTTTTCTGAATCCGAATTGGTTTTCTGAGAGGTTTCCTTATATCCTTCCTTCTATTCTTCGGCTAATCATCCGAGTAAGGATTTTTGATGCTTAAATCACCAGGCTCAATGTTCTGTTCTTCGCATTTATCTGTTTTCGGTTTCTTCGGTGTTGCAATCATTATACTTTTCTCGAAGTCTTCTGGTATCTTACCGCTGTCGTAGCTATCTTTGATTATTCCATAGAGGGGGTATCCTTCGCTTTGACCCCGAATGCCTTGATTATTTCTCCGTTTATTATGTCAACTCCTGGGGCCTTGTTTTATATCAGGTCTGCCGCAGATTTCTTGAATTCTCTTCTAAATATCTGCGGGCCCCGATCGTATTTACTTATCATGCTTTCATCTTTAATTAAGCCATCTTCTAGTGGTTTGGGAGCTTGATAGAGTACTTCAATGTAATCTTTCCATCTATTCCCAATGTCATCATCACCTATTCGTATTTTTCCATTAGCGGCTTGGATATTTTGCGATTTTGTTTTTCTTTCCCCGAATTCCCTCTTTACTAGTTTACAAGTCATCTCGCTATTCCCCTTTTTATGCCACCATTAATTTCCTGGCAGCAGCTTTCTATCCATTCTTTCTCTGCCTTCTTGCACTCTCGTATAACCTGGTTCCGTAACTGTTTATAGAGATCTTTTTCACTCTCGCTTCATGGATTCTTGTATTTTCCTCTTTCGTCAATGAGACCTCTTATTTGAGCTGTTATCGATTGTTTCTTACTCGTTTCGGCCTTACTCACAAGGTGCTTATCTGTAACTTAGGTAACCATATTCTTTATTTCTTTCCATCGACCGTCACTGCTGGTATTTTTGTTATTCTCTTCTATTTCCCTTTCGACGGCCGTAGTGAAATTTTCCCTTTCGCTCTTTTCTTCCAGTATCTTTGTTTTTCATCAAGATTTTTGTCTCTCTTTCTTCATCTTCTTGTATCGCAGTCTGCTGTCCATGATCACCAGGTTGTGATTGCTATTTATACCTGCGCCAGGGTAGCTCTTACACTTCTTAACTTGGTTCTTATATCTCTTCTTGACAAGGATTTAGTCAATGTGATATCGTGCTTTGTCTCCAGGTTTCTTCCTTGTGTATCTTCTTCTCGGATGTTGATCGAATATGGTATTTACCACTGCCATGTTTTTCTTGTTGCAGAAGGCGTCATTCTCTCTCCTCCGGCGTTTCGTTTTCCCAATCCGAAGCATCCCACGCTACTTCTCTCTCGCCCCTCGCCGACCACAGCGTTCCAATCTCACATTGCTACGAAGTTTTCCCTCCCCTTTACTGTTACTAGAACCTCTTCCAGTTGTTCGTATACTTTCTCTATTTCCTCATCTGAATGGCTGGACATCGGCATATAAACCTGTACTGTCACTGTATCCGCAGGTCCTGCCTCTAACTTTATCACCAATACCCTTTCATTATATTGCCAGCACGATATTATTTTCCTTGCCCATTCCTTCGTGAGTATGCTGCCTACTCCTGCAATTTTCTGGTCGTCTCCCGAGTATATCACCCTGTAGCCGTCGCTCCAGAAGTCGTTCGCCCCCGCCCACTTAATTTCGCTCAATCCTAGGATATCTATCCCCAGCCTATCCATCTCCATCTTTGGATTTTATAATTTCCCGCACATCCCTAATGACCTTACGTGCCCTATTCTTCATTTATCCACTTTGACTGATGCTCTCCTCCCAGTAGTCCCCACCCGGAAACCCGATTGGGAGACTATTTTACCTCCGGAATACTTTACCGGGGTAAGCCATCTTTAGCCATCATGTGACATTTGAATGTAAGACTGCATCATCTAGGAAGATTAATTTGATGGTTTCCCGTTGCCTTCCACATCACAGTATTGCGGCCGATACCGTGCACTTCACTCTCGGAAGGTGTGGCCAGATGCCGGGCCAACCTCCGATTGTATGTTTAATAAAATACGCCGGTTTTACTGTAGCGTATTTGAGACTTTGCGTAAAAAACGCAAACTTTTTCCATTTATTAGGTTTTCCTCGACGCGATTTTCGTTACCAAACATTAGTTTGAGCGATATTAATATAAATTACGTTTTATATGCCTGGCCCCCCCTTCCACGACATACTAGCATATATTTAAAAATGAACAATATGTCATTTATCTTACACAGGAATGGAAATATTGGGTTTCATACTTGAGTATTATATCCATTTATGTACACTAATATCTCTGTCCGTACCCAAATCCTTTATTCAACCACGGTCTTTCATTTTCGACGAAGTCGTCCCATTTTCATGAAGAGCGTATCATCCGCTAAACCTCTTACCCCTTCTTCCTCTCTCGTTTGCCGTTCTGCTGTCCCAATTTTTTCTCCTTTCTCTCTTACCTCTTTCTCCCCCTTCTAACCCCAGTGCCTGCTAAATGCATTATGGGTAATCATCCCTGCGGGTCGCGTAAAAGGGTGTGAGAAGGTCGCGCTTTCGGGAGGGAAGGAGGCAGAAGGTGGTTTGGAGTTAGTGTCGCTCTTCGACCTTGCTCTCACACACACACACTCTCTCTCTCCTTAGCCAAAATTGAATTTCATTCGATTACGTATTTTGCCCTTGAGTTTTTTCGTGGCGGCGTTGCCTTCCACAGCTGGGAATCTCCCGCTTTTTGGCATTTTCTCACCTCCTTCTTCTCCACTATGTTACAATTCGCCAATTTTCAACAACTCATCATACTGGTATTCTCCTAATCTCGTATAATGAATTCATTTCTTCGGTGATAGGAGATATCTACATTCATTTTAGATTGTAATTTAGGGCTTAAAATGCTGCGGAGGGGCTAGCGGAGAATACTTTGATGTCCTGGATTTGTTCTAAAAGTAACAATATCTCTCGTTTCCCCATAGATTTACAAAGGGAGTCGATTAAAAAAAATGATTGGAGCAAGTCATTCTAACGTAAGTCAATAAACCAAACCCTTTAGGGGTTGTATAAGATAGCCAGAGAAATCCGCATGCGTTCAGCACCTCAATAAAAATCGAAATGTATTTGTCAATGCAGAGGTATCCACCCTCACAAACACTGCTCCCCTCCTCCATCCAAAGAATTCACTCTCCACGAAATACCACCCCAAATCAGATCCCCTCAAATTGCACCTGTAATATTTGCTCTATTATACTCGTATGCTATCATTTTTGGCAATTATTGTGAGCTCTATGTTAAAATGGACGTCAATTTTATCAAGCAATGTTTTGTACACCTAATTATCGTATTTTAAGCTACATGCTTACAAAAATAGAGGTTATGACTACATTGTACTGCTGATAGTGCAGTAAATGATAACTTGTATTGTTGAAACACTGCATTTCAACTGATACCTTGTATTTCATATATTGTCTTTCTTCTAACCGCCTTTCTTATTTTAATGACACAATTTAAGTGACTATTCTCCTATCTCCCGTGAGACCACTGTGCCTGTGTTTGTCGTAATCTAGTTCCAGCGGTGAATAGCAAATTAATACGCCAAGAAAATCCTAGTATTTAAAGCTTTGATATATTTCTTGACAGATATAAACTCCATGTGTAAGTTAACCAGTCTGGGTAACTAATAGTAGTCTAATCTATTACGCTTTAATGCCTCTTAAATTATTTCTTTTTCCCCATGAACCTATCTCAGCTAGATACATATTTGTGGCTGCATCAATGATTGTCGGCGATTTGAGTTAATGAAATGAGAAAGTAACATATTTCATTCTTGTCCCGCCTGTTCGTGCATATGCAAAATTCTAAATCTTTCCTAATAGCTTCACACTTCTCTTAATATAACATACTTCTCTCATCAAAGCACACTTCGAACCCTCCCTTCCATCTTCCTAGTCAACGTATGGATGTACCTTAAACGTGGTTTGAAAGCGCTAAGGAATAAGCGCTAAATCTATTGGTCCATAATTAGAATATACTGTAGTTCTTCCATTGATAACAGAGAGAATATGGTTGTACTTATAATTGAATCGATGCTCTTTGAATAATAAAGGAATTCGTACTAGTCATATTGTTAGTCAGAACTAGGCAACTGATTCACTCTATATTAGATATTAGGTCACGTTTTGCAATGAAGTAATATGATGAGTGTTTGGCCATCGTGGGTGGGTGATGGCGAGTGTATTGATCTCTCATGCTAAGGATTCACATCTCGTTTTTGGAAGTTTTTCGTTGTAACTCTAACCCCCACTGGGACAACGTCCGGATAGAACGTACTCGTACAATTCACACGAGTTCAGTGCACCCTCCATCTTAATGGACGTGAAATCAAGGTCCTTGACGCAATTTCCGATGCTGGATTTCTTTTTGCCCTGTTTCGCCCGAAAACATATATAAATCAGTCATCAGACATATATTATAACATAATTATTGGCGGATGCGTATTAAAAAATCAGTCATTTCCCATATTGTCTAACATACTAGGTTATCAATATGTATGCAATTTGGAAAATACAAAAAAGCCTTGGTAAATTACACAGAGAACATATTCATGGGCTTTTAAAGGTTTTCTGCCTACTCTGTGGTAGTGAACATATTTTAAATGAATTCTCCGAAGCTCAAAGCTAAGTCGGATGAAAAAAAGTCGACGAGGATGGGATTCGAACCCACGCGTGCAGAGCACATTGGATTAGCAGTCCAACGCCTTAACCACTCGGCCACCTCGTCAGATACCACTTAGATTGAAATAGAATAAATTAACGTCATTCTATTTTTAATTACTGGCCAAAGTTTAAACTCGCAACATCACGACCTTCAAGATAAGATTAAAGTGCAGCCTTACTAGATGTCAAGTTATGGATTTTTATCATAGCTCTTCGTCATCATCAATGTGATTTGTCGGGCACATTTTTATGTTAGTGCAGCTACTTTCGTTTATGATGCACCCTCTCGGTACGTTGTATTTTTGCGTGATATATGCAATCTAACTTGCAAGATGAAAACCTGACATATGGTTTGAAGTGATTTACATACGTGAAAATAGAAGTTCCGAGAGTGGAAAAAACGTGACAAAAATACTGTGTTGATAGACTTATACTTAGCAAATATTCAGGAGATAAAGTTGCAATGGAGAGCGTGTCGTTAAGTGACCGTTTACTTCTTCTTATTGACCACCGTTATTGTGGGCCGCGATCATGCATTTCCAGACGTAGCGTCCTATAAAAGGTTTGAAAATTTTCAAATCGTTAAAGAGCGGATAATACGTAGGTGAATGAATAAAACAACTAATATATGCGAAGGTGGTTGTACTAGTCGTTGAAACTTTATCTCGTCTGTTGTAATGTGTTGCGTTGCGTGATGACAGTTGTGTACTTAATGTAAAAGAAAGAGATGGAAATGTCCAGGGGGACCCGATTATCCTTGGCGGATAACATACTCACTGCCCAGTAAGAAGGGTTCAACTTTCCCTTCAGACAGGTTGTTTTACTCTTTTTTGGGCATACATTCACAGTCTTCACGCAGCGCCGTTCTGGGAGGTATGGTTAAAACTGCCGGAATTTGCGTTATTCAGGAAACTTACATTTACAAATTTTTTACTTGCCAACTTTACCTCGCATTAATCTTTTGTCATTGTTTCATAGTTTCACTCATTCTGTTCTGCTCCTGAGACTTCTAATAGTCGGTGTCCTTTATGTCCCTTTAGACCATATGCAACCATGCCTTTCTCGGTCTGACACTTACTCGGAAAACATTTTTTCTTCCATGATAGAGGGGAATTTGCTTGATGAGTCCGCTGTCATCCATTCTCTCGACATGGCCAAGCCAGAGAAGCACATTCATTTCATAGTTACATAATACAGACGTAAAATACTCATTTTCGTCTGCATTATGTCATTTCTCATACTAATTCGCCTTACTATCTCATTCACTTTTGCTACCGAAATTCCTCAAGTGCCCAGCAAAACCCACCGCATTTAGTCGACAACCCTTTCATTCCCAAGTTGTGCGTCCGTATAATTGTGTGTGGAGTAAACATTAATGCATTACCATTTATGTTGTCTTTGGCAAACATTAATTTGTTGATGAATTCTGCATATTCGGGTTTTCACCGCGTTGTTGTTAGAAGCCGACAACATTTTCGCCGAAGTTGCATCCGGCGTCTTCAGATCGAAGAATCTTCGACCTGAAGACGCCGGATGCAACTTTGGCAAAACTGTTGTCGGATTCTAACAACAAGGCGGTGAAAACCCGAATATGCAGAATTCTTCAAGCCACCGCCGCGAAAATCTACGCAGCCATTAATTTATTGATGTTCGTCATAGTGGGTCAGCACACAAGCCTTCGTAGTGATCTTGGTTCTAAGTCTTTCAAACGAAGGTTTGCGAACTTTTCAAAGTCAATACTAGCACTTGATAAGCTTTTGTCTTTTACATGAGAACAATTTCGCTGAATTATTAATAGAGTAGTAGCTTATCAATTTAGAAAGATTTTTGATGGACCCTGGGACTACACGCTACTGTAGTATCTAATATGACACAAATTATCCTTATACTATGTATTAAATTAACTCATTCTTGAGGTCTGCATAATTTCTACCTCTCTTAACTTCTTCCAAAATACCTATCATTTTTCTCCCTCGCTTTCCCTGCATTATCCCCTCTGTATCACTGTCCTCAGCATCCCATCGCCTCTCAGTATCTCCTGCATCCACTTGTTCTCTCTACTTGATCTTCCAATTTCTTCCAACATCCTTCTCCCTTCCCCTTCCGTGTCTAGAACGTAATCGTTGGTTTTCATTACGTCAGTTTTATATTTCCACTTTATTTGTGATTTATTCATTTTATGTTTTTCCTTCTTCTCCAAAGCATATTGCTGAATGGAACATTGTTAATGGATAAATAGGAAAGTTACGCTCCTGGATTGATCATGCAGGAAAAGAGTGGCATATCGTCCATAGTGTGGAACTATGAACTCTTCCTTTAAGCCTTTTGTTTAAATAAATATTACGACGAAACCGTGGGTTGAATAATCACAACAATATCTCAAAAAATGATAACGTTAAGACATCCCGAGTATTTAAGAATCGTATTTATTCTGTCTGCTTCATCATGTGCTTGTTGGGTAATATATAACGTATTATGTTTTCAGAGAGGAATTTTAAGAAAAGTTTTGCTATGAGTTTAGAAGTGGAATGAGATAGAACATGAACACTCTGGTGCGTCTTGCTCATATCCTTCTCAACGGTTTAAATTCGGTTTCAGACACAATTGCCCCTGATTGCCTCCAAGAATTCCTTCATGCGCATTAAGGGTCGCAAGTATCCAGCAGTAGACAATATTCTATTTTAGCCATCCACATATCCATTTTTAATAGTGTTTTCATGCGAATAAAGATAATATAATTATCATAAGAATTACATATTTGAATAGGTTGGGCATTTTCCAATCAAATATTTAACTAAACACTTTAACAAATGTCATGTAAATATGTTCATTTTGGGGGAAAAGGCTAATCGATTTGCTGTTGTCTGTTATTGAATCAATAATTGCATTATTGATTGAATAAATTACTTCAAGCATTCATTACTCTATTAAACTCGAACATTATAAACATTTATATGTATATAAATGTAAAACTAAAACTAAACCGACCTTCGGGTTGATTACTGTGTTTATGGTTTATGGTTAAATGTAAAAATGTATAGTATAAACCCACTTATTCCCAATGTCGTAAATGTATTGAAACCACTTCTGTTCTTTGAAATTATTTTGAAACTTACGCCGAGTGGTGCATGAAGCGAATCTGACCTAATTATTTTGTGCTAAAATTCCATCAAAGGAACGCCCGTTTGCCTGTAAGGTATTAAAATGTCAAAATTTACCTAAAAATCGAGGAATTGCATTAAATCATTTGAGTGAAGTATTATCATAAAAATTGTCACACACAATGTACGTATCCATGACAAATCTGTTGAATGTAATACTGAGAAATATCGCGACAGTCAGGGTCACACGTACTAACGAGCAATGAAACTAGAGAAAGATATGCCGTATATCAAATATCATCCCAAACGTAGAAACTCTCTCGACGCTTTCACAGCTAACAAGGGCATATAAAGACCCGAGCGGATTAGTTCGGTGGGACCCAATGACGTAGCTGACCTGAAACCCTAGTGGTGCATAACAGCGGTGGTCCTATTTACTGACCCAGTATTCATAGGGTTTAATTCCGCATTCGGCGTTGGGAATCCCGTTTAACGTAAATTCCATTCATGTCTTCTGATCCACATATTACCCAGCAAGGTCTCACCAATAGGCTAGGCGGGGAGCAATACTAGATTTAGCATTTAAGCTAGTGTAAGAGGCATTTCGTGTAAGTGACTTGCAATTCACCGGTAAAAATAGAAGTTTAAAATTAGTCAAGTCGAATGGAACATGCATGTAGAAGTAAATCTGGAAAATTTAAATCGGTTGAACTCCATCCCAATATTTCTCAAACTTTGAGGCTTGGTTGGTTTTAGAGAGAGGTTTTTTTTAAATATTTCTTAGAGATTATTGGCAGGAAGTGTGAGTTTTTGGATTTCCGAGAGATTATATAAAAACATTTATTTCTATAAACATATTTACTGTGTATATATATGTAAAAACATATATTATATATTATATAAGGGAATGGGAAAGGAACACACAGAAAGGACGAACACAAGAGAGGTGGGGAAGGTGGATTTGAGCAGATCACAAATGTAAAAATATTGTCCTCGACCGGGACTTGAACACCGGGTCTTTCCACTTGCCGAGCGAATGCTCTAACCACTTGAGCTTTCGAGAAAATGTACTTTGCACCGAAATCTGCGATCTTATAGAGCGCCAAAGTGCTCCGATTCATTGTCCAAGAGATGGCGTTAGGGAGCTGTTACACCCACCAAAGGAGAAATAGACAAACACAAGAGGGGAATGGACAGTAGGTTAGCAAGCATAGAACATCATAAAGGATAGGAACGGTGCGTTTCATGGCACGCATAGCCAGAAGAAGAGACACACATACATACATATATATACATGTACAT
Organism: Hetaerina titia; assembly: GCA_037158775.1. NCBI lineage: Eukaryota > Metazoa > Arthropoda > Insecta > Odonata > Calopterygidae > Hetaerina > Hetaerina titia. The sequence continues at coordinate 27,059,758 of CM073769.1, forward strand.
ACACAAACATATTATATATATATATATATATATATATATATATATATAACAATGGAAAATTATGTATTGAATCAAATTATCGATGATAGCACAGTCATTTTGAAAAAAAAACTCTTCAACGACGGACGATGTTTGTCCAGCACCGGGTGAGTGCCGGAAATTAATTACCATAGGTCGTGGCTAACGCCGCTCCGGTCGCGACTCGCCCCCGGGCGACGAGCTTCGCCGCTTCCCTGGATGCCTTGTCCGACGGGTCGTCGAGCGAGGGCGCGGCATGTCCCTGCATCCCTCCCCCCCGACCTCGTCGGAAGAGGAAGAGCCAGCCGTGGTCTCCACGAAGAGCGGTTATTTGGCAGCGTTCCACGGGGGGCCTTCTTCGAGAGAGCACTGATGGGGGCCGCGACGAGGCAGTAGGCGACCTCCGGGGGGGTTGGAGTGGCGGACTGGGGGTCATCTGCCGAAGGATTGTGGTCGGGGAAAATCAGAGGAGATAGTTCGATGTGGTACGCCTGTAAAGGAGCGCTTGGAAGATCGTCGGCACCTTGGCGGTCCTCAATGGAGAAGGACGATAGGGTATCTGGGATTTTTGACGTCGGGAAACTTGTGTGTCAACTTCCGGGGTCGGTGGCGCTCCTTAATTGTCAATGATGGAGGGGTCGAGGGCGAGCCGTTGGGGACGGGTAACAATCGCAATCAGATGCATCCTCCTCACCTGTCACAAGGGGTTCTCGGAGTGTTTGAAGCCCGTGATGTAAGGATTGCGAGGCGAGGGCGTCGATGACGTGGGCGTGGAAGGGGGGGCGAAAGATGATTCCTCCTTATTTGACGGGGTCACAGATACAGGGGCCAGAGGTGGTGTGAGATTAGGCGAGGTTATAGGTACGTGAGAGACTTGCAGATCGGTATTCGAGATCAGGAATTTGGGGTCGTCGGCCCTCTTCCTTTTCGGATCCCTTTCTTCCGTCGATGCTTTTCGTTCCCGCTGACATTTCTCCCCAAGTGGAAAGGATGCGGGGGAACGACGGGAGCTACCGGGGCCGCACCTTTGATGAGTAGCAGAAACCGCGCCTTCTCCACCACAGCCACCTCGGGCTCGTCCATTTCCACGGCGGCGTTCGAGTTGGAGGACATCGTCATTGCCTCCGCTTAGCTCTTCCCACCCTGGTTCCGTGGGCAGGTCTTGCGCTCGTGGCCTTCTTGGTTGCAGTGGGCGCAAGTGCGGCACTGACCTTTACAGATGATGATGGCCCGGCTGCTGATGTGGAGGCATAAGGGGATATTTCTCAGGACTATTATCCCCACTACTCTGGTCCCCGTAAGTACACGCCATTTTGTCTCCCTCCCACCTGTTCTCCCACGAGCGATGAATTTAACCAAAACTTTGGAGCTCGCTCGTTATGTCTTTCAACGGGGTCTCCATGGGGAGACAAAGAACCCTGCCGGAATTCTCGTTAATAGTAATTGTCGTCCTCTGGTCACTTAAGGACGGAAACGCCAGTTTCCGCGGCGTATTGTCTAAAATCCTAGTCCCTGTAGCTTTGGTTGCCAAATTCATGAATATCAAATAGCGATTTTATCCTAATTGGATCGCCACTATCTCTTCGGGTGTGAAACCCAGTGACTCTAAAGTGAAGAGGTGGACCTACAACGGGATAGGAGGCTTCGCCTTCTCGTCAACTTGCCAAGGCGAATGTGTTTAAGCGGCGCACAGCCAATAAAAAAAATCAAATTTAGCACGTTTGTGTGAAGAAGGAAAGCGTACCAAAAGAACGAATCCTTCAGAGGGAAAAAGACACTCGTGGATACTCCCTCCCCGCTACAAGCACCCGGCGGTAGCAAACATAAAGGAGCCTAAGATCTACACCAGGAGTTAAGGTCAGTCTTCAACCAGTAAACAAAATGAAAGCAAGGCCTTCCCGGCGGAAGAAGTCGAGAGTCAAACTTCACGGCTTCTAGAAGAACTAGGTGGTCAACTGCCTCTCGAAAAAGGAACACGGTAGTGCCGGAGTCCGGTAGTGCCGCTCTCCAAATCCCAGCGACCGATGTCTCGATCACCGGCGAAAATAGGCACTCGGTGAAAACAGGCGCTTGGTAAACAGGCACGTCCTAGCGATCAGGGAAACGTAATAACGTAATTTACACTGAAATCTGCGGGAGGTTTATGCAACAAAGTGCCTGGATTCTTTGGCAAGGAGATGGCGTTATACATACGCACGCATACACACATACAATTCTTCAAATAAACATTGTTGGGTCTTGAAAGCCTAATCTTAAAGGATAGCTGGGGCATTTCTATTCTTTTTCATGATACTTTGTGACTTGACTGTTGAGTCTTCTTATTTACGCGACTGCATGCTAGGAGTCATATAAGTGGCATCCATTGAATTTTAAGTTGCACCAATTTGAAGATTCCATGGGAAAATAAATCTCTTAAATAGAAACCAAAATTTTATAAATCGACATGCAAATGGAGCTCGATGTGAAATACTTCTCTCACGCCCATCTCTCCGGTGAATTTCGTTCTGGAGCAGCCCTCTATACAGCCAACCTTTTTAACCGAAGTTGACGTGAATTTTTTTAGATGCAATATTTTTTCAATGGGGCGGAGTGAGCTATTGGATTTCCATTTCGGGGTCTTCAATTAACGGTACCTAACAGGGTCCGCATGCGAGACAGTTTCAATGCAGGCGGCATCGCATATAAGATACGCCGGTGTCAATGCCCCTTCGACGTCCTCCAGACTGCAGCTGTGGTGGTGGTGGTTACTTCAGATAAGCGGTTATGCATTTGCTCTTCGTTCGATTATGATCAAGCCGTGGGAGAAGGCGGAAGCGGCCTCGACAAAACCTGCGCTTTGGGGGCAATAGAATGAATTTTGTATTATCCTACCGAAAAAACCGAAGTTTTAAGACGTCAAACATCAAAATGCAGCTAAAAACGTTAATTTGTTGGAATAAATAGTATGTTTGGAAATGCAAATGTTTGGTCACCATACAACTAACTTCACTTATTTTTCTGGATAAACATTTATAGAATTTGCACATGATTAATGATATGAACTTTTATAGTCTTAAACTTCAGATTTTGAATTCAAGAACTATGTATTCGGTGGATGATTTATGTTTAATTCATTGGCCATGCAATGGAGTTGATTCATTGCATGGGACTTATCTCCCGCCAACCGTAGTGGGCGAATAACTATACCTCTCATCAGGAATAAAAACCCAGCTCTTGGTAATAGTTAACTGTTAATAATTTACTCCAAAATGCTCTAATTTATATTTAATTACTTTTAATCCTTAATAAACTTTTTTTTAAATTGCTCAATTTTTGACATGTTTAGGTAAAATACCTTGCGATTAACTGAAAATGGATGTCTTTTCGCATATACGTGTGTTATCCGGAATAAAACACACCCTTAATGTTCAATTGCTTTTATTAATCTTTATCGTTTGATGCGGTCGTGGTAGTCCAATGAGTAGAGCTCTGGTATCCTGAGGACCTGGGCTCGATCCCAGGAAGGTGCTCAATCTGGGCACCTTCATCTTCGCCCAAATAGTATTAATAGTTTTTAGGGGAGGCGATCTACAGCTGAGGTAATTAGCGCCATTTGGGATGGACAGGAAAGATTGAAGGGTGGAGAGAAACCCGGCGTCGTCATTAGCCTACTTTTAACGAAAGGCGCCAAGGAATTCGCAGCTTAACATCCCAACCACAAAGCACAAGTAGGGATCGAGATACCATGGAAAAAGATCTGCTTTCTCCTTTCTTCCTTCTGAGTGGGAATTCGGTACTCTAGCTACCGCACCATCCCAATCCCCATATTCGCTCAAGCTGAGTGGATTTTCGTGCACTAGATCTGCCTGCGGGTTGCACACGGAAAGGAAATTGTCCCCTTCTCTGATGTGTAACTGATGTGTAACACTAGATTAGTCTTAGTATTAGGTGAACTCAACCCTAATCTGGCAAGTCCCGCACAGTTCAGCTAAAAATAATTATTTAGAGGGATTTTAATTTATCAGGTGGAAGAGGAGATATTACGAAGGTGGTATACAGAAAGCCGGCTGAGAAAGTTTGGGCCTGGTCAATTAAATGACATTCAGCATCGCGTTCTTGAGTTTACTCCTCGTAGTGAATCGCACACAATAAGACAGCGGCATTTTATCTGAGAAAAAATAGAAATGCCCTTTTCTAGAGAAATTAACGCGAAATATTTGGGGGTTTTGTGGGTTGAGAGCGATGTTATCTACTAGCAAAATGTTGGGAAATAAAGTTATGCATAATTGCCGGAGTAAAAGGCGTACCGAAGAAATGAGGATTGGATGCATTTTACGATGATCATAAATTATGACTCTAGTTTTTGATCATTACAGTAGTTTCATTTATAAACTTATCATTAAACGCTATGTTCGTTATATATGCCAACATTTATGCCAAATGTTGGAATAATTATTCAATGAGAGTGTCTTGAAATCCTAGCTTTCCTTCCTTTGTCGGTGCAAGATTTGTCTGGTCCTCGACGAAAGCTATTTAGATCTACAAACTTAAAGTTTATGAAATATTTAACGGCAGTGCAAAAATTATGAATCGGTATCTTTTTGCGGCTGTTTTCAAAAAATTATTTTAATCTATTTTATTATTTAATAAATTGGAAATCCGATCGTTTAACGTATAAAATTACCTTGCTTCAGTGAATTGTTAGGATTAATACAGCAGAAAAATCTCGTCCGGTAATGCATTACGGGATAATTAGTTAATTTATTACTGGTGATAAACATCCTATTCCTTATACCTACTTATTTTCCTTTTCTTTCAGACGAAGGAGTAGGGGAATATATAATATCTTAAAAAAATTCGATTCTATAATTATGCATAATGGCATCTCCTCCATGTACGATATATTTAAGTGTTTGTAGTGAAGACATAGAGCGACGTAATCGCTTCGTTAAACCACAGCAGTGAGAGTGGAAATGGAAAAATTGTGCAGCTAGGAGAAAGATTGAAACAGGAAACGGACAAAAGGAATACAGGAAGTGATAAACAGAAATATAAATAAGCTGGAATCACATTTGCTCTGCTGCTGTTTTTTTGATTTGATATTTTGAATTTTGATTATGAAAAAAATGACAGCTGCGTAAGCAAGTGAATGATTGTATTGACAGTTTATTTTGATTGCTCAAAACACATTTTATTATACCAAAAAATTGCTGTTGTTTTCGTTACACCGGAAAGTTACTCTACTAGCAATAACTTCTGACATTTTAGCAATTAAATTAGCACCCCACTGAACTCATGCGAATGGATATATTTTTTCTTTGGGGTGACAGGGGTCGCGAAAGAAAAGGAAACAGATGAGAGAAAATTAGTTTGTTTTTCAGAGATTTTTCATTTTTGCCGCTTTGTATTTAAAAAAAACTTAAGAGCCAATTAAAAACGTTTGGACCTTTCCTTTCCGAGCTCCACCTCAATTATTGACTTATTTAAATATAATGTTATCGTAATTCCCGCTGAACAATCCCTCGAGCGCAGTCGTGTTTTGAATTATCGAACTGAAATTAAAGAGTCGTATCATTATCAAAAAAAGTGTAAATGAAGTAAATGATTAACCAAAGAAAGCAATAATTCATGAATTATTTTCCTTCAGTTTTCGATAAATGTTTTCATTCGATTACGATTTAAATTACTTTCAATAACAAATTTTCATTACGCAGAATGATGTGTACCAGTTTCAACATTACAAATGTTCTCATTTTCACGTACCAGTCGCGCCATTCTTTTGCAGCTAAGCGAGGGATGTCTGAGCTAAACCGAATGCATTTCAGAGAGCCGAAAACCGAAGTTATTTCAGGAGGTTAATTTTACTAAATTCATACTGTCATGTCCTTGAGTTATTTTCATACATTGCTTAAAACATGCTATTTTGCTCCTGAAACATCTATTATACCTTGTCTTTAGCCTCTTGGACCATGCACCTAAAACTTTCTGCGTTTAACCTTTACTCTCAAACCCCTTCAACTCCTTTCTCAAGTATGGATTTTAGATAAAACTGCTCTCCCTTGCAGATTTTAATATCAAAATTCTCTCTGCATGACCCTAATAACGAAACACAGTTCTCCCATCCTAGTCAGTTACTGATGCATTCAGTTCAGGCCCATGTATGATGCTCTCAGTCCTCACCTCATCTCTCATATTTTTATTTCTTTGATTAAAATTTATAGTAATTTTCACTATTTTAAAAATTTAAATTTTAGCAGAGCAGTTTATTCGTTCAATTATCAACGATGCAAGGGTTATTTCTTTTTTCAGGAAAAGCATCAAATGAGATAATATTGATTTAGTTTGAAATTGATCTTCTTCTTTTTCCTACGATGTTATTATCATCAGTATTCTACCAATTTAGGTTATATTTTTGATGGACCCTGGGGCTAGAGACTACGATATTTATAATCCCTGACTATTATGGGAAAAATATCTTTATTCGCTATAAAACATATGATAATAAATCCTTATTTAGCTCTGAATACCTTCTGCCTCTCTTAATCCCATCCAAAATGCCAATTATTTTCCTCCCTCTACGAGTACCTCGTTTTCCAGCATTCTCTTCTCCACTGCCATAGTTAGCATCCCATTATCTCTTTGTATCTTCTGAACTTGTCTGTTCTAGTTTATATCCCCCAACTTTAGTGTTTACCTTGAGTCTCATCAACTTCGTTTTCTCCTGATTAATTCTCATCCCATACCTATCACACTAATTATTCAATGCCCTGAGTAATGATTGTAACCCATTGGCTGACTGGATTACTAATGCTTGATCATCCACAAATTTAACTTATTCGAAGAGTTCCCCTCCTACTTTTACTCGAGCCTCAAACTCTTACCATGCTTTTCTTGCCATTTACTCCGCACGTACATTGGAATAAAGGACATCCACGTCTTACTCTTCTACTTAGCACTTTCTACTCAGATCTCAATTTGTACCTCAACCTATACATTCTGAGGCATGAACAGTTCCGGATAAGTTGTCAAAACCTCTAGTTCACTCCTATCTTCTGCAAAATGTTTATTTATTTTACTCATTATAGTCTGTCCAACGCCTTCTCAATATTACGAAGCATGCAAACTCATCTTAGTTTCACTGTATACTCCTTTTTACAAGCGACCACATTATTGCTACGACATTACGTATACACATTCTTTTTCAAAATTCAAACTGATCTTCTATTGCAAGTTCTCATTTCTTCTCTTTTCCATCGTTACGTTGATGGCCCAAAGTGTTTGTTTTGCCGCGTGTGAAATCAAACTAATAGTTCTCTCATTCTGTCGCTTTTTCCTTTTTTGGGGTGATTATGTGTGCATCAATATAGATCTAACAGTCTCACGACCGAATACCTCACTCATAAATGCTACGAATGAGCCTTATGACCACTTAATACGCTTTCTGTCTCGCCAACGAGTAAGCCTGGACCTGAGCTATCCTACTCTCCATTATGTTCTCTTTCTAATTCGATGAATCTTATTACCTACGCGTCCTACCACCTTCTCAATTAAGGCAGGCGTTTCAGAAATGCTGCTGCTAACTTAGCAGATAGGTAATTTTACAGATTTGTGGTATTGTATGTGATTGTTCGACCACAGAGTCATGCACTTTAAATAATTTTATTTCTCTTTTACTTGCTGCTAGAGGAAATATGGAATGATATGGGAAGAAATTAGGCGTAAAATAAGATGGAAGTCTAGTGATGATGATGTGGCTGGCAAACTGCTAGGCTTCGTTGTGGCTGAGAGAAACGTGGAAATAGGGAGATAGTTTTTGTCTCAAGCTACTTTCTGATTATATGACGGGCCTCACCAGCAACCTCGGGTGTTGCTGATGGAGTTGGATGCTTCTCTTTGCAAGTAATGAGTGTTTGGAGATTAGTTGGTGGACTGTGCCCATGATAAAGTGAAAAGAACCTCTGTTCGCGATTTATGATGCTAAGGATCCGTACTTTCAATATTATTATAGGAGAAATATGAAATTGGCAGTAAGAAATACGATGGAAGTATTCTTTTTGATGACTTTTCTATTTTATAAAACGTGGACATTACCGAATAGATATAAGGAGGAAATATAGATTAAAGATGTATACTTGGAGAAGAATTTTAATAGTGATATGACCAAGGGAATGAATTTTTATAAATGTAGGGAAAGAGAGAAAAATATTAAATGAAATGCAAAGAAGAATGTTGATATACTGAGAATGACATATCTGTTAAGAGATGTATTTAGAGACCTTGGTAAACGGTGAGTCCTAGGCAGGGAGAAGTAGGATGGTGAAGTCTTTGCGGGTAGCACGGGCAACCGCAAATTAAAAGTGGCCTGAGCCTAAGCGGAGGGTGTACGTATAAGTTTGGCAAAAATGATGACCCGGTATGTCGTATGTCCATGAATAATGGCGGTGTTAGCCGTTGAAACGCCGGCAACTGAAATCCTGACGCGGTGGAAACACCGCGAATACTTTTCTGGAATCGCGTTTTAGGAAAACATCAAACCCAAAAGAAGAAGGCTTATGGACGAAAATTTGAGAGAAGAAAGACAACCGGTAGAAATGGAGAGGAGAGTGAAGTACCGAGAGGGATTACCAAAAGTTGATGGGGTAATATTTTTGTCCATACGATGGAAAAATCATATTGATTGCAACAACTAACCATGTATGGATGATTGCAATTAGTAGTTACAACTTTTTTAGTAGTTTGCTATGAAAGCGAAGAAATGACATGCAAACTCACTCACTGTGGATGACTTCTAAGAATCATTTCCAAAACGTTATTCTCATTTAGCAGTGACAGATAGTATTCACAGAAATTTCTTACAGTTGTAACTTTATTTTCCAAATCGTCTGTGATGTTTGTCTGACATACGTGAAAGTTAATCAAATAAAAATAAACAAGGTGAGAAGGAAAAATATTTTTGAAAAAATAAATGGCCTTTTTTATTTGGAAATCAACTCTTATCGGACAGAAACGGTGGGCTGAAAACGATTTCCACGAAATCGCGCTCTCCTTGTGAATCTTGGGGGACTACAGAAGGAATGGCAAATTGAGGTGCTTTATATTTCACAATAGATGGCGTTATACCCGACTAGGTATGAGTTGTCCTCAACAATTCCAGACTGGTATCCGCATTATTGAACTCTGTTCAGATGATTTCAGAATCGGCCCACGTTAATAGGCACATTCTTTATTTAACGGCATGTCAGGCAGACTTTTCCGTAAATTAGACTAAAGAAACATGAGGCAATTACGTATTTTCCTATTTGTCCGGAGCTAAACTCGACGTTTACCACTGCATCGAAGAAATAAGAGATTGAAAGGCTAATACACACACAGAACAAAAAGCAAGCAGAACTCCACGTTAGAGGGTCATGGCACAGTGGTCCGAGGAAATTTCTTTCCGTAGATTACACACTGAGCTACAATTGTCTCTCAATAGAGTACAGCCAACTGCTAGCGATAATATGAATACTGAGCAGCCAATATATTTAGACTAAATGGATGTTCCCCAAATGTTAAAATTTTCATGAATAAATAAACTCATTACTGTCCACTGTGTATCACGTACGTATTATTGATCGCACGGATCCTATAACGGAATATATCCTCGTATGTCTGTAAAAGAAAAGAGTATTGCGCAAGAGAGTTTACTGCTTTAAACAAACATTTGAATAATACGCCAGGAATAGATGTTCACCTGCCGCGGGTCGATAGCTGTGGTTTTAGTTGGTTTTATGTCTATTGGTATATAGTTTGGCTTTATGAGCTGCCGGATGACTTCGTAAAGTGAGACTAATGACTTGGGGTCTTCCAAATTTCTCAATTTGTGATGTGCCTTTGTTATTGATGAAGTATTAATATTAAAATGCTTACAAAATCATTTGCATCGTCAAAAACCAAGTACCTAGAGGTTAAAATACTTACAATATCTTTAAATTCTAACTCAAAAGTTTTACCAATAATATGAATAAGTTTACATTGGAAAATTTCGAAGTGTTATTTCGCCACAAATTTTAAGTGAGAACGTATTATTTAGTGTGAGTTCACAATAATTCAATATTTTCGTTATTGAATCCTATTGGACTACATATAACTAAGAAATATTAACTGCATATACCTATTACATTCTAACCTATTTGAAGGTGCAATGGAAGCCATATAAGCCGTACCTGGTTTTTCAATGAATTATACCATTTGACGTTAAGGCTATTAGTTAAAAGGAAAGAGTAAATTACGCAGTGAATTTTGACCATAAATTACTCCTACATCGCTTATATGAATATCATTCGCTTTTGAAATTGCCTTATTTAATGCACATAATTTCGCATTCATCTGCATACATTATTTTCAAACATAGGGAATGAATAATGTATCGAATGAATACTATGTTTTTCAAGTAAGATTAAAAAAAACGTTGATCATTATAAAATTAAAGAGATGAATACACCTGGCAATCATATACTCTCCGTAATATAACAAATTTTGAATTGAGGTAACAGCATTGATATATCAGGTACTCAAAAGAAAATTGAGAATAACATTTAAATATGGCTTTTAGAAAATGGCTCATGCGTAAAAGTAATGCGTATGGTTGCTTTCTCGTATAGATGCTTTTCGATTCGACTCTTTATACGCGTTCGTAGTCAAATCAGAAATTTAACTTTTAACAATGCGTTACCTAAATATGACGATAGACTACTTTTAAAAGTGGGTCCACTGCCTTACCGATTTTCCTTTGTACTGAAGAAGCAGAGGCAAGGAAACATCACGGAATCGGTCGCCAAGCAATGCGCATCATCAGAACAGGTGGGGGTCAACGACCCAGCGTGTGGTGTGACGGTTGTGCTCGGGAAATGGGTGGGGGGCATAGAAGGGTGACGATCGAAGAGCAGTGGGAAGGGGGAGTGGGGTGACGAGGAGTTGCGGTGACGGTGGATAAAAAAGAAGGGAGAGGGAACCGACGAATGGAGACAGAATTAAAAGAAAGCTGCAACATACTTTTGGCAAGAAAATTACGAGAAAAAACATTAAGCTAAGACAAGAAGATGTATGTAATTTGAGAAGTAATTCATAAAGCGTCTTAATTTTGAAGTGCTAACCATAGGCTTATGATTCTGGGGTGGTGATTAAAATTTGATTGAGTTCACCCTCACCTCAATAAAATAAATATATTTTTTAATGGTGCAACTCAAATATTGCCGATAGCAAGTCCGAAATAAAGAGAATTACCTTAATCGGGAAACGCGCAAAAGCCCGGCCCAACAGTTTGTGCTCTGTGAAATACCGCATCTAAGGGAACCTCGTCAGCAGAAAAATTTCTTTATTTTTTAAACACGACAGAAATTGTATGTGTAGTATTGCTTGATTTTTAATCGTATCCCTCTCCAACATCTCCAAATTAGTTGGCATTATTTATTAATTATTATTATTAATTATTTTAAGATTTCGTTTATTGGATGAAATTATTTTTTTAGTTCAAGGAATATCATGGTCAACTCATCGTTGAATTTAGTTAGCAATAAGATGCCCAATGCTCTGTTTTATTTATGAAATGTAATGAAGTCGGAATACTTGTACAACTCATTTTTAAGTACATATTAACTGTTAAAGTGAATAAATGGTTGAGTGAAACTTTTTTATAAAGTGGGAGCTCTATTTATAAAGAAAATATTTAAAGCTGTAATGTAGAAATGTATACAAATTAAATTATAAAGTCAAAAAATCACAAAACCGATAAAATAAACATATTAATAATTAAATGAAAACATTTCCGTTTTATATGGAGTTCCTTCCAGTATTCCTTGTAGTTACTGTATCACTACTGTCGTCACCATTATTATTCCCATTTTATAGCTTTTAGGAGAGCGTTTAATATTCAAAGGCTCGTATTATTTAAAAATGTTTCTTTTAAAAATCTTTTGGGACGAGGACCTGAAAACAGCTATCATCCAAACAAACAGCAATCGCTTAAAACAATTTTCACGTATCGGAAAGCCGAATGGGAAATCCATCAAGGAGGCGCCATGAAACTTTATTGGCTAATTCCCAACCACCCCATTCTGCTGCCGTCATTCTGTCTCCGATAATTCTCCTTTTTAATAGTCGGTAAAGAATTCGAAAATAATATCGCGAAAGTCCGTGTGAGTCGAGCTTTGGACATGCAATTAAATCTAAGTAAGGCCCCCTCTACGCAGGTGGAGCTCTGCAGAAAGAGGAATATTGCTATTATTTATTAAAATACTCGTAGATGCAAATTTCCAATTCAATCACACCTCTTTCTGAATGTTGGTGCGTTTCAGGGAAGATACATTTTTGGGAAAAACGCAAGTTATGCGAGAACATAAAACGGTTGCGATCAACGAAGGGCATACTTTCTGGATTCCTACGCTACATTTCCGACGCTGCCAGTTCCAAGAACATAATGGGAAAATCACAGGGAAAAGCGCGAACCTAAGAATTTCCTTAGGCATTTTTTTCTCTCTAAAGTAGCTGGGCGCTCTTTGTTCCTCACCGGAAGAGAGCAAGAAATTCTAGTTATCCCATTGGTTGGCTATTGTTTCCCGTGCATTCTGTGAGAGAATATTTTTGCAGTCATAGCGCTCCATAAAATTACTTCCATACTCTGTGCATAAGATACTACCTTGCTCAAAAAGTTCCCGGAATTTATTCAGAAAATTAAAAATACAAGTTTATTCATCTAAATCTATATTGTCCCCTTCAAAGTAATCCCCATCGACTGCAACACACTTATGCCAGCGCTTGATCCAATCCTCGAAACATTTTTTATATTCGGTTTTCGGTATGTCCATCAGTGCTTCCTGCGATTTTTCCATTACTTCCTCTCGGCTGCTAAAACGCGTTCCCCGTAATGGTTTTTTAACTCGATTGAACAGAAAGAAGTCACAGGGAGCCAAATCAGGTGAATTCGGTGGCTGTTGGATGGTATTTGTTGCATTTTTCGTCAAAAAATTACGAATAATGATAGCACTGTGCGACGGTCTCGACGCACTGTGCGACGATTTCTGGTCTCTTTCGGCGAATTGCTTCACGCAAACGTCTCATAACGCCCAAATAATACTCTTTGTTTACTGTCTGGCCTTCTGGCAAAAATTCATGATGCACTACACCGTTGTAATCCATGAAAACCGTCAGCATTGCCTTCTTTTTTGACTGAAAACGACGTGGTTTTTTTGGTCTCGGCTCATTTGGTGAACGCCATTCACTTGCCTGATGTCTGGATTGCGTGTCGTACTCATAAACCCACTTCTCGTCTCCAGTAATGATCCTTTTGATGAATGTGGGATCGGATTCAGCCTCGCAAATCATGTCTTTTGCGACGTCAACACGGTCTCTTTTTTGCATGAAATTGAGGTCTTTTGACACCAACTTTGCTGCTACACGACGGAAACCCAAATCATTAACCACAATGTCTTGGGCGGATCCATAGGCAATGTTCAAGTCCTCTGCTATTTCTCTGATGGTTAATTTGCGGTTATTGACCAACATTTCTTTTACTTTATCAATTTTTTCACCGACTTTCGATGTCGATGGTCTGCCACTGCGTTCATCATCTTCGATTGACTCACGACCACTTCTGAACCGCTTCTGCCACTGGTAAACGACCGTTTTTTTTAGAGAATCGTTGCCGAAACACTTTTCCAACATTTCCAACGTCCGTGCGCCACTAAATCCGTTTTTTACGCAAAATTTAATACAAGTTCGTTGTTGCAAATTTAAATCCATTTCTGCAATTGTAAAAAATCGCCAACACACACATAGATAGATGTACTCTTGGCTACGTAACTTTTGCAAATGTCAAGTTATGACACTAAGATTTAAAGGGAATATCAACAACAGATGTACCAATTTAACAAAAAAACAGAACTCAAATCGGAACGATGGGAGCGCCACACGGTGGTTATTCCGGGAACTTTTTGATCAAGGTAGTACATCCCTGCAGCTTGTGACTCGTTTCGTTGAATCTATTTGGTGGAATATGAATTTTAGCCGATTGAGAGGTCAACCCTATTTTATTTATGATAAAAATCTGTATTCTTTAATCAAAGTGTTATTAGATAATGCGAGTCTACGCTTAAGACGAACTGATTTTTGGGTTTCAAAGCCGTTTATCACGAAATTCTGACCTTCAATCCAGGAAACAAATGCTTTGCTCAAATAATTAATCATATTTTACTGTCTAAAATTGTATTTTTTGATCATCGTTGCAGGTAGTTAAAGGCACTTAGTTTTAATTTTATTTAGTACCCTGTGAACCACCGCTAGGGTGTGTGGCAGGGGGTGATTACACCCTTGACCCAAAACACCTCTCTCTCCTAGCGCGGTCGGACAAACGTTATTTTATTCAGATTCCTTGTAGTTTGTGGGAAAATGACATCTTAAATATATCTGTTCTTCACTTAATCTCTCAAAATTTATTGGCATTATCTCTGCTTCCGTAGTACGACGGAGGTACTAACACATTTTCGTCATCACTGCTAAAGAGACATCCTTCCAATTTATATAAAAAATTGGATATGTAATTTAACCTTTGCCCCGTGAGTGATTGCCAGCCTAGTTCCTCTGATATATTGGATACACTATAAAGTTTATCATAACAATGTTTTATAAATCTATCTCCTCTACGCTGAACGCGATCCAATCCTGCAATCAATCCATCTTCGTGAGGATACCATATTCTTGTAGCAAATTCTAAATGAGTTATAACCAGCGACAGATAACATTTCTACGAGTATTTGATCTTTTCAGCACAGTTCCCCAACACGTTTTTAATAAATACTAATGTTTTGTTATGTTGACCACATATTCCCCGCATGTGCTTCACCCAGGAGATATCGCAAGTGAGGGAAACGCATCTACACTTTCTATTTCGGTGTTCCTGAATCAGTAGGTGTTCGGAAAGGAATTTCTCTTTTTTCCAAAAATTCAGCACTACATAATTTTTTAATTTTCATTCCAATTGCCATGCGTAGGGGTATGTTGGCTTTTCCTGTATCATGAAAAATTTTCCAAGCCTAAAGTATCTTTACATTTACCCTTGAACTGCTAATCGTTATCCTCTTACATTTGGTCCAAAAGTCTTGTCTTTTTCCTTATCTTCCTAAAATAATTAGCGTTCATTCTTTAATAAGCAACAGACGGTTGAACTTGTTTAAATTAGGGAATGTCGGTTGATTGTCTCAATAGCATGTTGTTTGTCAGTTTTTTGCTCCAAAACGATTTTAATTAGGTTAATAAATCTCCTTCGGTGAAAGCATTCATGACTCATAGGAAGCTCCAATTGATCAATCTTTATTTTATATTATATTGTTTATAGCCTTGATATCACCGCGAGCCAACTGTTTAATTATAGCTAATGCTATTTCGAGCCTTCGGTTGGAATCGATGACGAAAGGAAAGTTGCCCCTTAGAAAAATAAATTTTGAGTTCGCACCCGAAATTTCGATTGCCTGACCGACCGAGCTTTTAGTGACCAATCAGTCACCATTTTAGTGACTCACGGGACACAGCCCTGTGCTATCCCTGTAGAACCAACGGGGAAGTGTGTATGGAAGATCGTTTTGGGTCTTTTAAAAACCACGGGAGGCTTCGTGACTCTAACCCCGGAAGTAGCTCTGCTTATAAATACCTATGGAAAGAATAGGACATTGAACTTCGACGAGAGTAGAATTATCAGCCATTTATCTCGAAGAAATTGTAATTAAAATTAAAATAAGCATGCTTCTTTCATATTAATTACACTATACATTTTGTAAATGAAACTCGCCATCAAAATGAGCTATTTATGACTCGAGTAAAAGTTGGGAGAAAGTTGTCCAGTTCATAGGAGAATGCTTTTACAATCGATGTAAGTTAATTAGCATAGAATCAGGTATTAAAGCCTCTTTAAATTCGGGAATGAAGTGTGGGATATGTCAATTCTCAACGTCTTGCTAATCCGAATATTGGTTTATAATAGGTCTCCAAACTATCTTTTTCTCAGCTAATCTCTTCATTGCTTCATGCATTGACGTACTTCATTACCTGCTTCTTGTAGTTCATCCTAGGCCTTCCTTTGTAATTTTCTTCTCCATGTTTCCTTCAATTTTTAACTTCAACACGTATACCATCGTGCTTCGGGATTGGTTCAAATATTTTCCATCTTCTTGTTCTCCATGAGCTTTTCTCTTCAGCCACTCTTCGAAGTATCTCTTAATACAGCAACTGTAAGTTTGGATGAATTGTTTTCTTATGTGAATTCTAGTGCTGTTTGACGTTAGTAGTTTGTTATTCTGATAGATAGCGCTCTTTATCATTCCTATTCTGCTTAGTACGAGGATAGGCTGAAACGTAATGCACCAATGTTTGTAGAGCGCGAACAAAAAAAATAGCAAGATCGGGCGAAAAGTAAATTAAAGTACAATTCTTAAGTTTCAAAATCACATTTATTTCTCAACATAGTCACCGCTAAGACTATCGCACTTCTCCCAACGTGTAACAAGTTTTTTCATTCCATCACTGAAAAAATCTTCCTACTTTTCTCGAATCCAGGACTTGACAGCTACCTTCACCTCATCGTCCGAGGTGTAATGATTATCCTTGAGGTGTCTCTTGAGTTGAGGAAACAAATAAAAATGGTTAGACGCAAGATCCGGGAGAATAAGGAAGGTGTGGAATCAGTTCAAATTTCAAGTTTCGCAGAGCCTCTACAGTTGCGAACAGAGTGTGTGGACGAGCGTTTTCATGTTGCAAGATTATTGGCGCCAGGCTCCCTTTAACACGACAAACTCGACCAATATGGGTGCGATACGCTTTTGAGTGATTCGCCGGTAATTTTTAATCAAATCTTCGAAGAGTTTGCGATATCTATCGTCTGTGGCAGTGATCGGACGTCCGCTGCGTCTTTCATCGACAATTATGGCTTTTCCAGGCTCACAACCACAAAATTTTACTACCCATCGATTTACAGTAGATCTATCAATAGCATTATCACCATAAACAGGCTTTAAACATCGATGAATCTCTTAAGGAGTCGCTTATTCAGCAGTTAAAAAAATTCGACCACAGCACCCTGTTTAACTTGTTGAGATAGTACTAGAACACGTCTCCAAACTTCCGCTCCTCAAAATACACTGGATGAATGACACAACCTCAAACCTGTGCATGCGTGCTGAGGGGGAATGTTAATTCCACCTGCCACCACATTTGTTTGTGGGCTACAAGCATGTGTGCATTAGTTTTCAGCCTACCCTCGTATATCCCTCTTGCTTCCTCCGTCACTAGTGATCGTAACAAACTTCCATCACTGGTAAAATGGCTAAACTTTCCTCATTTTTCAGTGTAATTCTCTCGTCTTACTTGGAAATTTTCTTCCCTTCTTCTACTGCAGGCCATTACCTTAATTTCAAACTTGTTTTCCTTAAGATAGCAGTTTGCATCTCCTCTATATTTACTAGTATCGAAGGTCTTTTTTCTTTTCTGCCAGCATAGTTATAGCTTTCGAAAGTCGCAGTATATTTATAATTTCTCGTTGAATTCGTACACTACCTCTTGTCTGTTCTTCAACCTTCTATGCTTAACGCCAAAATATACACATTAAATACCAAGGGCGAAAACAAGTAGCCCTGCCTTGCTTATTTTAAAATTTTGGCTTCTTCTCTGCTTTCACCGCATCTAATTACTGCTGCCTCTCTACAAGGAGCGTTTACCAATCTCCAGGCGTTGTATTTCATGCTAGTGTTCTTCCTGGTAGCATTATATTCCAGTTGACGCTACCGAAGGCTTTCTACACATCAAGGAAGGCGATATAGGGTGTTGATCTTTCTGTACCCTCTTCTCTGCCAAGAGAATGAGAGCAGGAATATCTGTTCTAATTCCTCTACTGCTGCTAAATCCAAATCGGCTCTCACATAAAAACTCTTCCGCTTTCTTCTCTATTATTTGGTACATTATTATAGCTAGATTCTTAGATGGATAGTTCTTCAGACTGATTGTTCTGAAGTTATCACACGTTTTTGCCTTTTAAAGCTTTGGTAAAGGGACGATTACGATCTCATGTGCACAACACGTATAAAGTTTTATAGCTGGTCATATTTTATATTTCCTAACTTTTTATAAATTCTGAGCGGATATCGTCGATCCCTGGTATCTTGTTACTTACGTATCTTAAGACCTTGACCGCAATATCAAAATCTTCTCTGTTATAATCTTCAACAGTATCATCGTCTTTCAATATTCTTACATTCAATTCTTTTCTGTCATCAACTTTCTTCAACTTCACCATCCCGAAAGACGTTGGTATGCGTTCATTAAAATTGCATATATTGGTTGCATAAGCAGCTACAACTTTTCCCTGGACAGGCTTACGCTACATTTCTTCGTACAGTGTTCTTTCCCAATATTTTCTAGTTATTTTCTGTTGAATTCATTTCTCAACCTTCTGTAGTCACTGTTCCCTATCAGTCTTCGAGTTTTTGTACCGTCATCCATCAGCTGTTGTACATCTTCGGTGGTGCATGTCGTGCTTATCATAGGTTTCCTTCGAACTGTAGTTTTCCTTTTTTTTTCTTAAAAAAACCTGTTATTGATTATTTAAAAATCTTTCATCCTGTGTCGTTACATTTTTCCATTTCTTGCTGAAAATTCAACTGTAGCTCAGTTTTCTTCAATCTGCCTAGCTCTCAATGGATCTTCATTCACTTCTTTACATTCTTGAATTCCAAATGCCACTTGATTTTCAATTTACTTTTCCACCTAAAAGATGTGACGGGCTATCACTTCCACAAACGGCCATTATGGATTTGTCGTGCACTGTAACCTCTAAAATAAAGGAACTTAATCACAGAGTTAGCATCTATCTTCTCCATACCGCGAGTTATTTCAATCTAAGGTTTCATGGAACAAAATGAATCAACATTAAAAGCTGTAATTTACAAAAATTATGTACATAAGAATCAATTAATATGCAGAATAAATTTTATCAAGATAATTCGGTTATTTCTTAGTGATTATTACTTAAAAACGGTATCCCCACGTCTTGGGCCTCTTTCGGTATCTGCCCCGGGTAGTGTTTGCAGTCCTTAGTTTGATTCCTAAACATCTGCTTCATGAGTCTGTACTCTGTTTGACATCTTCCGTCTTTGTGGGTGGTTTAGAAAGAGTGTATTTGCCACCGTTAATTTGCGCCTATCGTTCGCATAAATCCGTAAGCCTTTCTCCTTTTATGTTTCGCTTCCCTGCGCCATGACTTATTAATGTTTTTCCTCCACGGTATTCTTCAACTATTGCTTCTATGTCTCCTAGCATGATTTTATTTCCTTTACATTTTTAATTACTTCGTGACATCTACATTCACCTCCACTTGGTATCTTCGCAATCAATCGTTGGTATGCTTATTTGCAACACAGCGTTATATGTGGCTTTTATTCCACGGTCTTCACCATATTAATCCTTTTATTCTACTCTAGGAATAGCTTTTACTATTGTACTGCATTTTAGCCTCATTGACGCACTCTTCTGCAGTATTATGCTCAATTCCAGAAATTCCATTTATGAAGCCTGTGAGTATGTAGCTGCCGATCCCAAAGTCGCCTTCTTCGGCCCATTTCATTTCACTTACGCCTAAGATTCACAACCACATTCTATGCATCTCCACATGTACCTTCTCTACTTTATCACATGCCCGGAGTGGCCGGACCTTTCAACTTCTAATACTAAGGCCCGTACCGAGAGTCGTTCTTTCGAAGTGAGCCTTTCCAGAGAGATGTGAACGAAGGAAATATTTCTCTATGGGAGTCGTAAGGTTCTCTTTGTCGAAGGCAATCCACACGAAGAAAGCAATGGTAAACAAAAAGGTCGGCCCAGAGTACCTAGGCAGCTCAAACAACGGAAGTCTTCGATTGCAAAGGGGTTTTTTTCCGCTCTCGGTACTACGTAGACGCAATCACGGAAAACGAGTGCGAAGGCAACCTTAGATAGGCGACTCTCGGTACAGGCCTA
Organism: Hetaerina titia; assembly: GCA_037158775.1. Lineage (NCBI taxonomy): Eukaryota > Metazoa > Arthropoda > Insecta > Odonata > Calopterygidae > Hetaerina > Hetaerina titia. The sequence continues at coordinate 27,079,786 of CM073769.1, forward strand.
AGTTGATTGACACATATGACTAATGTGCTCTCTCAAGTAGTCCCCACCCGAAGATCCAAAAGAGAAACTAGTTTGCCTCCAGAATGCTTTACTCGAGGGAATTTCATCGTCTGTTATTCACATGTAACTCAATAAAGAAAAAGAGACAATTGATCAGCAGCTGCAGCTCGGGATGGTGATGCGGTGATTCCGCGTCACCCTCCGCATGGCGTCGCTGTTCTCGACTACGGAGAATAAGTAATCCCGTCAGTTTATATGCACCCACGGCCTAAGTCAACTACTCTGAAAAATTTATGGAACATAAAATAGATTTATGTAACTGATAGAGCTTGAAACAAAAATATATTTCTTCTCTGGTTTAGTGGCGTGTTGTGTAACATGAAAGAAAATATTATTAATTCGAGAAACCTTGAAAGATCTGGAAAATGAAATACATAATAAAAAATCATGAAATTTTTTTGCTGTTGTTTTCAGGAAAAAATCATTAACGAAAGTTGAATTCTGAGATTTCGAGTTAAATCTGTGATAGATTTATGACTGACAGCATGCTCTTTTCAAAGATTGAAGATTTTCTTGGGCATTAAGGCGGCGTGTACATACAAGCATTATTAAGGCGTGGCATGTTAGAACTCACCTGCGCAAAATTACTGCACGGAAGCTTTTTAAATCGTAGAACATGTAAATATTAGTACATTACACTATGAAGGATTTTTATCAATAAAATGTTAATACCAATGGGAAATTAGAAGCCTGGATTAAGAAGATCAAGTAAAGTTAACTTAAGAATTTTTAACTGCATTACTACCCCTGTATATGTCGATAATCTCACAGATAAAAACTGCTGCCGTAACAGTTACTTTTGCTGACATTATATTCATAACAAATATTGCTCCAGGGCACACGGCTTTCATCATTTCAGAATCTCCGCTTTCTCAGTACTCCATTGGTCACGAATTCCTTTTAGAATTCAGTGGCGTATTTGGGATCGTAAGTAAACGTTGCCTCAGCGGCATCACCATATTGTATCCATTGGCTTACTCGTGTTCCTTGGTGGATTATTTGCGGAAGGTAGAAAATTTAAGGTTCCTTCCCTTCACTGGAATATTTTAGCGTACATTCATTGCCGCCACTGAAGTCGTCCCCGAGCCCCTTCTCCTCCTCATTTCCCCTCCTTGCCCGGGCCCTGTCGACGCGCGATGGTACGTCTCCCCAAAGCTCTCCACTGGGAGAGATGGAGTGGGATTCGACAAATCGCTGTTGCGTTTCGCAAACGGAAAAGGATTCTCGTGTCTGAGTCGTTAAGCATCCTACAAGTAAATTTCCGGGATGGGTGACCTTGCGAGAGATCGTGCGTGGTATACATGCATGCTCGGGAAATGTTTTCGCTCCAAGGGCGTGTATCTCAGTGAGTTAGTGTGTCGATCTCCCTGCCTTTCGCCGTCGTGCCGCTCATAAAACCGACGGCGTTTTATATTCCCAAGTACGCTGCATCCTTCCAGTCTGCCGCCAGGACGAGTGGCAGATGGCATTTAGGCATCAGCCATTAGTTAATTGTGGAATGCACGAGGGTTTCCACCAGAGATCTTAATTTGCTACTGAAACATCAGCAGTTGAGTTAAAAAAAATGTCCATGCAGAGGCTTAGCGTATACTGTAATCTAGACGGGTTGAATTCAAGGTATGCATTTTGCATTTCACCTCGGTTTCCCGGCACATTGTAAATAGCTGGGGAGCAAATGAAAAAAAATACCATTACTAAACGTATTTCTGGGAGTTGAATTCGAAAAAAGTTTCGTTCGTGAATTTGAGATGGTTTATCAGATTATCAAAGACCATTCAGATTCTTTGAGAAATATCACAATAAGAAGACGGCTATCGACACCAATGCTTTTAGTCTTCGGCTGGGAATCACCAAAGATTAGAAGAATGAGCGGTAGATTGTTATTATTGAAAATACGGAGCAGGTTCAATGCCTTAGAGCAATGTGCAGGTTCTATATACCTGTATGTATTATTCGCGCCATAACTTTGTTTTTTATACCTGGATACGAATATGAACTGCGAGAAATAGATACCGGAACTAATAAAGTAGAAATTACACTTTCTCACGAACAAAGAGTGATAGAAAAACCTTAAACTTGCTAAATCTTTGCGCAATCTTTTTAATCTCTTTTTACCATTTGCTTTATTTTCGTGTAGTGCCTTCATAACCGTATACCAATAAATGATTTGGAGGATGAAAAATTATTAAAGGAGTGATTAAAGGCTCCCAGTTCGACAGTCTATTACTAAATACTTCACCTGGATGGTGTAACCTCTCTCCCTTTCAGCGATGTTTTTAACCAAGTGGTAAGTTGTATTTTCCACAACTTTTAGAGAAAATTGTTTCAAAACTCCGCTACAATTGACTGCATTTTAAAACAGTTTTCTTGCATCTAACTTTATTTTGAAAACTAAGCTATTCCGAAATAACAAACATGAACGCATTATTACCAAATTATTATCAGTTTTAAAAATTTATTAATGTAAACACTAACCGCATTAAGAGGACAAAAAAATGTTTAGTGACAGTAGTGGCATCCATCATATCATTTAGGATTAACTAGATTTTGTCGTTCATTTTTTAGTCGTTTATAGAATAATATTTTTTACCAATCTGAACTATGACATCAATTGAAAAATATATTGTTTTATGCAGTCCCTAGTTCTTTGTTCGACATTGTTTCTGTATCTACAAAGTGATAAGAAGCGAAGATTATCGCAATATATTGTCTCAATATAGTGCTCGTATAAGTATAATTGGCTTACTTAAATATTGATGTCTTCCTTGAATGTTTTTTTCCCACTTTTGCGCACTTTTTGAGAATGAAAAGGTTTTGCATACATTGAATGAAAATGTGCAGTTGCGATCGTAAATATTTATAAATGATTTTAGGAGAGCGAATTAGTTCAACTGTTTACCCACTTTGACTCCTTTAAGAGGCATTCCTTAGGAATTATTACTCTACGGGCAGCCGCTTCCCTTCCACTGAATAAAAGTCTCGTTAACAATTGATTTATGCGTTATAGGACGAAAGGGACATAGAAGCACAAAGAAAGGACACTCATATATGTAGTTTTGACTTTTCGTCGGCACGACCGTCATCATCAGAATGGCGTTCTCGGGAAAGAGAGGAGAGGACATGACTGGGGGAAGGATGAGGGGAGGAGAGGTAAGGGACCAATAGGAAACGGACAAGGAGGGGAGGGGATATGTAGGCAGCTATTGGATGCATTCAGTGGGCTTGTCTCAGCCCGGGGGGTTTAAATGACTGGAGCATCCAGATATGCGCCATCTCGCGGGTTCTCACCTCTATGTTACTTGCAGATTTGGGAAGGGTTTCAATCACCGAAACAGAGAAGCAGTCATCGAAAGATATAACAGATGGATGGATGTTTAATGAAATGGTAGTACTTTGTGAGAACATTACTTATGACGATTGATGAAATATTGGTGAGGTGGGTTATATATTCATGGGCCTAAAATCTACCTTCCTCGGAGGAAATAAGTCATTCAAATTATGAAACAAAAACGTATTTGATTGCGATGGGGGATTTTTGCGAACATATTTTTTCGAAAGATTATAGTAAGACAGTAATAATTTTTAGGCAGTACTTTTTTTCGTGACTTTAATTAAAATACACAAATATTACAGTTTTTGGAGAGAATAAAGTTTAGGCTATGTTCACACATTGCCAAAAATTTATTAATTCCAATAAAAAGTTAGAGAAACTCTCTCGTCAAGAGATTTCATACGATTTAAATTCGGTTTCTTTAATAATTTAAGATTTTTGTTGTATCAAGTGTAACTTAATGGCATTTACTTAACATACAGGCATTAAAATAAAAGAAGTTGCTTTTAAATTCTACGCAAACTTTATTGAAGATACGACACGTCATCATAGGTGACCTGATGATGATGTCCAGCGTCGAAACCTAGGTCGTTTTTTTAATAAAGTTTACATGGAATTTCAAATTAACTACTTTAATTCCAATATCATTTAAGATGTCTTATTATAATTCTCCTAATGCTTTAAGAAACGGGATTTTCGTGTTTTTTGGATTATTGATATTTTGTTTCGATACTTGATCGATTGGAAAATATTTCAAGCCTACTTTTAAATCACGTAGGGTGGCTAGGAGAAAATATATGTAACATATAGTATTCACCGCCGAGAGTAGATTTATGATGTGGTGGAGAAAATGGTGGTCCTCCTTACCATAATCATAAGATCCAATTAATTTAATTCGTCATTTGTATGAATCCGTATTAACGAATGGGTCATAAGGTGTAAGCATGTAAACAATAATGATGGCATTGTTATGAGTATACTTGTAAAATTGCCATGCACGTTTCGATATTGCACCCAGGTCACCGATTAGGACTACACGTTATTTGGCGACTATTTTCCTGAGATTCACGCCTTCCAACTTTTATGTTGATTCGGATAACATTTTCTTCTAGTCAAGGCTCAGAAGTATTATAACTTCCCCGTGAGGAAAGCTTCTTTCAAAAGTGCCGTTCAAGTGATTGAAGGAAAACGTTTTCGTTTCATGAAAGCCGGAATTTATATTATTAACAACTTTTTGTAATTAAATACACCGGATAACGTCCAGAATGTTTTTACGATTGTGATGTACTCGCAAAAACCACATTGCTTAATGTACGATATGTTCCAAGGGCATAATCAGAATATTGTTACTCTTGTTTAATTAAAGTGATGTAAGTGACCTTAATTTTAAATATAGATTTTTATGTAATTCCACTGGATTTACTGAACAATTTATTGGATTATACATCCTGGACATCCCATCAATTTAATACTACATCCCAGGGAATATTCAATATTTATTTGGATTACGATAGCAATAACAGCACTGCTTATGTACTATGACAACACACAGAAAGCATCTTAATTGTTTTTATTAAACAATGGGCTATGTATATATAATTAATTTCAAATTAGGATTATTACTTGTTATGCACTTTGCATTTTTTATAAAAGTTTACTAATTCTACAAATATAAATTTAGAAAACCTGATTGTAATTTATATAAAAACTATATGATTAAATTCCCACATATAGACTAATCTAATAACATTCATGTAAATTCCGTTTAATTTCCAAGTTGTGGATGAAAAATTATTTTTTTATTTCTCTGTGTTGTATCGCAAAATACGGAGAGCATTAGTCGTCCGAAAGGATTCGGTTGGGCATGGTCGGGCGATGACCTCAAAATTGCTAAATGTGGTGCACGTTATTTATATTTATTCTTTGTTTCCAAGGAGGGTGCGTCAGAAGCTCGCACATCTGTCCCGAAGAACCTCTTCTTTTTACCCTTTCTTTCTTTCCTTTTTACGGAAGTAGACATTCGCAACATCCTCTCCGTCCCCCTTTGCTCTGGCAGGGAGGAGTTATTCCTAGAAGTTACAAACCCCAACCAGTCACTGGTGACGGACTTCGGGTACACGAGTACAGCGCTTTTTCTCGCAGTGCATATTCCCTGCTCATCTCTTCAAAACACTCACTTCCCCAAAAGGAAACGGGCTTCTTTTTCTGTCTGCGAGTTAATCAGCCTTGTATTTCTTTACCTTCTCTTATTTATTTCCATTTCGCCTCTACCCAAGTGGGCATCCACATACGGGCAATGACAAGTATTTTGGTGATAATGACACTACCGACTTTCTTTAGTTTGAACTCACGGGAATAATTATCACCCGTGGTTGTGTTAGCCCTGTTTCACACTCCCGGTCATTTTGCAATATCATATAAAATATGCAAATTAATAACAGGGAACCTGTACTGTTACACATTTAAAATATTTATTTGAACTTCTCTTAACAATAAGTATCAATTCTTCTTCTCTGGTTGTTACACATTATCATCGATTTGCCATGAATAGTCAAAGCCTATGGGGAAAAGTGGACCCTGAAATAAGATAAGGGTTTAAATAGTCTTTAATAGGACCGCAAATGTTATTATGGCGAATCTCAAATAAAGAATAGTATACGATCTCAATAGTTTTCATATAGCCCGGACAATCGTTGGTTTGAAATGAAGAAATTCAATACTAAGCTCCTACTAATTCAGCTCTTATTGCTGCGTACTTTTATGCATAAGGATGGAAAGAATGCCATTGGAAAGAGTCCGAAATCTTTGACTATATTTGCAGGAACTTTGCTGAAGTTCTTACTTTTTACCACTAGTTGATTCGTAATTTAATGCGTTAATGTATAGTCACTTCAGTCGAGAATTGATCCATTTCTGAGTAACTTATATAATAATTCCTTCCATTGTTCCATTCCTTCCATTCTATTGTTTTTCTTCATTTGTCGGATTGTTCAATGGATGTAAGTTTTAAATATTGCATACAAATTAAAAACGGCATATTTATATACAGAAATATACGTAGAACCTTGTATGAGAAACTTGTAGGTAAAATTCTACAAGTAAATGTCACAAGGAGTGACTTGAATTTCTATATATATATATATATATATATCTATGTATATTATACATTCAAACATAGAAATAGGTATAAGGAAAGGGGATAGGAAAACACATAAAAGGCGAACACAGGACATGTGGGTAAGGCGGTTTTGAGCAGATCACGAAAGTAAAAATTTCCTTATCCGGGATTTGAACCACGGGCCCTCCACTTGCCGGGCGGATGCTCTACCACCTAAGCTAATAAGGAAACCTGATTTACCCTGAGATCTGCGATCTTATAAAGCGCCAAAGTGCTCCGATACATATTGCCCGAGAGATGGCGTTATGGAGCCGTATGGCGGGATTTTCAAGTTTGAATATATATATATATATATTCAAACTTGAAAATCCCGCCATACGGCGCACAAATATTCATTCACACAGAAATAGGTATAAGGAAAGGGGATAGGAACATGTCCTGTCTTCGCCTATTATGTGTTTTCCTATCCCCTTTCCTTATACCTATTTCTGTGTGAATGAATATATATATATATATATATATATATATATATATATATATATATATATATATATAGAAATATGTTTATATTCATTCACATAGAAATAGAGATAAGGAAATGGGAAAGGAATACACATAAAGGACGAACATAGGAGGGGTGGGGAAGGCGGATTTGAGTAGATCACAAATGTAAAAATATTTTCCTCGACCGGGACTTGAACACCGGATCTCTCCACTTGAGCTATCGAGAGAATGTACTTTAAATATGACTCGTACTCTTACACTTGATCGCGATGATACTACTCGTACATAACTAATTTCGCATTCGTGACGCGGTAAATGAAAGCACACGTTCTGACTTACGATATACTTATATAATTTGGACTCTTAAGTCAAGAACTTTGATAAACTTGGTAGTTTATTATTCAGACTAATGGGAACACACTGTCGTTAGACTGCTATTGTTCAAATTTTCAAAGGAAAAATTGAAAATGTTCAATTAAAAACGTTAAAATTATGGAACTATATTGCGGATATAACTACATTGTCTATAACTGCGTAACTGTAGCAGTGCTTAAAGAATTGGGCCATTTTCAGAAATTTAATTGGTTTTCCATATAATCGTGGTAGTGAGGAATGCCAGATTCGTATAAGTGAATATTACATCGAATTATAACTTTTTTCTCACTTTTTTGTTCCTAAGAATCGTGATTTCCTATTTCCTCCAAACTATGTTTAAATTATTATTATTTGTACTAGTGTTCTCACACGGTTAGGTTACCTCGACTCTAGTGCCTCTTTTTTACGAGTCGGACTTAGCCATTTTTGCCGTCGCTGATTTCCTCACAGAGCAAAATTCCCCAACCGCTTTAAACGCTATTTATACTCTACTCCGGTGTCTCCTGATTAAAGTCCTATCCTACAAAACGCCATAGAGTTCAAATTATTCATTCCAGCGTCTCGTCGGCAATCCGTTCACTTCTCTGCCCTGTGACGGCTTATTCTGATTTGGCGTTGCAAAATGAAAACGCATTGGTTCCGCTTATTATAATTAATAAATACTTTCACACCATTTCCATTTTCATTTTTTTGCTAAGTAGTGGGCGAATGGGGAGAGATGAGATCTCTCGGAAACCGGACACCTCTTTGCGTGGAGGTGGATATGTGAATGCGATAACGGAATCCGATAGGGATTGAAAACGATCTCCTTGTTGGAGCATTCTCTTCTCTCCCCTTTTCTCTCTTGTCTTCCGCCTACCTTTTTCAAAAGTCACCCACCACCAATCCCTTTCATTCTCACACCTTTCCTCTTGAGATTAATGTCCTATTCTAAGATGTATATAGATTATTTGAATCCTTTTAAAAATTCAAAACATCCTAATTATTACAGTAATCAATCGAAGGCTTCTTCGAGAAGTGTGATCGCCTCAGACATGCGTAGTACGGTGTGTGAAATTCACCTATCGTGGCAGGTGAGCCAGTTTCTTTCTTTGTGTCGCCAGTGATGCGGTTTCTCAGGAAGGTGTGATATTAGCGAAATGAAATAGTTTGACATTATGGAAAGGAGACAAACTATGCAAATTTCATCCTATGCTCCTTTCCATCAAATTTCACAAGGTTAACCCTATTACCGTTCGGTTTGTTAATAGTTTGACATTAGCTGGGGGTTATCATAGACATCACTCAATGCTCATCAGTCACTAGTTGAACGCTTGAAATGCTCTAACTTACGAGCTTCATTCAAATTTTTTCTTCCTATCTTAATTAAGAAGATGTAGATGTCCTTGAACCGTTGATCAGTCGGTGGTAGTCGGCATTCTTGTGACTGAATTGAATGTTTACTACTGTTTACATACTATTATTTTTCAGGGAGCAAACGATAAAGGATACAACGTTTCAAAGTTTTTGTGATTTAAATACCCTGCATAGGACGTACTACGTAATATCCTTCGTTTATAAAACTATCTAATTTTTTATATTCCATGAGGTGTTGTAAATTACGCCATAAATTCAAAGCATGGGGAATGAGTCCACACAAAGTGTATGTAATTGCCTGATATACCAACTGCTTTATTTTATGCTTTGGTTTATATGTTTACTACCGTTTGATGTAGTTTAGGGAGGCTATTTTATTAGTTGTTTAGTAACGAATTTCAATCATTTACTTTCCATAATTTTTTTATTTCACACAAATATATGTATACGTGCTCTAATGAATTTCAAGGAATTGAAAAGAGCGTAAACGGGAATGCGACTAAAAACTAAAATAGCTAAATGTGCTATAATAGAGAGCAAATTTATTAGTATTAATATTAGTTACCTAATATTTAGTATTAGTTACCGAAGTATTAGTTATCTACCTACGTAAGTTACAGTCAAAATTATAATGAATCAAGAAAATTCCAATGTAAGTTGTAAGTTGGTAGAATCTTATCACGGCCGTAAAATCAACGATTAGAATCTTTCCCTGCTGGTCGTAAACTTTTACCTAGAAAGATTACAACCTAGGCCATTAATACCTATTCCAAGATCTCTAAATATTGAAGAAATTATAATTTTGAATGTTAGATGATGATTTTGCGGTACGAAAATTGATTAAAAACTTTCCTTATTCCATCAGTCAAAGGAGTTAAAATATACAACTATTGGCATAATCTCTATTAGCAGGTCTTAATTTTTTAAGATGGCTTGGTCATGTAGTGTGATAATGAATACGAGTGCTATGTCATTTTACGGAGAAAAATGTGCCGAGCTGCTTTCCATGTCGATGTTGAAGGAAAACTCTCTTCTATTGCTGTCCAAAGCCTGTTACTCTTCCTTTTTTATTTCTGTTTATCATTGTCTTTTCTTTTGCTCTTTCTTTACCCTTTGCTATTCCCTTCCTCATTCTTCCTGTTCTGGCAATTGTTTTTTCGCCTCGCACGTGGCTCCCTCCCGTCGCTGCGAGGACAATGCTCTTGAATGCAAACAAACCGTGCGCGTTACCCCTGGAAACTTCAATTGAATTCCTTATTTTTTCTCCGTTTTCATCATGTTTTCGTAGAGCATTCGCACACATTTCAGCTTTTATTTGCTCTTGTTCACTACCAAGGAATGAAAAAGCGTTGCAAATAATAGGATATATTTCTCTCTGCGCTTTCCTTAGTAATGAGCATAGGATTTTGATTTGAAAGAATTGTTGAAAACTGAAAAACATGACTCTCTGTTGGATTTAATCTACAGTTGTAAGACATTTCGAATGTTGGTGGTGCCATAGAAAATCCATGGCTACAGATTGACTGAGAAAATAGAAAATTCCCTTACATATTTTGAAAGGATAGCGTCAGAAATTTGAAAGATAAACGCAACTGAAATCATTTCAAAGTATCTCACACCTCTACTCGTGAATAGATCACTATTTAAGCATCATTTAAATTTTCATAAACACTTTCCTATTCCCCAAAGCCAAATTTTCACCTCGAACAAAAGCCGTGGCGCTTGAAATTTATACATTCAGGGTAAGGGTGGCAATTCCCTCCTATGTGCCCATTGGGGTTTTCTACAAAGTCATGATATTAAGGAAATCGAGCCATTTGGGATTTAGAACTGTCTCCGTAGGTATTATTCGGGATTCAAATGCTGAACAGTGCTACAATTTTGGCCTCGCCTGACGATACACCACCTGTCACCACAGTGAACCATTTTTTAATTCCGCATACTTTCTACCTGCCTTCATTCTATCCAATATGCCCATTATTTCCGTGCCTATACTTCTCCTTCATGTCGTTGGACCTTTTATTGCAGTCTTCAGCATTCCATCTCCGAGTTAAACAGTGTTTCCACTTTTCATTCCTCCCTCGGATTTTTCCCCAAAACTCTCTCTCCTCCCCCACTATGTCTAGTACTTATTCGTTCCCCTTTCCCTCCTCCATTTTGTCTTTTCCATCCATTTCTACATCCAATTTTTAAAAGACACGAATTCCCTTCAAAAATCAAGTTTATATTTGGGACAAAACATCAAAGTTTTCGCTAATCTTTTCGTAACATCCTTAGTAGACCTATTTGACATCACCATTATCTCCTCCTTGTGAAAATAGTTTCTCCTGATGCAATTTTCTTCTGATGTCCCTGCTTTCTAACCATATTGGCCCAAGCCACATAGAATACGATTAAACTGTTCTACCTTATTAAGTTTACGTTCTCCAATTTGAACGTTAAACATAAGTCTTCCTTTCCTCATTATCTTTATTTTGTTTGCTACCTTGATCTTCATCCCATACACTTGATTTTCTAATGCACATAGGTTAATGGCTTTTTAGTCGGAATATTTCCAATAAAAAGAACCACTAGGGTAACAGAGTTTTTTTCTGATTATACGCTTCATATCAGAATTATCAAAGATGCATGTGTTTTATTCTGATCCAAGGGAGACACTCTTCGGATTAACCCGTTTTAGTCATTTGAGATAAATGACTAAAACGGGTTAATCTGAAGAGTATTAATTTTGCGTTTGTTCTGTCGTAATTTTCTCTAATTTGTCCGGCGAGATTTAATTTTGTCGCTGTCCAACAAAGCCTTCACTCTCGCAAGATTTTCGTCACTTTTTGAGGTCGAAGGGCGTCCTGAACTTTCGGCGTCTTCATCATCTACAATACGCTCTCGGTACAACTTGTACCACTCAAAAATATCCGGTCTGCCCGTGGCGTTATCACCATAAGCTACCTCTTTCCCGGTTTTGCCCAGTTTTACGCAAAATTTGATGGCGTAGCGCTTTTCAAACAACCGGTCCATGACAGTGTGTGACGAGGTCACGTTATAGAGGTTTCGTAAACGAGCGATCCGCACCCCGCTAAGACTGGGAGCCAACTGTCACCGGGCTCAAGCCTTTCTTGAGACTCCTCTCCCTCGAACCCAGCCAGATGAACCACCGCCTTCCCGTCCTTCTATGCGGGAAGAAATAAGTCATACTTAGGTCTGTCTTACTGACTAAGTCAATAAGACAGACCTTGTTAGTGAGATATGCCACCAAATGAAAGATGGTACCTGTCAATGTTAGTTCATCCTAAACTCAGCCGAAAAATGTGGAGTCAATTCTTAATTATGGAGATTATTACAATGAAACAATAAACAAATCTGTATTTCAAAGACGGATAAAGTGGTATAAACAATGGAATGACCATTACTCGGTTAATGGATATCTATTTGTTTCTTATGAATACGCTGTTCTAATGTAAAAAAATCAACTATTGTAAAAATTCACCAAAAGTACAAGTATATCGGCTTTTAACGGGCTTGGTGCCACAATCATTTTGGGTGGCATGGAATTACGGCCTATTATCGTAAACAAATCGATAATGCTTATGTTTTTCTGCTTAGCGATAATGATTTTAGATAACTTCTTTTAAAATACTTTGCGAATCAATCGTTTTACAAATGAAAATATTAAGATTAGGAGAATTGATATACTGAATTTGAATGATCCGTGCCGTACTCACAATCAATATTGTGCCAGCTTTTGACTCGACCAAATTAGTTTGAATATCCGCTAAAAATCATACTTTCATCAAAAGTTCTATCTTTCCTGAAATTATCTATCCTTTGATCATCCAGAATATTTCATATTTTATTATGAATTTTATTGATTTACTCATTCCTACATAACATCATCAAATCATAATGGTTACGGTATCCAATGTTTCCATATTATAATGTATGAGAAGGTCGCGATCAGATGAGGGTAGCGGCTGTTTTATAAATTTATCTACCTACCTGAAGTTCTCTAATGTTTCTGACCTCAGAATCATATTTGCAATAATTTACATTAAATCGTATTTAGTCTTAAAAGATTCTATTTCTGGACGGTGGCGGTCAGCTGTTGAGTGTTCTTTTCTGCTGTTATCGATTCGGCTCTGCAAGAATTAGGAGCTATGACGACCGCGGATCCCTTACCTCCCCCGTTGTTGGCCTCGGCATATGGCAGAGGTCGATTCCCTTATTTCCCAGAGTTGGTTATCCATTTCATATCCGCATTGTCATAGGAAACATTCATGACGTGGTTTTTTCGCAGCCTTCCTCAATAGTGTTTTAGCGTGAAATATCGATTAAACAGCCCCCAATTTGGGTCAGACGCCTCGGCTGCAATCTCACTGAGGAAAGGCTGAGGTGCTGAGTGGACCGCATTTCTTTCGGCTCCAATCCCTCGATCTATCTAGTACTGGTGACCCTACCAAGAGTAGTCATCAATGCTCCCACTTGGGTACCGCTGAGATTCATCAGAACGTCCCATTTCTTCCACTACGCCAAGGTTGTAATTCATGGAAAGGGATTCATTAGGATATATAATGAAATTATTAGGAATGAAGCTTGATTTAATTGTCAGTTTGATTAGTTAACCGTAACGAAAAACTTATCATTTTATAAAGGTTTTAATTGAATCCATGAAGCCTAACAGAACTTAAGTGGTCCTACTTTTTGTTATACTGTGTTTTGGCGTTCCCCGAGACAACGGAGTGTACAATTATTTATTTGATAATTTATACTTTCAGGTTGTCAAAAAATTTCATACGTGCCCTTAATGTTTAACGATGGTAGTTAGTGACTTCAGATTATGATGGCAATATAAGATTAATGGTTAAAGTAAATAATTACCAATTACAACTTGGTTGGTGGAGAGGAAATAAAATCTCATCGACCGACCGGCCATTACTTCATTTTCATAGACTCGCCGGTATAAATCTTGGTATGAGATTTATGTTAACCCATAAATTGATACATAATTGTCTTAGCATTATTTACTATTGATTTTAAGTCTAACTTGGATTTAAAATTTAACTTGAATCGTAATAAATGAAGTCTTGATGACCCATCAGCGACAAAATAATTGGTCATACCTGTAATGTAGAAGGGCGGACAATGTTCCTCTGCCATCGGGAACGGGCAGTAATAATTTAATATCGTCCTGAAATCTAAAAGGACTTGTGGAGGATAGGTAGCCAGAAATTCTCCAGCTACCAAAGAAATGTTTGTTAAAAGCGAGAATATATCTTTCTTGTATATAACAATTTGGAAATATCTGTAAATAATTAACCACAGAATTAGAAAGAAATCATAAGTTAAAAAATATTACTGACTTCAATCATTAAAATTGTAAATAGCTACACACTCTATAACTGAAACTGTGATTTTTTGGGTAGTAGTTATTTGAAGTATTTTTTATTGTGTGGTCTCTGCCATCCACCCAGAAAGTTCCCGCCTTTGGGATGAAGGCGTTGTGGAATGGATTGGATAAATAGGAAACGAAAATGAAAGCGATAGGAAAGAGGAGAAAGAACAAAGAAAAAAAGAGAAAATAAAAGAGAATTATGTTAAGTAATGAATAATTGGTAGCGTGGGAGAAGGGATTGAATTACTTTCTCAACATCTGTGTTTAACTCTACTTGTGTGGAAGTCTAGTTTTCTGTCCGCTAAGTTTATTTTGCACATTCGCATATCAAAAGGCTCCAATGCTAAGCCTTTAATAATTATGTTATGAAATGAGTCCGTTCATATTAATTTGTAATATATGAAGCGATTACTTTTTATATTTAATTTATCTCGGGGATTAACTCTTTTTAAGGGGTTAGAGAAATTATGATCGTAATGCAATTAAGATCGGATTTTCATCGGTAGGTAATATCAAAATATCATGAACATAAAATTACTTTGGAAAGTGGTTTATATTTTTTATATCCATGAGTGTATCTTTCACTACAAAAGAGGAAGTATACCTACCTAATGTATTTCATGTATAGGAGATTTTAGACCCACCTATGCGAAAAAATATGCCTTAATAGTCTACGGTGAAAAACCTTCATGAATAGTATATCATATAGTGATTCACTTATATTAGTACCAACTAGAATTTACTAAATATAAAGTGTCATCGAAATGGTATCCCAGAAAATAATTAGAAATGGTTGGGGATAAATCTTTATTAGAACATACATGCGGCATCGTTTCTAGTTTGTGTTGAAGATTTGGATTATTTTTACAGTTTTACGTTTCAACTTAAATTGAAAACTAGGCCAAACCTTGGAGTTGCTTCTTCCATGAATATGATCCTACAGGATTTGTATGAACTGAGTATACGAAACCTGTACGCATTTGAGAAATTTAAGGGCCCCCTGTGAAGCCTGTCATACCAGCGCACTGCAGAATGAGCATTGATATCGTCTTTTATTATATTATATTAAAAAACCTATATAATATTATATTTTTGTTTATCGAACTAAATGTAATCTAAGCATTTATTTAAAGGGGCAACACATGCAAAGTGTTATGTGACTGACAACTTCTGTAATTTCATTCAAGCAACGAAGATAAATACAAAACCTCTGGATGTATGACTAAATATTCCAATTGTCTAGCGAACAGTTATCAATCCATGTTTCACTCGAATTATTAGCAATTACTCCGCTGAAGAAGTGTACTTGACTTCATCTCATTGTACAATATGCACTTCTTCCAATATTAAGTCCATGAAAGAGTCGATAAAAATTACACATCCTCTGCTTAGTGTTATCCCATTTTCTCACCCGTGCTCAGAGTACCGCCCTGAGAGTTTGCCCTGAGTTTTTTATTTCTCGTTGTCTTTGTAGTCTGGTACTGTAGACTGATTGTTAACTCTAATTTTAAAAATTCCTCCAACTTTATTATCAAATAAAATAAATTCTAAAATATAAACTTCACTTATTTCATTTTCACAGTAGTTTAGTCAGTCATAGTGAAGCATGAAGACTTGGTCATTATTCCGCAGTTTTATCGAACGCAATCATATCAATGGATTTATTTCGTCCATTGGACAGTTGGCATTATTGATAACGGGTAATCAGAATTTTTTCATGGATCAGGTATTATATGTATTTCGTTCTGTTCTTTCGTAACTGTTAATTATCTTCGAGTTTATTAGTACTTAAACCTTATAAATTATTAATGTGGAATTCAGTGATATTTATTTTCCATTCAGTTAATTTCGATGGGTTTATCCGATTTTTATTTGATATAATTTTAATTGAATTTAATATTTTATCAACTTTTTTTTTCGG
Organism: Hetaerina titia; assembly: GCA_037158775.1. Lineage (NCBI taxonomy): Eukaryota > Metazoa > Arthropoda > Insecta > Odonata > Calopterygidae > Hetaerina > Hetaerina titia. The sequence goes on from CM073769.1 coordinate 27,095,837, forward strand.
CGTGAAAAGTAATTTATGTCATTATGAACTTAGGACTTATGAAGTTAGCTGATAATATATTTATTTTAAATTGAAACACGGGATGAGATGTGGATGGTTCCATTTTGTTTTATTTACCTCGTAAACTATTCCAGGAACAAATATTTCTATGATTTTTTTCTCTTCAGTTACTTGTTAATTTATTTTTTTTACTTTTTTTTTCAAGTTCCCATGGCATAAAATGTTGATGGAAGGGCTTGCGCATTTCGATGACGCAAATAAATGTTTTTGGCGGAATAATGATGGCCATACCTGGGTTATCATGAATCCAAATAGAAGCTATAGAGCCAGAACAAGGCAGTTCAAGGGAGTCTCTATTTTAGGTAGGCGGTTGCCGTACATAGTTAGGCATCTGGTCCCAGTCGGTGTACCATTAACCTGAGGATATCGCATTTAAAAGTTAGAGAAAGACAACAGAAAGCTAGCTCGATTTTGCTTTCATTCATGTGAGATATTAAGACAAATTTATTAGGACATCAAAAGAAGAATTGCGTTAGATAAGGAAACTTTTAAATAGATGTGGGAGCCGACGACAGGATCTATAAAAATAGATATAAAGAAAAGCGTAAATATGGAGTCTAGTATTGTAAGGATCAGAAACCTGGTCATTGAGGTAAGATGACAAGCTTCTACTTGAGGCTTTTGAGAAGGAGGTGTGAGGAGGACGAAATGTTTTTCAAATTAACGGAAAGAAAAACAAAAGAAGTTATAGGCGGAGGAGGAGACCAGGTTTGGTGGTAAAAGTTCAAATGATGCAGAAAATATAATTGCAGAGCATATTGAGTGAAAGTGGGATGTTTGAATATTGACAGATGTAAAGATAAGAATATTGGGTAATCGAGACAGAGAAAGGAAAATGTTAAGGATATTAGATGGAATTAAGGGAGGTATGCCGTGTGAGAGGTCGCAATAATAATAAATGAATGATGAACCAAGTATAATTCAAGGTATTTTACATAAATTAAGAGAATTTGACGGTATTTAACGGCTGTTTAATTCAATCTATTGCAAGAACTATTGTTGTCCTACTTAATGTTTTTCTTTATTAACATCTGTCTGCCTTCTTGCTGTCTAGAAAGTCTACTCTCCTCCTTCATCTACCCCGCTATCGCAACATTCTCCCTTCTATCAAGACATCCCGCTGCTTCTACTCACTTTCTCTGCATTTTTCGGATTTCCCCCAGCAACTTTCTCTCTTCTTCCACCCTATTTAAACTTCAGTGTTTACCTTTCTGTCTGTTGAGTTTATTTTCTCCATTCTCCGCCTCAGCCACATTTAAAAAGCCTCCAATATATGCTCATACTTTTTCAAAGACCAGGTTTCACATCGAAAGCACTGCGCTCCATATTAAGTTCAGATTCAGATAATTTGGGCTGGTATAGTAGTTTATTGAATCTTCTTACCACAGTAAGGTCTCAGTTCACTGGGGCAGCACTGCACGCTCGTCATTATATGAAATTTTCATGTATATATTTTTATATATATGTTTGTGTGTGTGTGTGCTAGAAGATAATTCAAGACATTGTGTACACCAGGGCGTAATTAATTATTCTTTAGTGATTACTGAATATAATTTACATTATTTTGTAAGCATAAAATTGACATGAATATAAGTTTTAGATAGTTAGATTAGAATGTATTAGTTAGATTAGAATGTATTGTGCCCATGGTACTTCGTCATTACTGTAGGAGACTTCTCACAGCCATTATTCGATGGAAATACTAATTGAAAATTAAATAGCATAGAAGTGTCAAATTTTGATGCTGCGCGCTTGAAAGAGTCTTGTATTAAAATGTAGGCCTTCTATTGCAAATAAAATGGCAATGCTCCCATACTCTGAATTTGTGAATTTCACATTTCTTAGATCAAGAATGACTACGGTAATTTTGAGAGATCTCCTGTCCATTTATATCGTAATTGTAAAATTTAATGATTTCAATACGAAAATAGAACCGATTAAGCTAATATTTTTAACTATAACTACTGAATGATTAGAAGTATCCATCAGAGCAGTTCCCCACCGGAACAAGCCGGCACACCCGCCTGAAGTAGGAAACGAACTAAGTAAGTAACGGCCTAATTACGTATATGCTGTTGCCTCGGAGTTGCTATTCCACACGCTTTTTTTATGCTTAAGTCTTGTGAGTCGCATGGCCTTAGCACCATGAGAAAAATACGGGAAAGCTACTGAGACGGTAACTTAGGTTAAAATTAATTATATCCATGGAAGTGGCTAACAGGAAAGGGAAAATATGTGAGTTTTTATTTTCGAGGAAAGTGAATTTCAATCCTAAGATCAACAAATACAGCACACAAGCACACTGTACGCTCACAAACACATACATTTCACACTTTTCTGTGACTGTTGGCGGAAAAATTGATTCTTCACGTGGGACAGTCACAGAATTCCAAAGTCTCCAAAATACTTCTGAGAGTCAAGTGAAGGAACTTATTAGGACGTAAACATAGAATGTTTTCCTAGGAGTTAAAGCCTTCTTTAGAGACCAACATACCACACGAAAGTGCTAGTTACTCCTGTTCCATTTTCCAAGAAGTGGTTACAACCAAGTGTTATTCCAGGCGTCATGGACCAACTTTGGGAAAAATTAAAGTCTGAAATCAAATATCCTCTGAAATATCAAGAGGCGATGATGGATCATTATAAAACGATTCATGGCCCTAATTTTCCTTGAGGCTATTGAAAGAATGAATGAAAATGCTGGTGGTTAGTCGCAGCAGTTCCGAAGTAAATTTTCCGACATTCTTTCAGTTCTTATTTATTATTTTTACATGATAAGGAATAGGTTTTTTTTCTTTGCCAGGAATTAAAGCAGCGTAATATATTTTTATATACAGTATAATTTGAGGACAGGGAGAGAGAGAGAGAGTATCTGGTTAAATGAAAAATCTCTGCCCATGAGGCGAGGGTCCTATTATTTTTATCGTTAAAGCAGGAAGAAATATGTTTACTTTGACAATGTCTGCATTTTAATGCATATTAGCGGATGACTCCTTTCAGGGTTACTGTCGCGGCATGTTCTGCACTTCCGGATTTTCGACTTTGGATTCATTTCCCTAGTCCACCAAAGGATTATTACTATTGATGAGCATATTGTTGTTCAACCATCTAGGAAGTTTTTTGGACGAAGATAGCCAAAGAAGTAGGGGAATTATAATACTTATAATTACGTTAGGCAAAGTGGCTATCATAAGCACAAAGAATTGTTTAAATGAGGATGTGAATCCTCAGTGAGGATTAAAAGAAAAATGTTAGGGAACATTTTTATAGAGAGCATAGTTTTTGACGGAAACATGGTCGCTGATGCGCGAGGGTAAGCTTAAGCAGGAGGCCTTGGAGAAGTGGTTACGAATGGGAAAGGGAAAATGGATGGAAATGAAAACATACAAGAGAGTCATGGGAGGTAGCAGAAAGGGGTGTTGGGGGTAATTTGGAAGAGAGAGGAAACGTGAGCGCAGAGGGTTTTGAAACGGAAAGTTGAGGGTTGTGATAGAGGGGAGAAAGTAAGGCAGGGGAGATAGAGGAAGAAGAAGACTGAGCATATTGGATGCAATGAAATTACGAGTACGTATGCAAAATGTGTGCGGACTAGAATGGGGTTTGTTGTAACGTGGGGTCACATTGTGGTTTGTAGGTGAGGATTAGAAGTGTAGCGGTGGCTAGACCTTGTACACATTCTAAACCTGCCTGAACTGGTAAACTACTCGTACCATTGATGATAATAATAATAA